>VXAD01010115.1:18645-146464 GCA_013399195.1 Dicrurus megarhynchus | reverse complement strand
GTGCCAGCCCACGCGCGCCTATATTAGTGCTTTTCTTTTAAAAAATGAGTGCAATAGGAAAATTATCTTCTTTTTAATCCTAGTGTTTCTTTTTACATGGCTGTTTCCAAATGACTATCTGAAGAGCTGTTTAGGCATTCTTATGTTCTGCAAACTCTAAAAAATATTCTCTACTGGCACTAGCTTAAATCTTCATTTCGTCATCTTCAGTAGTCACTAAAATCAACCCAAGATATTTTTCCAAGGTTATTGGACTAATACTATGTGTTAGTAACTTAGAGTGGTCTAAGCAATGATTTTCCAAGGTACTATTCTGGACTTTTGGGATGATTTTAGGTGCTCATTCGTTTTAATTTATAGTGGGAAATTAACTCTATGCAGTACTTCCAGTCTTAGGGAAGGAAAACAAAATTTGCTTGTTCTGTACAGACCCTAGTTGTCAGATTCCAAAATCCGGTACTCAGGATAACATCAAAAGTATATCAAGTTCTTTAAAATTATTGTAATGGGCTGAATAATATTTCCTTTTGTCCTGTCATTACATGCCTTTGTAAGTCCCTCTCCAGATTTCTTGTAGGCTCCCTTCAGGTACCAGAAAGCCCCAGTAAGGTCTCCCAACTCCTTCTCTTATCTAAGCTGAGCAACTCCAATTCTCTCTGCTTTTCATCATACGAAAGATTCTCCATCCCTCTAATCAACTTGGTGACTTCCCTTGGACTCACTCCAACAGGTCCCTGTCCTTCCTGTGCTGGGACCCCAGAGCTGGATGCAGCACTGCAGGTGGGGTCTCACCAGAGCAGAGCAGAGGGGCAGGATCCCCTCGCGCTCCCTGCTGCCCACTCTGCTTTGGATGCAGCCCAGGACACGTTTGGCTTTCTGGGCTGTGAGTGCTCATGGCTGGGTCATGTCCAGCCTCTCCTCCACCCCCAGGTCCTTCTGGGCAGGGCTGCTCTCCATCTGTTCATCCGCATTCTATGCTGGTACTGGGGGTTGCAGTGACCCAGGTGCAGCACCTTGAACTTGCTCTTGTTAAACTTCATGGGATTCTCAAGGGCTACTTCTTGAGCTTGTCCAGGTCCCTCTGGATGGCATCCCATCCTTCAGGTGTTTCAACCACACCACTCAGCTTAGAGTCATCTGCCAATTTGCTGAGGGTGTACTTTCTTGTGTTAGAAAAATATCCATTTCATACTTTATATTGCATTTTCTTTCTTATTCTTTTCCACTCTTAATCCACTTTTCCTTTTGGCACTTTGCCCACATTCTGGGATTTTCATATAACCTTTCTGTGCTATTATTTTTCTCTTCCTTCCATTGTTTTCTACAAATTCTTTTTATCTCCTTTGGTTCCCTCATTAATCTGGAGACATGTTCAAAATCTCTCTTGTTCATGCTTTTACCTCTCAAGACTAAAATGTCTTAATTATTTTGTCAGCACAGCGATATATCTCCAAGAGGAGAGGCTGGAGATGTTTTTGTTATATCGCATAATTTGAGAGTATCCACTGACACTTTGAGAGCATGCCTTGCAAAACAAAATCCCATAATAGTATGAGGAAGAGAAACAGCTGGTTTGGGGATCCAACACAAGCTCCCTAATGAATTGATCTGCTAAGCAGTACTTAAACCTTCGGGTTTCTCTGAAGATTGCTAAAGCTCTGAATTGTTTCAACATAAAACAGAGCAAGAGATGAATAAGGGGTTCTGCAGTTACATGGTTATTTTAAATGTGAGGCTTTTTTCTAAGTAAACTTAAGAACACAGACACCAAGTGTTCTAGAATTTAAAGACTTAAGTCTGAAGAACTCCATACTAATTTTAGATTCCTTGTTGTGGTGCTACATATACAGCCGTCTGAGCAATTACATGGAAACAATGATCCTCTTCTGATAAATGAGCTTAAGGTCTGAGTCCAAACACCAACACATCTGGCTTGCACAGGCAAGATCTTTCCTTACAGAAGGAGAGACTAAATATTATTTCCTAAGCTGATGTTAAGCAGAATGAGCTCAGTAAAATCAATGAAGATTGGCTACATAATACTAGTTTAAGAGTTTTTGCTTATCTGATCTATTTTCATTGCTATTTTTGTTGCTGTTATTATTGCTACTATTGTTATTATGTCCATGTGATATATAAAGTATACTAAATCATTTATAGGCTATTTCAATGGGTTTACATTTCAGCACTTTAATGCTTTGAGTTTACAGATGTACATATTTTCCCCTGGCAATTTCCTTTTTGGAATTTCCTATTCACGTATTATTATTTAGCATAAAACAGTTTTTTTAAAGCTACTACAAGCAATCTACAGTTTCAACAGATTCTGACTACAAGTTGAAAATGCAAGCTCTAGTGATAAGGCTAGGTCAAAAAAATACTTTTGGCTATGCTAAAATACCTAATTACAGATATGTAACATGAAGCAGCAAAATTTATAATAGTCTATCTGACAGTATTTTATCCACTGACACAGTCAGTCTTGGTTTCTGATATTTTTTATGTCAGTACAGACTATTATCAACCCTCAGCCCTTGTAAGAGTGGGTTCCTGGGCATTGTTCGTTTGTTTGGTGTAGGGGGTTTTCGGTTGTTTTTTGTTGTTCTTTTTGTCAGATTTAGCATCTAGGTGCTTCTTTTGTTGAGAAAACCCCTGTCCTGGGTAGAGTGCTGTACGATAATCATAGATAGATTCTGTTGAAATGTATTGATCTGACTGACTTTATGGTGGATGAGAAAAAATTTTAGTCATTTTTGAAGGAAGCTCTTAGAAAATAGGAATTTCCAGTGGTGTCCAATTACAAGAATAGCTGTGGATGATCTGATTATACCATGGCTAGACATTTATCAGGCTTCACTGTAATGCAAGTTTGGGGACACACAAGTACTTCTCTCCATCTGAACTCAAAGCTGAATGTATGAGGGTGTGTCATATGAAGATACCAGACTTACACAAACTCTATTAGGTCCTATTAATTAGGTTCTGGGTAATTTACTTAGTAAATTAGTGTGTTAAGAATACATGACAATGGAGTTTCTGAACCCCCAATGGTAAATTCACACTGCCAGTGGGCTCTTTACGTCACTTTTGAATTAGTAGTGCCATTTCTGTCTATTGTCTATTGGAAAAGGGATACCCACTGCTCAATGGCTTTGCTTCATGTACAGTTAGTAGGTTTCAAGGGCATGTTAATTCTCTGTAAACAGAAGCACATTAATAAAATACAACCAACCTAGGTCCTGGTGGGAAAACAATTACAGAGATCAATATTGGAACAGAAATGTGGGATTATTGATAAGACTGATCCTTGTTTAGGTTCAAGTTCTCTCAGACGGAGCAACATAGGGGCATGCAAACTTACTATGGAGGACATAGGATTTAGTCTCAGCCAAATAATCAAGATCTTGCCCATTAGCTGTATTTCATTAAAAAAAATAAAATCTATCCAGTTAAAACTTACAAGCATCAAAGGTTGTTGCTGATAATAGAAAAGGGAGGTTGTGTAGGGAAAACACGCTTTCTTATGTAGCTCTCAAGAGAAGAGAGTTGTTTAAAGTAGCTCCTCATGGAAAATCACAGTCCAATTAAGTTCCTTGTGTTTACATCACCCTCTGGGTAAAAGTACGAGAAAGGGACACTTAGTATTTGTGTTTTTCTGATCTCCTGTATTTCCCAGTAACAAAGATAATGCTTTATGTCATAAAATAGCATTCACTTCTTAACACCTTTGTCATTTTTCTCTTGAATTCTCATTAACAGAGCTGCTAGCATTTTATGGTGGATAAGTGTCGGAACCCACGACATGTCTCTGTCTAATTTAGGGGACCTGACACCGCGAAATGGGGGTGCCCTAGAGGGCACTGCCTTTGATCTTTGTCCTTGGAGAACTTTACCAACTCTAAGAGATGGATTGCAAGCCACAAGAGTCTAATATAAGCATTAATAGTCACTTTGCACCGGGTGAAATGTAGTATATAGAAGATCTGATAACATGTACATGGGGGTACGACATGTACAGGGGGGTTAAGATGGAGTCTAAAGGGTGTGGTCACCTTCTCCTTCTTCTTCTTCACTGTCCTCCATATTCTTGGTGACGAGGACATAAATTGATTGGTAGAATAGAGATAAGACAGGAAATTGCATGTCTAGAACAGGTTAGAATTAATTGGTATAAATTTGTAAATAATGACACGTATTGTCCACTGGTTGGATTTGTAACGGGGTATAAAAATCTCGGTACGCCCAAAAGGTGGGCAGATCTACGCTACTTTCTCATGCTAGATGCACCTGCTGTGCGGGACATCGCAGCTATAGATAACATTAGAATAAACAACCTTTACATGCCAGCTTTGTGACCTCTGACTGAGTTATGGGCAAAAGCGCTGAAACCTTCCTCGCTCGTGTGCCAAGGCCGACTGAGGCCGAGCACCGACAGATAAGTATGAAAGACCTAATATATTTTCAGTGGTGGCTTAAAACATGCTTATTTAAATAGATTTGGGCATGGGGACAGTATTGCCTCATTTTTTCCAGCTATACAGATCAGGATTTAAAAATTCATCCTCATGGAAGTATTTAACATTTTCTTTTAGTCCTAACTCTTGTAGCTTGTCTTCTCTCAAATAATTTTAATTTTTCAAGGAAAGAGTTAAATCATCATTGCATTTGCCAAAGGAAATTTCCCTACAAGGTGACTGTGAAAGATCTTAGGAAATACTTGAAAGTCTGCTCAATTTTAATGCCCTAAGGAAACTTTCTGTGAAAGAGATAACTTCCTTTTCCTGCTGTGTTTCTTCTGTCATTTGTGCTAAACATGCCACTACTGATGTTTCTTTAACTCCCCACCACAAGAAGGAGACACTAATCTTTCTCAATGACCTCCTGGCTGAGTATTCAGTCATAAGTATTAACAATGAGATAGGATAGTTACCTACTAATTGAAAACTGTGGATAATGGTAGGTCTTGGTATTGGAAGGCTTGTTGATGGATAGAATGTACTTCTGCCTGGTGGAAATAGATATGCTTAGCATGAAATGAGCTACTCTTCTCTGAGGCAGAATTGCACCATCTGCCTTTCTTTAAAAAGAGTAGTGTATTATCTAAGACACATTAAAGCTGTTTCTTTAAAGAAACCACCCCATTTCAGCCATGAGAGAAATGTTGTGCATTTTTTCTTACACAGGCACACAGCTACCATTTAAATCCATCCCTGAAGAAATACAGGTGATCAACACCTTAATAGATATTTGCACACATATTACAACTGACAGATCAGAAAATCCCCCAAATCTGAATTAAAAATGTCAACAGAATTTCAGACTCTTATTTCAGATGCTTAGGGGTCTCTTTCTATGCTTCATCTCTTAGATTACAAAGGCATGCTATCTTTAGCACAGAAGGAGAACTGTTTATCATGAAGCAAGAAGGGCTGGGTGTGTGGCTTCCCTGGGGTAGAGTGGGAAGAGATAGGAAATGTCATTGGTACCCAACACCTGAAATTCTGAGCTAAAACATATCTGGCTGCTGTTGCACAGAATTGAAGGGCTTAATAAGTTTTCAGTTGCTTGGACTAGAGTAGAAAACCATTCCTGTTTCCATGCTTTTCTCAGGTTTGCTAGCCATCACTCAAGAGTATGTGGAGAGTGAGGCTGCAGCATTTGCTGAAAATTAAGACTTTTCCACTTAATTCATGAGGACACACCAGGGCAAAAAAATCAACATAACACATTACCAGGATGTTACTGAATGGATGTGGAAATTTGCAGACTCATTGCTGGTCACACAAGACCAACAGAAAGATTGGACGATTATATGCATAGAGCCAGATTTTCAGTTTGCCAGCCATTAACTGTCTGACTGTAAGTGGAATTATGGGTGTTCAATATCCTTGTAAATTAGTTACAGATGTTTTTAGTTTGATATGTAAATATGAAGGCAAAAAATACAGTGAGAATTTGGATCTATAATTTAATGAGTCCTTCTCCCAGGAATCTTGTAGACCTGGAAACTCTTCTTTATATAATTTCTGAATGGGCCCTCAAGAAAATTTCTAAACTTGTTAATGTCATTGTGAAAAGTGAGTATATCACATGAAACACAAATTAAATATGCAGATGAGATTTTTGTATAATAATTTAAAAACCTGCTTTGTTATGAAGTTAAAGCCCTGTATTTTATGAAATATTACATGCTGCTCTATGAAACATTTACATGTTTTACTTGAAAGGGGGGTGAGAAGTGTTATATCATGTACAAGGCAAGTGCAGTGACCTCAGAAGAGAACTTTCAGGCTCAGTAAGACTTTTAAATGCATTATTTAAGCATGAGTCATTTTCATTATTGTGCATTCTCTACAAGGTGACCTGCAAAAGAGTAGGTGTTTTATTTATCGTAAATGTCAGGTGCGCTTGCTAAGTGTGCGTCAAACTAGAATGTAACCTCAGAGCTAAAACCAAGAATTGAAATCAGGGGAGATTTTAAGTTCAAGACTTTAGGAAGGTCGTGAGCAAGGTCTGAATAAGCAAATTCAGACATACACAGAGGGCACTTTTCATCAACTGAATGAGACAATTATGAGGATGTTTTCAGCTCTTGAATATAAATATGAGAAAAGAGAACTATATAGGTAGGATTTTCAACATCAGGGCCATGAATTGAACACTACTTTTTATGGGATAGGGTACTGCTCAGATGTGTCTCCCTCTTAGTCTTGCCCTAGACTGATGCTTTCTTCAGCAGCTGTATTTCTCTTACATTGAATAATATCACTAGCATAAAATAATATCACTTTCTTTAAAAGTTTATAAGTGCCATCTTTAAGCAAATATAAAATTCATCTCACCATCTTCAACATTGTTCTGCTCTCTTAAGGGGGGGAAGTATGCTGATTAACCTTTATAGTAATTTTAGTTCATACTGGAAATTTCAGGATATCTCTCTGACATTCAAAATAGGAACTGTGTTTCTTACCTCTCCCAAACCATATTGGGTAATACCTGGACTGTTGAATTCTGCTGTTAAATTAATATGGGTTGCCATCTTTAAAGTCAACAAGCAATCTATGTCATATGTCAGTATGCATAGAAATCATAAGTCTTTATCAAGATTACCGTTCAATGAATACAAAACTAACTGGCTTACTAATACAATTATGCAGTTTTTTTATAATCCATCATCTACTTCATATACTCCTTATGCATGTCCCAGATGACTAATATGGAGATGTAAATTAAATTGCATTCTAAAGTTTGTTTTCATGTTGGTTTGCTTTGCTAAATTTGTAATGCAGTCTTTTTCAGCAGATGGTTAGTTCTAGTCCCTTTCATGTTCCTATTCTGTTATGTTTGTAAAAGACCCAGCTGCCAACTGGTAATATTTCACTGCTGAATTTATCATGTGTGATATAATTGCTCATTATGTGCTTTGCAATAAAGTTAAAGAACTATCAACACAGTTGTTTCTAATTCCAAACAAGTTTAAAGAAAAAGTTATTTTTAATATCCATAACTCTCAGCTGATGTTTAATTATTTTAGAAGTCTACTTTTTGCAACAGATTCTTCTATTTTGTCAGATCTTGATTTTGAAAAGCTTCATATTCAAGAAGAACATTAAGAAATATCTCGTGTTTTAAACATATTGTTAAGTTTGAAGCATGTGTTTTCATATACCTGCACCTTAGGTAAAGTAACACAATCTGAAGTTTTGCATGAGGGTTTTTTTTAAGAATCATACTCAGTAGTCAAAGATGTCTAACTGCAGTACACAGTGTAATGCTTACCCAGAAAAAATTATGGGCTGCCATCAAAACAACAATGAATCATTGAATGCTAAGTCTCTTTTTTTGAAAGCTGCTGAAACATTTTAGAATGCAACCAGAATGTAATAAATGTATTTCCTCACAAAATGATAGTACTATTTTCAATAAAAGGTAGGGTATACCTTACTGCATATGATGACTAACTAAGTCCTTGCTAATGTTTTCTGGAATTATATGGGTGAAGAATCTTGTCTATGAGCCTAATAAATTGTCATGATCTGTCAGTAATATCTCAGGGTTTTTTAGAGACTGCAGTAAAAGAAGTGATGTATTTCCCAAAGAACTCTGTAGTAATTATGTATATGTGGGTACTTTAACCATAAAATCAGAAACAAAAATCTTCTGAAATTAAAAAAGTAAAGAAACTGTCAATCAGTCAGCCCTGCAATTTCAAAGATGTTTCAATATATTTTCAAAGATAAGAGAACATGCATTTCTGAATTTGTCTCCTTTGGGAGCTTCATTGTTCCTGACAAGAAAAGTTCATAACCTTAAGTATTTCCCTTTATGCAAGGCTCTGTTGGGTCAAAAGGCCTCTCACATTTGTTTACCAGTATATAGATATTAAGCTAACACTGATGTTATATGCTAATTCTAACTGAGTCAATTAAGTGATCCAGTAATAAACTTCTGTCCCTTAGGGAAGCATATTTAGGGATTTTGGAAGAATATTCAGTATCCTTCCCCATTCTTGTTTCTAACAGTAGATGACGGCTAATATGAGCTCATAAAAGTATAAAGTCTATCAAATGGTCCACTTCAAGCTAGCTAATAAAAAACTTGAACTCCATACCAAATGCTCAAAGGATTTATTGAAAAACTCATGTTTTCTTTGCCACTTTTTCATTACACTGTGACTTTGTTCAGAAAAAGCAGTCCAGCATAATTAATAAGGGACATTTCCTGTTCACTTAATCTTGCTTTGCACTGTTATATGCAAATTTCCATCAACTTTTCGAAATTTATACCTTCTTTTTAATGGGTCAAAGCACTGGGACCCCCTGTAGACAACATGACTTTTAATGTTACATCACTTTTCCTCAGTATGCCTACAGCTTTCACTGTTATGTCAGATGTAACATTATCAGCTCTTCCAAAGCACAGACAAGAGGAAAATACATTTCATCATATTGAAAGTGAGATCTTTTATTTCTATTTTCCCTTTTTTTCTTTAGAGAAAAAAAAATCAGATAGTTTATTTTGTGTTTCTTGAATCTATTAGTAAAATTCACCCTGTTTTACTCTCAGATTGTCAGACCTATGGGATGAGATGATTGTGGAATTTTGTATGTAATTATAAAGCTTATCACAAAGAATTCATAATCATGATTGTATATTAAATGTTGGTTCTACTCCTTCTGTTAATAACACTGAGGGATAAAATCATGTAAGTTATGATGAATATTGAGAAAACAATACAGCTTGGTTAACAACACTTAGAGAAGCTATGAGATTCTGAATAAATACTCCCCAAGTACCCTTTCAGGGCATCATATTGGGTTTTATAAACTAATAAATAAATAATTATCTAATATCAAATTATGACAAAGGAATAGAACATTTTCTATGGGCCATATCAAATTTTGCATGTCTTCTCCCAAACAGAAAGGACTTCTGTTCATATTACAATGCTGGATATTTCTTTCTGTATGTATGAGGCTAAAATGTTGGCACAGATATATGGCAAATAATGTTCTAGAAGTATTTCCATCTTCTTAATGGCTCAATCAGTACCAGAAACACATCTGAGCACAAAAGGAAAAGGTAACTAAAATGTTGCTGCAGTGGGCCTGGCACTAGGGGGAATAAATTCTTTCATTTGTCTCTTCCAGAAAAAACAAACAAACAACAAAAAAGGAAATCGTCAATATCAGATTTAAGGAGGGCAAGATCTGAAAGGATGAAAGTACAGGATTACTTAACGTGATTATTATTCATAGAATTTCTGTATACAGAAATACAACCCTTATATGTTTAATGATTTATGTGATTTTCTTGAAAAAGAAAAATCACTTTTAGAAGGTTCTTTTGCATCAGTGCCTCCTCTCTTTTTTAACAAACCAACAAAATGGCTTCAAAGCTACTTCCTTTGGAAAATCCAAGGTGACCTCTAGAAAAAAATCTTTAGAGTTGGGGTTCTGACAGCTATTTTGGTTTTAAGCTATTTCCAAGGGTCGAAGACCATGACATGCATGTAATTACATGAAAAATTAAGCAATCAGTGATTAGAATTGTATATGCAAATAAGTGTTTTGAATATGCAAACACAAAGATGATTTTAAACATTTCACATTGAACCAGTTTTTCAATGATTATTACAGGTAGTTTGTCAGGACTTAATAGATGTGAAGACCCCTATTTTACTATTTGTGCAAGATGGGCACATACCTATGGTCACCACTGCTGCACGGTCTGTATTAGATTTGTTTCACTGCAGCACAACACTGTGAACTTTTGCCCTTTTGATTAATTATTCTTAAAGGAAGATTACTCTCAGTGAGAACCATGGCCTACATTTTCCCCATACGTATTCCCCAAAATATGTATATAAATGAATATAACTATAAATAAAATATTTATGGTAAAAACTGGCAAGTGAAATATG
Organism: Dicrurus megarhynchus; assembly: GCA_013399195.1. Taxonomy (NCBI): domain Eukaryota; kingdom Metazoa; phylum Chordata; class Aves; order Passeriformes; family Dicruridae; genus Dicrurus; species Dicrurus megarhynchus. The sequence goes on along the minus strand of VXAD01010115.1, from coordinate 136,041 downwards.
ACCTTTGGTGAGTTTTGATGAAAAGAAGAGAAAATTATTATTTATTTAGGCTTACCTTTTTTATTTTTAAATGCCTCCATTTGTATGTGTACAAATATGGTCAGAATTAAACTACACATCTCTCATGTTGATATCGGTTGATCTCACTCATAACCATTCATGCTGAAAGTCTGACTTTAAACTTCAATCATGAATATATAAACCCTTTGAAACAAATATATCTGTGTTACCAAAACTGTACAGAATATTAAATCAGAATGAATCACAATCTTGTAGTTGTGTAAATCACTACGCTGGTATGTCGTGATTATGAAATTCTCACTGACAGTGGAAAAGCAGAAAACATTATAATGTAGCCAATGAAATCAATATGGAAATTATATTTGAATGTATCAAAAGCATCTGGAAGTTATAGGTGAGCGAGTAGACATTTTTAATATTGGAGTTTGAAATTCAATCACTATTAATATACCCAAGCCCCAAAGGAAACTGTTACAATATATTCTTTCCAAGTTTTCTGTTAAAAGATCTTACCACTTCTCATTTACAAGCAATCTCAGAGAAATCTGAAGGCACCAGCTTTGCCTCTCTCGACTGTTAAACTCATTACAAAAAGGCTTCTATCATAGGATGCACCATACATAGCTTAAGACATTATATTTGGTGGGAGGGGAAAATCGATGTTCCTTGAGAATGTCAAATGCCATCTATTCCTCAAGGAGGAAAGGATTGAAAGAATATGAGCAAAGGAAGAACCTCCAGATATTAACATAAGTAAGAGGAGATATCTGTTGAAATCGAGTTAGGATTGAGAAACTAGAATGGTAGATAACTGCATATCAGAACTGTTGCTAATTGTCAGATATCTCTAGCACACCTTAGAAAATCATTTAACTGTGGAGAACATATTGCTTATCAAGCTTCCAGAGTTGTCTTAATACTGCTGGATGCAGCACTCCAGGTGGGTTCTAAACAGAAAAGAGCAGAGCAGAGCAGAGGGGCAGAATTCCCCACCACACTCTGCCGGCCACTCTGCTTTGGATACATCCCAGGATACAATTGGCTTTCTGGGTTGTGAGTGCACATTTCTGTCATGCCCAATCTCTCATCCACCAGCACCCCTACGACTTTCTTGGCAGGGCCTCTTCGGATTTGATCACCCTCCAGCCTGTGTTGATACCAGGGGTTGCCCCAACCCAAGTGGAGCACTTTGTACTTGGTCTTGCTAAACCCTATGAGATTCCCGTGGACCCACTTCTTGAGCTTGTCCAGGTCTCTTGGATGGCATCCCATCCTTCAGGTGTTTCAACCATACCACTCAGCTCGGTGTCATCTACAAATTTATTGTGGGTGCTAAACCAAGTATCTAGGATAAGACAATGTGAAATAGGTCTCCTATAATGTTAGTATTAGACAAATGACTAAAATAAGCTGAGATAAGCATTAAAAAGGAAACCTACTTTTTAAAGTAAATCTACACTTCTCTCAAGTAACAGGATGAGAGGAAATAGCCTCAAATAGTGCCAATGGAGGTTTAGATTTGATATTATGAAAAATATCTTCGCCGAAAGAGCAGTCAGACATTGGAACAAGGAATAAATTGAATCACCAACTCTGGAAGCTTTTGAAAGGTGTGTGAATGTGGCACTTAAGGACATTGTTTAGCAGTGAACATGGCAGTGCTGGGTTAAGGGCTGGATTCGATGCTCTTAGAGGTCTTTTCCAACCTGGATGAGTCTATGAGTCTATGATTGAAATACAGAAACTTGAGATAAAATATTGCTACTGTGAGGTGTTAGATACTCTAGAGAAGAGCTAGAAGCAGAATTTGACGTATTTGAGAGCATTTTAAAGCAAAAAAAAAAAAAAAGAGTTACATGTCAGTTTTGATGGAAGATGAGTGTACTTTTTGAGGACCAGAGTCTTGGACTATAAGCTAGGTGAAGTAAGTGCATCAATCTTTTTGTGGCAATCATCCTAGCTGCAGTAATCTATGAACTGTGTTTAAGCATATAATTATTTCAGGCTTAAAGTTCAAGCTTTCAACATTCTTTTTAATAGCAAAAGGACTGAAGGCATTAATCATTTTAAAAGAAAATGAGCAGAAACCAGAACAAAACAGCAGACTAGATTAATGAAGAAAGCTAAGTAATTTCTGCCCCTTTCTTAGACATTTGCCTTGCACAAGATTTTTCCTAAATTTGTTTTGCAGTTATGTCATTATGCTAATGTTTTTCATGTGTACCTAAAAAAAGTTGGTGAGACTAGAAGTCATGTGCTTACACATCAGAGAACTTAAACAAATCTGATCCTAAGAACTGTGAGTTTTCACTCGATTTGGTGATGCTGTATGGAGGCAAAGAAGACAAAAGAGGAGCTTGTGGCAAGCACTGGGAAATAGAAATGTAACTTGGTAAGTGCAGGAGAAGCTGAGAAATGAATTTGACTCATTCTCCTGGCTAGCTAGGAGGTGAATATTCACAGAAATTCAGCAAAAATTACCAAAATTTTATCTGTACCTGAACTTTTGGCACCATTATATTAGCTAGCTGCTACTATAGTACAAATCAAAAACAATAATCAGAGTTAAGCTGTCTTTACGTATGCTATAAGGTCACAATATGATGTAATCTTTTGTAAGGGTTTGTTTCTTTAACTTTAGAGACCATAATGATACACAGAAAAATGAATACTAGCTGAAGAAACAAATCAGAATCCATCATCAAATGATTCAGGACATAGTTGCAGATGAAAATGGCGAACTAATGAAAGACCTGTAGAAAAAGAACCTTACAGCAAAAGGACATAAAGAAACTTGTATACAGCAAGACCTGGAAAGAACATAAGTTCTTATCAGTTTGACTGCTAAATGTAATACTGAGGGAGCTCACATGAAAGAACCTTTCTGTATATAGCTGGCACATCAATGCATCCCTTATTCCCAGAACTTCAATCTAGAGACAAAAAAATAGTGGGAAGACACTCACTTTGGGGATCATCTTCAAATTAGGGAATAATGCCATGTTGTGTTAAATTGTGTTTGCTTTAAAAAATACATTTGTGTTGATTCATTTATGTAACAAGCATTGCTAGAGGCTGGTGTTGCTCTGACTTTTACAACTATCCAACCTAATTACCTAATGAATTGAAAGAAAACCTTCCAGAACACATAGAATTTTGATGTAATGATTGGCAAGGGAAACCAACATCAAGTAAATTATTTATAACATGCTGTTTAACCACATATAGACCTAGCTGGACAATACATAACAAAATAAAACAAGGTAATTCAAAAGTAAACATCTAAATTTGACCACCAAAGGAGTTGCTATAGTGGTTGTAGTTTCTGCAGCACAGAATTTACCTTGTATTCTATGTGCTTCTATCTCTCTTTTACAGCAGTTAAAGTGGAAATATGAAAGGGGAGTAGTTGGAGTCAAGGCGATGTTGGATTTTGTATGTGTTTTTACCCAACATGAACCTGGGAGGGATCCCAGGTTTTCCTCCTGGAATCTGGTAAATATTATCTGATCCAGCATTGCAGGTAACAGTTATGACCTTGATAGGTGATCTAAGCGTGTGCATCTAACATTGTGCACTATAAAGATGAAATTTTGAAACCACCCCTAAGAGCTTTGCCCATATATATGAACACTGGAAAGTAAACTAGAAGAACTTCCTTACTGAAAGCCAAAACATTTACACAAACTTTTTACTGTGAAAGAGTTATTTTTCCTGTAGTTTATAGATATATTCTCTTACTAATAGAAAGAGATTTCTTTTTCCATTCATGTCAGTCATGACTAGAGTCTGCTCTTAAATCTTGATTTCAATTTGCAAATTCAGTTGGATTTAAATTATTATTTTACAGGCACTAAAAGGAGTGAGGTAAAAGCTTTTACATTTTCAAAAAATGCTTTAAAAATGTTTAAATGGAAATTATATAGCTATTTTTTTTTTCACCTTAAAAGTCTCTTTTTCATTAAATGTTAATCATCTAAGAGACACTTTCAAGACACCTGATTTAATGGGATTTCTTTCCTTTCATTCTTGTTTGAAACTTACTAATAGTGAGCTAAATATTTTGACAATAAATTCATGTGTTTGAGATGAGGAAATTATTAACCTCCCCTCTGAGACAGAATTGGAATTTACTTAGTGAAGATTTATCAGCTTTTCAGTTTAACTCAGACATTTGACTTTCAGACATTTTATAAAACTTAGTAACTTTTTGCATAACATGATGTCTCTCAAGAAGATAATTGCTCAGAAATTATCCAAGAAGTTCATATTTAATGACAGAAGCGATTTTTGACAATATTTGTTCTTATTAGGGAATGTTCTCATCACCATTTTGTATTAGAAATATTACAGAAGCACAGGGATGCTGTTACTAAATTGCTGAAAATATTTGCTTTTAATCCTTGGTATCTAACAGTTTTTGTAACTTGAATAAAAAAAATAGCACTTATTTTGCTCTTCTACTTAAAAACCATTTTTTCTTCCTCTTTTCTCATTTATTCCCCACTTTTCTCTATCTTAATATTGTCTCAGTATGGTCAGTGGTTCTTAATGAATTTAATTAAGCTAATGTCCAAATTCAGTTACTCTTTGGGGAATTTTCTTCACAAGATTGCATTTATATAAAATACACCATATGTATTCTATATAATTTACTTACAGAAGATATCTTAGCTCTTCAAACTAAAATTATTCAACAGTTCTTCATGGTTAAAAAAGAAAACCATAAAATCATATGAATGTAGAGGTATCTTCCTCAGTATTACTCAACTTCCCTAAGTAGTATTTTCAGCATATCAAGTCATTGACGACCTAAAGTATATTTTGGGAGACCATCTAGTAAAGGAGAACTTTGTGTCACTGAAAGGTTTTGTAGAAGGAAAGCTCAGATACACAGAGAGAACTCATCTAATTTCATTGCTTCCGACCATAGTTGATAACTCACGCAGGCATTCAGAGATGAATCCTGTCAAACAGAGAACATTGCAGCTTTCCAAGAAATATTTTTTATAACCCTTATACAAGTGTTCTGAGCATCTAGTATCATATCTTCAAATAATTTTCATGGTGACTGCTAAGATATTATGGGTGGGTTCAGCTGTCACTTCAATTTCCTTTTAATATGAGTCTTCATTTTAATAGGATTTCTGTTTCAGAAAATAGGCACCTTTTATATTTTATCTGAGAGAAAATATTATGTTAGAAATTCATAACGATAACTCACTAAACAGAAATATCCAGGTACCAAACCACATACTTTTTTGATTTGGTACTCTTGGATTTTTTTCTTCTGATTTATTTATCTAGGTCAATATGCAGAGATGGTTTTGCATACTTTTTTATTTCTTTTTTTTTCTAAGGCAGAAGAATATCCTCCCCTCACGTCAGAGATCAGTGACATTTCCGGAAGGTTAAATCTTGAGATCTTTCAAAGCATCAGAAGTATATTCAAAGTTTAAACAAAATTCTTTTGTCTAAACCTTGATTTTCTCAGAATCTTTAATTAGATTTGATGATTTTCTCATCAGAGACCATTTTGAAAAGTGGTCAGGAGAGGGAGACCTGCCCCTTTCCTTTTTTAGTAGACTATTATGGAGAGTTTCCCGTGTATCTCAGTTTCCTTCATTTATTTTCCTTGAAAAAAAAATTTAAAATCAGATATTTTTGTCAGAGAGAGATAATTACAGTGTTGTTAGAGGCAAAGTTCTGCATAGTATGCAAAGCAGAAGGTTTAAATTTTCTAGCAAGATTAATTCCAGCTTCACCTCTCTAGCACAGTTAGTTGAAAATTTTCAGAGGAGTGACTGAAAGTAAAAAGCAACTTTTTCTTAATATTGCCAAATTATTAGTAAGAAGACAGAGGCTTTAATGTTTAAGAATGGGACATTCATAAGACAGCTATTTGTTGTAAAATAGTTAAAGCCTGAGTATTCACTTTTAGTTCTCTTGTCTAACCTTCAGGTGAACCAGCTCCTGTCCTGACCTACTTAAAGGTATATTTACATGCTCTCTTCAAACTGAAGAAAACAAAGTTCACCTTCTTTTAAGTTTTTTTAATTGTGGCTACAATCATTGTGAACCTGTAAATAGCAAATGTGACAAACCTGTTTCTACATAAAGAATTGGATAGTCCCACCCATTTCTATCAATGTGGTCATTTCCTCTTGTGGTCAGGTACGAAAAGAAAATACTAAAAACTGTTTATGGAGCAAATGATTACTGTAACTATGTTTTACAGATATTGAGAGGAGTAAAGTAATTACACAGGTACAAAAGAAAAAGGAGGCTCTGAAATTTTCTCATAGCATGGTTTCCTTGTCATTGTGCTCTCCCCTGCATATCCATTATTGACCAACATCATCTTCAGGCTGGACTAGATGGTGATTTTTAAATGAACAGGCATGTATGCCAATAAACTGAAAGGAAAAATAGACAGGAAAGAACAAACCTCAGAAGCTCCCGTTAATCCATTTAAGACTCCTAGTTCATTTTCCACAATCAAAGAATGGGTAAAGCATAGTTTTGCAGCCTTTTAGCAGAAACATGACAGGGGTTACATGACAGCTTTGTCAATTACCCAGTTTGCATTACTCTCCAGTCCTGTTTTTGCTGCCTCTCCTTGATCTAAGACCACAGCAAACATTAACTTGGGTTGATTTCTGAACAGTCACAATGGGAAGCTCAAGCTGCCTGCTGACATGCTGCAGTCATTTTGGTTCTCATGAGCCAAAATCTCAGGCATCATCTGACTCGGTCAATAACTTGTGAGGGAAATTCATTATGATATGCTTGGCATAAAGTACAAATGTGCCCACATGCAAATAGCAAAAAAGTTTTACCAGTTAAGAATGTCTGTTAATTTTCAACAGAGTAGTAGTTAGATCATACTTTTCTCAAATCTGAAAGGCAAAATTTCAAAGTTTCCATTTTCTGAACACTGAGGCTTTATAAATTTTAAAATATTTATTTATTAAAGATTTTAATTCAGAACAGTAAAGATGGGTTTTTTTAGTTTGTTTAAAGGGTCTACTAGTGTTATCTAGTCTTATTGGGGATTTTGGGTATCCTCTAAGCTATTAGAAGGGAAAATGAAATTATGCACTCCTGTATTTATACAGTCCTAATTATCACAGTAACTCGGTACCTTGCCTTCTTTAATAGATTTAGCCTATATCTCTTCTCAAAATCCAAAAAATGACACCTCTTTTACTAGCACGGTAATATATGTGACTTGTCTTAAATCACACAAGAAATTTGTCACTGAACAGTTAACTGTGTTTGACCAGGCAATCTCAGGCAAGCACATGAAGTATTTGCTTTTGTCTCTGAGGCTAAAAAACTAGATGGGCATTTTTTCAGAGCATGTTCTAATCTAAAAATATCTAATGTGATTATTGTGACTCATATGAGACATTCTCGTAATAAATGTCTAAGGATGACGATGCTGAAGATTTGTTAATTCGTCCGAGAAAGTCAAAATGTAAGTTCTGTCAATTTATCTTCACCTTTGGTACACAGTTAAGCAAGTGTAAAATTCATGTCATACATGGACATGGTGAGTGCAGAGTGCAAGGCTGCAACAACACAATGAATGTTTAGAAGTCAGATTCTATAATCAGATTTTTTCTTGAACTCATATTAGTGATAGACCTGCACTCTGAAAGTAAAGACAAGTATAAAAGTGAAAGGATACCCACTTCTGTACTTACTGCTTTGACAGGCTTTGACTGCAGATATTATAGTAAGAAAATCAGTTAATTGTTGGGAGCTGTACTATAGATTCCTGACATCACACGCTCAAAATTTATGAAATGCTTCCCCCTGGTTTTAAAAGTCAAAAAGATACATTTACAGATGGGCTGTTGAGAAAACTTCTTTCCTGGTTGTGGATGGAAAACTGGGATTGCTGAGGTGTTTTTCACAAGGTAGTATTTCTGCTAAGATATCTGTAGACAAATTCAAATTTTTCTTAAAGTAAAAGAAAAGAAAGAGAAAGAAATGAAAAAAAACCCCACAAAAAAGCATTAATGTTGAAATAGAAGAGATGCTGCTAAAATAATGATTCACAGGAGATAGAGTTTTCTGATCCATGTTCCAAATGTAAAAATTCTTCAGTCCACTCACATATTCTGTAATGCTGAAAAGAATTGACAGTTCTGACCTCAGGGCTGAATAACATTCAAAATATTAATAAAACGCCTAAACAGTCAATTAACTCACCCTTGGAAAATGAGGCTGAAATAAAAGTCCAATTGGTACAACTCCCTCAGCATAACCTTCTCTTTAGCAGATTCTCACTATAGACAGATAAGGAAAATTACTTCAGAGCTATACATAATAGAAAACCAAAGGTCAAAAACTGAAAGAAGAAAATACAAGTCACAACATGCAATGTAAGCCGTGAAATGAATGACAGTGCAATTAACATGACAGAGAGAAGATGGAAACTTGTCAGAAATTGCTGCATGGCTGCTCAAGTTTGATAGGAGTGTGGAATTGATTTCTTCACACAATCTCTTAGAAAAAAGATTTCAATCAAAAAGTGAGGGAATGAAACTCGTGTATATACACTTCTCTGTGTTCTTGTATATGTGTGCATAAGTCCTCGTATGGGAGCTGATAACAGAACAAGGAGCTCAGAAAAGCTGTTAGATCATACAGACAGTGAAAAAATGGCCCACTGTTGAAACCATGAGAGGCAATAATTAAAGGAATGCACTGATGAGGACTTTGGACTGGCTTTTGGCCATTGGAGAAAGACTTTTAATGGTATTACAAAGAAGTTAGACAACTATTCCAAAGTGAACAGGATAAAAGGGTCTTTTTAGCTGAAGCTTAAGCTGAACCTTATCAGCAACAATTCATTCTGTGTCTGCTGTGAAGAAACTAGTATGAAGTAGATCCCATAAGAATGGAGATGGGAAGTTGTTTTTTCCTGTGCTGTGAATCTGGAGATGTTAGCCACTTTGCTCAAAAGCTCTCTTGCAAAAGAAATTAAGTCTTTGCACTTTCCATCAAGAAAAGCACTATTTATAGCTCTCCAGAAATGACTACTGGACCCCTTGAGGGAAATACACAGCAAAACCCCTTAACTGAGCAACAGCAGACATTTGCTAGAACATCTCTCCCAAAGTTCCATCAGGCTTAACATGCATATTAAAAGAAAGAGGAAAAAATTGCTCAAAGAACTCATCTTTATGAACTAAACTTCTACTTCTTTCAATCTCTGTCAGTTCAGACAGAATATGTAAGGGGTAAAGTTTGCTGGAGTAAAACTCTCTCTCATTATCCAGCCTAGAAGAGAATTAATGACTATTTCGGTTTGTGATTAGCTGTAAGAACGACTGTGTTGGCAATTATCAGCTTCTTGTGACTGTGTAATCTGTACCAGGTTGGCTGTGAAACAGAAGACAACATACTGTCTGAGAGTGTCTGGTGACAGAAAGGACTGATCAATAGATTAGAAAATACTGATCCCAATAGTTCTTTGCTGAATCCTCTGTGATGCTTGGAATTGAAGAAGAGGGATAAAGGGAGAGAAAGGAATGTATGATTTAATATGTATTTCATCTTTTAATCTTGGTTCAAGGATGTTCAGTGCTTTCATGTAAAAGCTGAAGGCATATGTATATGTTCCAGATTTTGAAAACTATCCTAACTAAAGATTGGAAATACAGGCCAGCTGACGTCATCAGATCTCTGTTTTGTCCTATGATTACACATGACAATACTTGCTTAAGAGATTCCATACATAACTAATTTGAAGTGATTAAGCAAATTGGTTTTATTTAACAAAAAATGAAAACAAGAAAGAAACAAGACCTTCCTCACAGTAAGATGCAAAGATAATGGTCAGGTAAGAGCAAATTTTTTTTAAAATTTGTCTCAGAACTTCCTCAACACATGCTCGGTTGTTTTTGTTTTTCTTTCCAAGCTTGTTTCCAAATCATTGTGATTTTGGTTTTTGTGGGGTTTTTATGTAGCAGAAAATGTATGTCATGCTGTGTTATGCTATATGCTGTTATAGTACATAATGTATAGTTATATATAACTATATATAACTCTATATAACTATAACTATAACTGTAATTATATATATATAAAAATATATGTATAGTTCAACTCCACATAAATAACACCAGGTTTCAACAAATGAAATAAATTGCTCTTTCTCCCGTTCTTTCCAGGAAGCCAGTAGGGAGCTATTGAATTTCTTGCTTACAGGTTTTGAAGCAGGTGACATTCACAGTATGTTCCTGCACTTGGTTATTGTAAATTTTGCAGAAAATGCACTTTTTCAATGGAAGGAATTTTACCAGAAAACATCAGCACATTTGCTGCTGGTTTAGGGCCGTGTTTGATACCACTTCTTACAAAACTGTATTATTGAGATCCAGACTTTATAAGGTGCTGGGCTACCTTGCTCCTTCTAAATGGATTGTCACTATGAGCAATGAAATGTACATAAGAAGGACTGAATGATTACGGTAACTGTAATGTCTTAATATCTTCCAAGGGGAGTTCTCTAATTTGTTGACAAAAGCCTATCAATTTTATATAATTATAGCCATTAGATACAACTATTGAGATTAAAGTGTGTTCTTAAAAACCATTTCAAATATGGCTAATTTAAAATATTTTAATTTTTATTGTTTTTATTTTATTTAATGGAAAGATGTAAGTGCCGGCATAATTTATTCTTCAAATCCTTTGAGGTGAGGATCTGGCTGACACAGATGTTGAATATCCTAAAGGAGCCTGCTTTCTTTTGTTTAAATTCGTAAGTGATTTAATGGATTCACCACTAAATGTTCAGAAAAAGTAATGTGTGAACCAAGAGTAAATGTCTTAATGGGAAATATTTTATAAATAGAAATCTAATAGTTTTGTCAGAATAGGTTTGAAATTCCCCTATGAAAGGAGGGTCGGCTTTGGTCTGGTTTTGTTATCTGTGTAATATAAGGGACAGTTAAAGAAACAACAAAGAGACCTGTTGTAGGGCTATAAACCAACATTAGCACACATTAGAAGTTTAATGATCTAAATAACAACAGAATATTTCTGGTAATGCAGACATTATCAAAAATTACTTACAGAAACCTGAAGTGCATTGCTAAATACTCCTTCTTCAAAGGTTGTAGCAATTTATCTGTTTCCCTACAATTAAGCAGGGCTAAAAGCTGCTGGTATAAAGTCAAATATGTTGTATTTTCTTAATTAAAAAAATAAAACAAAAATATTTTCCTGATCCATATTATGTCACTCCTCAAACACAGAACTGACATTTAAAACTGTTCATGCTAACATATACTCTTATACCTAAGAGATATCCCAGAGGTTGTTCCTTAGTTGTCTCTCAAGAAAACCTTACCAGAAGAATCTGGTAGGCTTTACTGAGAGAAGGTAGGCAGTAAGGGTGTGCCAGTGTATGAAGTGCACATTTGCTCCAGCCATTTGCTTGACTTACATTTTCATCAGGTGCAATTTTCAGTTGCTTTTTCTGTATGGAATGTGAAAATGCTATATCGAATTTTTTTTTTTTTTTTGCTATGGTTTATGAAAGAGAAATATGATGGTAGTCCCCTGTTAAAGCCAAAGGTTGTATTATTTTGTGCTGTGCTTTTTGCAATGCAAAAAATATTATAAAATTGACAAATCATTAGAGGTAAAGAAAATAGATCATCCCAGGAATGGATACCTGGCAATTGTCTGACATGTTACTAAAATTTTTCTTCAAGTTTAATATTTATGGGGTGGCTAAGAACTACAGGATTCCTTTGGGCATTTCAGATCATGTGAGAGCAGAGATGGATTTAATTATCTGGCTTTGGAGAACATTGTGGTTTGTGCATTTCCTGGTTATACAAAAGAAGTCGTACATCTCACATGCTGAATGTTCACATTTCCTAAGCACACTTCATTGTGCTTTGTAAGTAGTGTCTGCCCTCCAAACTCAGAGTTTTCAAGGCTAAATTTTACTCTGCAGTAGCTTTTAGTGATGATCTGAGACAACCAAGCTGGCTTGGCCAGCTTATAAACTCAAAAACTCAATATATTTGCCCCAGCAATGCAAAAAGCAGTAGATGCTTTTCCTACACCACAGTTGAACACCAAGTAACTGTGAACCATTGTCTGAATGAAAATATTCTGACACTTCAGTGGGAAAGGAAAAATTATACTCAAGTCACTGCCATCATTTGGAAAAAGAGTTCTAAGACATTGCTTCCAAATGTAAATTTCTGCTTCCTTAGCAGACTCAGACATAACTACTCCAAAATGAAGAATTGCAGAAGGAACATTATCACCTCTCATTTTCATCACGGGAAAAGAAAAAAAGGCTTTATGAAGTCTTGGAAATCTTGTCTTAACTGTGGTCTAAGATATATCAATTACCCATATTGCTCTTTCTGGTTTTGGATCATCTGCTATTCAAAGTGGGGTCAGGAATAACCTGAGCATCAGGGAATTCAATGTAACCATTGGCAGAATGTAACAAACATGCTCCCAAGTCAATGTTGTTCCTCTGAGCAACCTTTACAATTCAAAGGTGTGGCAAATTCAGATGACATATGTGAAAATATGGTGTGAAGACTAGCTAGGATTACTATGCAGTGCTGCTCAACTTTTGGATGGATGCCTCCAGCTGACATCCAGTTGATAAATGGTGGCCATCAGACCAGCTGTGCTCAAAAGATGTAGATTTTATTATCAACTGTAAGTGTGTTTTTTCAGTTAAGACTTGGATATATTTTTCAACTGAAATGTTGCATTCACATCAAGACAGTTAGGATGAGAAGCAGGGAAAATCATATTTCCAACTACCTCCCATTTTTCCACTAGATGCCATTAAAAATGTGAGCATTCATTAAACATGAAATGCAGTTGCTCATGTACTGCCTCAATGGGTGCACCAGAGATACTGAGTCTTGCTTTTTTGCCAGCTGCCATGTGGCACAGCAGGAGTGAACAGCAGAACTGAACACCATCCTTTTTTCTTATCTATCAGATCTTAGTGGGCAGCCAGTCCCACTATGGCTTCTCTCTTTCGATGACAGAAATGGAAAGTATAAGAACAACAATCAGCATCAGATCTTAGTTTGAAAGATTCAGAGAATATATTTAGCTCATGAAAGGCACGTGTTCTCCAAATAGCTAGAGTCAATCTCATTTTTGCATTTCTAGAATCTTGTAGGGCCCATTCAGGGTTACAGAGTAACAACAGCAGGCCACTGCTCTGTGTCTTTTGAGGAATTCTCCATCACTGAGATGGTGTACCCTGCTCCCTCTGAGTCTTTTCTCTTCCATACCTGCTTTTGCAAATTTTTAAGGAAACATTTGACTTCCAAGATGTCAAGTCTTTATATAAGTAGCATATGATGAGCACAAGAGTAATTTGAGCAATAATGTGTGCAGGAAAGACTGTATTCAGATAAATGAAGTGCATGGCCCATCTCTTGGTCTATCATTTTGACCATTTAGCCTAAGGTCTTGTGATCTTATAGTCTGTAATATGGTGGTGGATAATAATTCAGTCTAAGGTTAAAACAAAAAATAAAACCTCTATTGCTGAAGAATATAAGCAATAAGGTTTATTTCATCAGACATGTATGTGTTTTATTTTTGACAAATATAACCAACTGAAAAATCCCTTGCACTTTCTTTAAATGGAAACTTCTGGGAAGGAACTGATGGCTAAAAGAAAAATCGCCTTCAGCCATATATTGATTTTAAGTATCTGGATTCAAACTTTGTTATATAACATCTTGTGGAGAGATGAGGCTAACATAACTTTTCAAAGAATAAATCTTGATAATTGTTCTTGTCAATTAGCAAGAAATAAAGCCCTCAGTTTTACTGAAAAAAAACCCAAACAAATCCAAACCAAACATTCTGAGAAGCTGGAATTTTTCAAAATGACAAGAAGTCACACTTGTTTATTTCTCTACAAATTAAATGAACATATTATATCCCTTTTTCTGTTCTTTCAGAGTTTCTTAAGACTGTGTTTTGAGCAGAGAAGAAGAGAGGTTAAAAATTGGTAATATCATTTTAAAATACAGATTAACGTTGATATGTGAATAGCAGAATTTTCCCAAGGAGAATTTAATTTCAAAATTTACCTGTAAAACTGAGACTGGTGTTCATTAGAGCTTGATAATGAAAACCTCCAGAGAAAACCCAGACCCAGCACTGTGGATATGTATGGCAATTCGCAGCAAATTGTTTTTCAAACCTGACAAATAAAGTGAATGCCATATGTTTTAAACAATTCATTTTTAATATTTTTTTTCTATCAGAAGAACTCTTTAGAGAGAAAATGCAGCACTTCATATTTCCTTTTCTATCAAGGTGTCTTTATTTCACCAGACTTTAAAAAAGAAGAAGTAATTAGAGGTTCCTAAGTTCCCCTGCGTATTATTTGAATGTTACATAGCAGTTCATTATTTCATGTGAGTGAATTCTGTATCTACATTGCACTTTCACTTCCCAACACAAGCAAATGTGAAGCAATAGAAAATCAATGCTTTAGAGGGGTAAGTGGTAAATGTAGCAAACAGACTGGTGTTTCTTTTTGACTTTTTTTCCTAGAAGCTTTGATCTGTGAGCTAATGTTTTACAGAACCTGAAAGCAACTTCACATTTTATTATAACTTCTTTTAAAACAGCATCTTCCTTTTCTCACTGGGTCTAAACCATAGGTTTAGTCTCAGGCAGAAACAGATGTCATCTCTTTCAGATGTAACTGTAACTCTAATCAAGGTTTTATCAGACCCATTTCATGTTATTTATATTGTAAATGAGCTTCTTAATCCATTAGGCTGATTATGCAAAGCATAATACAGGGCCAGCCTTTCAAAGTTCATTTTATAAATGGAACATGGTTATCTCACTTTTAAAGATTTCTGAAAAACAATTGCCATTTCCACACATTTGGGTGCATCTCTGATGGGAAATGCAAATGGAGTTGATAATGATTGCAGAATGTCGGGAAAGTGCATGAGGTTTTTATTAACTTTGATAAGTTATACTATATGTAGATGGGGCAGTCTGCTAGTTCCATCCTTTTTAACCTTGGAAAAAGATAAGCTCTTTGACAGAAGACACATGGATGAATCTTTCCTTACCCATAAAAAATCCAATACATCAAAATAAACCCCCAAAAACTCAAAATACCACTAAACACCCCCGAACCCCACCTTCTCTCAGGCTTCCTTTTGTGGTCTTTTCAGATTTTCTCGCTATGAAGACAATTTTCAGAGAAGAAATGGTGACAGTAATCCTTCACCGTGTCAAATCTTCTGACTAGTATATTTGGAAGAGCTGGAATAAAATATATACATTTATCAGATAAGAAGTACAGATATTTCAGGAATCAAGTGATATTTTCCAGGGCTGCTGTGCAATTTATGAAGTCATGCAAAGGGGACTAATTCAGATACTCAAGGTCAAATGGCACTATTAGTTCATGTGGGATACTGGGATAAAAATACTTACATTGTTCCCACTAGTGTGTCGGCATGAAGAAAGATAACAGTTGACACTGAGAGATGCCCAAGGAATTACCTTTGTGACACCAGATGATGGGTTTTGTGCTTCTGCAGCAGAGTTAGAATGTAGGTTATATAGGTGCTCTAGCACACCAAAGAAATGAAAGAAAAGATACATTTAAGAAAACTTTTTTGCTAACCAATCACAAAATAAAAATATGGGTTCTCTTTTATTCTATCTGGGTACAATTTGGCATAGTTTCACTGAAGTAAAAGGACTGAGCTCAATTTAAAACTATGAATATAGATCACTGAAAAGACTGTAGCTATGCCATCTAATATTAAATTATTATTCTTTAACAAGCACTTCAGATTCATAATTGAAGTAAAAATTCAGAGCAGAAGTTTTTGCAGCTACAGTTTGAAAGTACAGCAGAATATGAAGTATCTGGCAAATATTAAAAGATCTTTCTTTTTTGTCTGTTTCCATTTAACAAAATTATGCATTTAAACAGAAAAAATATTTATATTTATAAATTTCTATATAAAATAACCTTTATTGCTACATGAAATCACTTTTTGATTAACTAGAAAGCACTGCTCGACTTTCTCCTCCTACTATTGCATTTCGAATACATGATACAAAATCAAGGTAGAGAGTAAGATGTTCCATAATGTTAACACAATTTGAAAAGATCTCATAAAGAAATACATCCAGCTAAGTACAGTTTTGTAGTTATTCAGCTACCATTTTTCATTTTGTTTCTAGCCAGCTAACATAAGAGTAATAAAAAAATTTCCATGGAAGTGTACTGTTTAAATAAATAGCAAGAAAGGAAACTGCAGTTATGAAACACAGTTTTTCCTGAAAACACTGATCAATGGCCATGGATTTATGGTACCAGGTCTTAAAAAGATCATTGAGACCATAAGTAAAACATTGATAACATTAACTGTATTGCTTTTACGCATTCTTCTTGTAAGAACAAATATGAACATTTTGTTTTACACTGGCATACAAAATCTGAAAGTTAAATGGAGAAAAAATGTCTGAAAATGAATGTCAAAAATAAGAGTATGAAATAATGATTTAAAGTATTCAAAGAAAGAAAAATATTAATCTGGATGTTTATTGCCAAACAGGAATAACTTCCGATCTGTAAATTATAGACACATTAAAAAAACCCAACCAACCAATTTTTTCATTTCAAATATACTAGAAAATTACTTTTCTAGAGGCCAACAATTACAGAGTCATGACAGAGAGTTCTATGAATCCGTTTCACGTTTCTATACCCATGTATAATAATATATATGTATTTATATGTATATATATATAATGTATATCTGCAATAATCAGATTTAAAGACATTTCCTTTCAAAGGAAATTAACACTGCACAACAAATAAACAAAGTTCTGCATTTTCTGTAGTATATCTATGAACACTTTTGTTTAGCAGAAGTGCAACACATTGACCTGGAACAATGATTCTCATCTCAAGGTGATATCTCTGCTAGAGTAATGAAAGTAAAAATCAAATTTTTACCTTAATTAAAGTCTACTAAAATATTTTTTTTATGAGAAAAAATTTAAACTAGGATCATTTACAACCAAATTTTAAAAAACGTCTGCATCTCACTTGGCTGGGCAGACTTTTGTGTGTATTTGAATTTAAAGGGGGTTAGATAAAAATAGAGCAAAGGGGGGGGGAAATGATACTTTGTTACTGTATAGAATCTCTTATAGTTTGGAGCTGTTAAGTTTTTCATTATCTGTATTTTACTCTATCCCAAGCTAAAAATAATAAACAATTCAAGAAATTCAGGATATTCTTTAAATTTTGTCTTCATTATTTTCAGGAAAAGAAGAGCCAGGTCATACATTTAGATTAGAAGGAATACAATCAGAGAAATCTTGGGAGATCTCACATCTTCCCAAAACACTAGGCCAGATCATTTTATTTTTTCTAGTCACATATACAATCATACCTTATCCCAGAATGAATAGTAGTATTGTCCCCTTTTTTGTATCACTTTCTTATGTTTTGTTCCATGCTTTTGATCTGCATGTAAAAAAGACTGAAGATCTAATAATCTGGGCCACAGAAGAGCTGACAGCTTTTTAAGTCATATAGTAATAATTACACCTACAATATAGAAATGTCTTACTATTATTATTGCTGTTATTTTCAGCTTATTATTCATCATTATTGTTATTGTTGTGGTTATTATTAATTCAAAGTTTTTCAGAATCCATCTATACTTTGCCATTATATGTTGCCTTTTGAATCTATCAGACCTGGCTGTTATGATGTAGAACTATGCAGGTATTATGTGGTTTTGTTTGTACCTATAGGCTTGGACTGGACTGACAGCCTGGGTTCCTGAAGAGAAAGAGTTTGGCTCTATTATCCATACAAGCTGCCTTTCTTTCTTTCTTCCCTTCCATCACTCCTTTTACAGCTCAGGCTGAAAAAGAGAGACATCTAAGGAATATGAGGTCATAAGGTTATTTTAAGTTCTTGTTGTCTTTAACTGTGGAAGTCAGGTTCTGTTGATTCAACTTTTATTACACAGTTGCTCTCTATGGAAACCTCCAGTCCTACATTCCCAGGACAGGCAGCAAAAACCAATAGTTAAAAATGTGCTGACAGATTAAAAGAAAGTAATAACCACTTTTTCATCCAATTCTAATTCTGCTACTGAATGTAAGCAAGAGTAGACAACATGAGGGTTTCTTGGGTGAAACAATGTCATGCCTTTGCGGTCAACTACCTCTTTTTGCAATGTTTCCTGCAATATAAAGGATTAAGAGTTTCTAAATTAACTCTGTCCCAAATGGGAAACAAAACAGAGCAACATACTCAAAAGTTGTACTGCTTTTTTAATTTAATTTGTATCTACTGCATTCCTTGCCTGAAAGACCTTCAGAGCTTTCTGAATATATTTATTTAGTTTTTTGTTTGTGTGTGGGTTGTTGTTTGTTTGTGAGTTTTCTCCCCCAAAAGACGTCTTCAGCAGCCTTAAATGCATGATTAGTGCAAGATTAGGCAGTTCTACATCTTTCTTTCTTTCTTTTCCCTCATGAAGCTTCTGCTTCTTCCAGGCCATTTTGATCAGTGCTGAGTTTATTATTTGCAAGTGCAAGAGGATGTGAATGACTTGTTATGCCTCCTAGCTTTCCTGTTTGTTGGGTTACTTTGCTAGACTTCAAGCTAGATGACCTTCACATTTTGTCTGGAAGAAAAGTTTTGGCAATGGGATTACAGGACATATATACAAACCCAGCCCTTGATTACCCTTCCTATTGCTAGCTCTGAGTCCTTTAACTCTATTGTAAAGACAATTTTTCTTTGTTATAGTGCGTATATTCCTAGTGAAGTGATTCAGTCCCATCATATATATTCCTGAGGTCCTTGATGTCTGGGAATTTATGACAGCAGAAAATTTGGTTGGCTAACAGCCTCCAACTAGGAAAGAACTTAGTCTCAAGCCTATGCATTACTGACCATTTGTGTCACTGCCTAGTTTTTCAATGAGGAAGGTGTAGAAGCAACTCCATTTATTTAACCATTGTGCATCTGATTTTCTCTGACAAATTATTTTCATCTGTATAGCACCAAGCTCCTCTCATTATCAAGCAATGAGCTTTTTTAACAGTGGTTAAAAAGATATTTTGGAAAGGTGGGTTTTGAAGGGAAAGACATTTCAGTGAAATATGCCAGTTTAATGAAGCTTCCAACAGCCCCATGACACAGCTTCATGGGTCTATTTTTGCAAACAGACAGCTCAACCATGATGCTACTAATAGGGCCAATGGAGGTGGTCCTTGACCTCACTGTCTGTTTGAACCCACAACATTTAAAACTTTTGGAGGCAATGTCCAGAGTTGCTTTGGGAGATGTACAGATCAGGGGCCTATATAACACGTGGTGTGGCCAAGTTTTAACATTTATATTGCTCTCCAATTTGCGTGACACGCCATTACTTTTCCGTAATACATTTTTTGATTCAAGCATACTCTTTTGAATGCCCCAGGGCATGCAATGTGGATTAATGCTGTAAAAACCCAGACCTACTCCACTCTGGGGGCTGCACTGCTGCTAGCATTATTTCATACAGCAAAAAAATCTAAAAATTAACCACCCCTGCCCCATTATCTCAGGTCACTACTTATGTTCTAGGAGTAATCCAGAGGCAAGAGTTAGGTAGCCTGAATGCAGTCAGCATATGACCTTGCAGACTCATGGCTATGAAAAATTTCCTGACTCTTTATGTTTAAAAATATTTATACGCATGCAATTACTATCAGAGTTAGGGTCTCAGATCAGAGCTCTAAGGCAGGATATGGCTGCTTTCAGGCTTTTCAACTTTTCCATCAAAGATCTGGAAAACAGTAAAGGCTTTCTGGCCTTCTGAGCTTCATGTCACAAAGGAAATACAGACAAATTGAAACCTTTTCTTCCCTTACATATCTTTTAAAATAGAATATTCTATTATTTCATCTATTCAGGAACTTCTCAAATTTTGAATTACATTCCAAAACAGGTCATTTTTTTTCTGGCAAAAAATTATTAGTTCTAGTGAGTCTGTATAGCTTATTACATGAGTAAGTGTACTAGGACTGGGAATTTTGTCTTTGCATTTTTGTTCCTTTATCACTCTTTGTCTTTCCTTCTGTGTTCCAACAGATATATATTTATTTCTATACAACCTAAAGTCAGTTTTAATTGGGTAATAACAAGGCATATTTCACTGTGTACTTATAATAGTATTCACTATTCTTTACTGATCATATCTATATTTCTATATATTATGGGTTGTCAATATACTCCTAAGTGATGCCACCCAGAATCCTTACAGCATTCGCCACAGCATCATTTCCATTCCAATGCTTCCCCCTTTTTTCCATTAACTCAAAATGCAAATATTTCCCAATATTTCTTTGAGTCAAAAAGATTTATGCAAGACTTCAGCACTGGTGACTAAACAAAGTACTGCAGCTGTTCAAACTTCCACTGTAAATTTTTCAACTCAATGAGAGTTGGGCTCTATCATCTTGCTTGCACATTGTGCTGTCACACTTTTACAGTGTTCATCATGCTGCCTTTTTCAGCAATTTGTCAGCATAGGCCACAGTGGAGATTGTAAGCAAATGCTCATTTGGAGAACTACGTAGACCATCTGCAAGGTTTAAATCATAACACATCAGGGATTAGAAACACACAACACAAGGGGACAACAAAAAAGCAAGCAAAAATATCAACTATTATTTCTGAGTAGTTACTCCTGACCGGGTGTTGGCAGTAGGTACCATCCGAGGGGCAGTGATGGGACCCAGCCCTGATGGCTGGGAGGGAGTTGGGTGGGAGCAGGCTTCCCCCTGGCTCAGGGATGCTCGGGCTTGGTTGTGTTCAGCACTGCTTGCCAGCCTCAGTATCACAGGGCTGTAGCTTGAAGGTAAGTGCCTCACTTTATCCAGAAGAAATAACAAAGTCATGAAACAATGAGCATCCCTAATGAAATGCATTGGATTTTTTTAATTCTTCATGTAGCATCACATTTCTTAGCATTTGCCAGCTCAGATGTTAACATGTCCCAAAAAAGTAGAGTAAATTTACCAAAGTCCAGGAAAGAGAAGATAAAGGCTTTTTCCTCCCTTTATTCACATTCATGTTAACAGATGTTCACTTATTCCTTGCTCTTTGCAAAAAGATCACTTCCGGGGCTGATGGAGCCCTCTTAGAAAAACTTCAACTATGCTAACCCATGACACTTGCATTGAACATA
Organism: Dicrurus megarhynchus; assembly: GCA_013399195.1. Lineage (NCBI taxonomy): Eukaryota > Metazoa > Chordata > Aves > Passeriformes > Dicruridae > Dicrurus > Dicrurus megarhynchus. The sequence goes on along the minus strand of VXAD01010115.1, from coordinate 114,742 downwards.
TAGTTTGAGAAGTCACACAGTCCACCCCTTCTTGTTTTGAGGGAAAGGTAACTATATTCAGGGTTGTTTTAATCTGCTTTATAAACCTTCAGACAGGTTCTGCAGCCCTCCTAGACAGTCTAACACAGTGCTTCATTTTCCTTAGCTTTGTTTTGCTTTTCTGGCTTTCTATCCAGAATATTAACACACTAAGCATACTAGGATATGAATATTCTAAATTCTCCAAATGTCCCACCATGTTTCCTTCAAATGGATCTTTTAATTTTTGCTTCCTACCCCAACACAAATCCTTCAATTTTCTTGATCTTATCCACCATACATGGGTTTTGCAATTTTGCTCTTGTGGTATTTATTTAGCTTGGCTAAACCAAGTCCTTCAGCTATTCCCCACTAATCACTCATTATAAACCTCCTAGTGTTACTCTCTTTCACTTTTTTTAAAAGGTGCTTACACTGTACTGAAATCTTTATGTCCCAAAATGGTTGTATTACTCAAGGTTGACACAGCTAACAAGAGATAATGACCCAAAGTAGAGAAGAATTTCAATTTTTTTTAATATATTACACATTTCTCCTCTCTGAGGATTAGTAAACCAGCTCTAGGTGGTAAGAATATATCCATTTGAGTTTTGGTTTCGCAATTATTTATTTTTGCCTGAATTTAGAGAAGAAGCAAGCTTTTTTTTTTTCTTTCTTTTTTAGTGTAGGTTTTTTGTATTTTTTTAATTTGTATACTGCATAAAACCTGAGGAAACTGTATATTAGACATGTAGATTAGCTCTTCTGTCACAAGAGATATCCCAGCACCTAATCTGGCATTTCAATCGCTCTCTGTATGGAAGTGGGGAGTTATATCCCCTGCGGAAACTTTCTGAAGCAAGTCTCAGAGCCTGTGTCTGTCCTGAGAGATTTAAGAGTGCAGATACGACAGAGTATTTGAAATCTCACAAGAAAAGACAAAATGAACAAATTGTATAGTAAAGCACGATAAGTAGGAAAAAAAAAAGAAAAAAAATCCAAAACCAAACAAAAAAACCCCAACAACCCAAACCCCAAACCTTTAAAAAGTGATTTTCCTCTTATCAAAAGGCAGCAATGGTAATTTAGTACCAACCTGAACCAGGCTATGAAGGGTTTAATGACAGAGTAATACAAAATATCTTTGAAGCATGTGATTTTTTATTTATTCTAGATTCTTTCATCTCTGCATTCAGGTGAGATTATGACTTCATGTGTCGGTTGAACAGGGATGGATGCACCCGTCACACCAGTAAGTACATATACAACAAGGGATAATGTAGTATGGCACAGGACAGGCTGCAATACAAAACTGTAGTCAGAGTCACCCCGAAACCCTAATGTGTGCATAACCATGCATGACTTTTCCAATTTTCAGAGACATCTTGTTCAGTGGTACACTGCAATGATTCAGGTAAGCATACTTTCTGTATTTTTTTTTTTTAATTTATCAAGGAAATCTATAGAAATATTGTTTAACACATTACACAAAACATAGATTACTTCCAAAAAGCATCTGAAAAAATAGTTCTATATGCTCAATTGATTTGAGTATGTTGACTGGAGAAACAGATACTCTTATCTGCAGAATTTGAAACATATCTTGATGACCTGACTTTTCTCACACTTGAAGAACATTTTTTTTTCCTCTTTATTTCTCTCCTATCACCCATAACTTGAAGTATAATCTTTATTAGCGAATTGGTGTTTAGAATGTACCACTGGCATCAGCAAGAATTGAAAATTCCTCATCTTCAGCTGTTGAGCTTCAGCCAGATCATTTGCCCAAACGCCACATAGCAGAATTATGCATCAGTAACCCGTGGTCTCTAAATAGGAATCCAGTGGGAGGCAGACACTAGTTCTTCCTGATATTTCAAAGGCATTGCTGACCAGAACTGATTGAATTTTTTTTCCAACATATTCATTATTCAGCATCCATATCATTCTGGTTTTCATCAGTGTACATGTTTACTAAATTTTTGTCACTCTTCAGTCAACTCATTTATAGAAGAATAGTCAATCAATAACTCTTTCAGTGATTAATGATTAAAATTATCTGTGAGCTACTTTTAAAAGTAACATACCTGCATGTTGAGTCACTGTTAGAGTGTCCTGTTAGACTGTTTATAACAACTTCAAATCTTTGATTACTTCATTTGAAAGAAAGCCCCAAAATGTCAAGAACAGATATTTAGCAGATCTTCCAGAAGTCCCAAATAATATAGATTTAATGCATACAGTAAGTTTCTAAACCAGAACCAAGGGGATCACTATAAAAACAGAAGTCCTAGCTGCTGAGAGCCCAAAAACACAGCTTGAGGGAATCACTGCAGCAGAATGGAGAGTGAATTGTGACCGGTGGATTCACTGTGCTTATACTTTGCTGCACAAAGTTCCAGGGAGGAAGAACCAAGTCTGTATCTGGTAAAATGTACTTCTTAGCACCCAGTTACCTAGACATAGCTTCAAATTTCTTAGGGAAAACACACATGCACACATGTACACTCCTCAAGACTTGGCATTTTTAAGAGTGCAGGGAAAAAGAGGATTTGTTTAGTCTTACAGAACCCAGCTTTGTGTTTCCCTTGCATATCTGACAGCAAAAATTTAAAAATCAGATGAAACATGAAAGAAGAAAATCATTTTGGCAAGCTGATCCCTTTCATCATGAAGAAATAAAGGACAAGGGCACATGCAATTGCTCTCACTGACAAGAGGATTAAATACCCAGCCAAAACAAGCAAGGGCAAAAACTACTGCCTGACCTAAGGAATCATCTGCCAACACATTGACTGCTGAGGGAACTGAAGAGCAGGAGGGAGAAAGCAAGTTTCTAACTGTGACCAGACCCATCACCTTGCATTTCTAGATTCCCACCTGGGAAAGGATTTGGAAACAATTCACCTGGTGTGTACAGATAAGCAGTTTGTCCTTAGAAGAAAAGAAAATGCAACTATGTCTAGAATAAGGTACAGAATTAAGTCTGGCATTTTTTTCCTGCTGAAGATAGCAAACTGAATCTTCATTTTAAATCATTAAATAGTTAAGTAAAATTGTTAGTACCATGTACTGGGTTAAAGGAATCTTAAAGATACTTATACTATTTTTAAGAATGCTCTGGTTATATACTAAAATAGAAAAATACGGCTCCTCTGCCCTTGCAACAACACGTGCAGATCACCTCCCTAAAAAAAATAACTGTACTGATGTGTGTACTCAACTATCTCCACATCATGGTCCAAATGCTCTGATACTTAGTGTAAATTCCTCTGGCATTACCAAAGGTAACTGTCAGGCACTACAAAGCTCATCTCAGACAGCAAGAAAATTTCAAGTGAGGGATATATCCAGACCTGGAACTGGACAGAACTGGTTTTAGGGGTAATCATCTGAATTCAGAGATGATGAATGACCCAAGATACTGATAATTTATTGTAACACCTACTCACACCCCTTCCTCCTCAATCAGGATGAAACCTCTGGCCTCAGGAACCAAAGTAGGGGAAGGGTGGACACTATACCAGGAAAGAGACAGAAACCAAAAGGTATGTACAGAACAAGCTTAACCATATTATTATTGAGACTTTTCCTGTATAAAAACATTCTAACTGTAGAATTCTTTCTTTTCCAGTAACAATTAGACAATTAGATCTAGACCAATAATGACTAGATTTTTAAGACTTCAATTATAGTGACATTACAATCTTGACTTTATGTGTGTGTATATACCTCTATCATAAATATATGTAAGATATATTTCTTACATATCTATGTAAAATATGTGCTTCCTCTTTGCTCATCATCAAGACATTGACTGCAACACCATAAGATAAGGGTTGAATTTGGAGAGTTTTGCCGGAACATAAACCCTTAGACTATAAAGAGGGTTTTCTAAGAAAAGTAGCTTATTTACAAAAAACGTACAAGTGCTTTCCTGTTAACATGAAATGTGGACAACCTACTAAAGGTAGTCATTGCTAACCTTCTGGGTGGTGGCTCAGGTGACTCTGATCTTTTGTTCCAAGCACTCCTCAGGCGTGTCCAGACATATGGTCTCAGACTTTTAAAAGGTATTATAAAATATGCAAGTGTGAATCATGCCATATAATTTCATCTCATATATACTAACAAAAGGAGTCCTCAAACTCTCATTTTGACAGGTATTACAGAAGATTCGTCCTTGCCACACAAAGAAGCAACAGCAACAGCTGGAGGATGGTGGTTTGATCAGATTGACATTAAACGCAGGAGGCCAAAACCAATTTTTATTTCAGACTGAGGGAGGAATTCTTCACCTAGTGATAAGGAACTAGATGACATGAAGACTTTTATTACTTTGGATGTGTTGTGTTTTATAAGTTCAAGCAGATTACTTCACCCTCTTGATACTCCGTTCCTCTCCTACTTACTTAAATATTTTGTTCACTCCAATTATAGGTTTTTAAGGACATGACTGCCTCTCAGCATTTGCATTTAAGGCTAGTAAAGTATAAAGTTAATAGGTTCCTAATTTGGCTCGAGGTATCTTGCTGTGGCCATGGTACACAATGACAACAAGGTTTCCCTGAGGAGGCAAGAAGGTTTTTAGTGAATAAAAGAAAGATTTTTTTTTTTTTTTTTTTTTTTGTGAAGGAAGAATTGCCAAGTACTAGAAACATATAGGCAGCTATTGTTTAATATTTAATATCTCTAAAGGCAAAAGTACCAGCTCAAATACATACAATGCATTTAAGTTGCTGCTCTGGGGTGATGCTGATAGTTTGTAACTATTGTATCTTCAGATCGAGAAGAGCAGTTTCAGATCAAGTTTAACACAGCTTTACCTAGTGACACTGAGCAAGTGCTGGTTTGCTTGCTCTGACTGTGTCACTTGTAATGAGTGACTTTAATATCTATGCTAATAAAGCTTGCTGCATTTCCTGTATAAGCTTGACACAAGCCCCAGTGGCAAAGAAGGAACAGGTATCTAAATTAAACTGAAAATGTCTTGATTGAAAATGAAGGAAATTATATTAACCAGTCACCTGTGGGTACATGTTATATGCTACCCTGTGCTGAGGTTGCTGGTATGAGTGTCTGGCATACTAATGTATGTCAAGCTTCGACAAAGCAGATAAGGAGCATCTCCATCACTGAGAGGAGACAGACTGGCACTCCATCTTAGCAGTTCACTATAATCTTTCTTTTGCTACTGGCAATTTCCTTTGCTGCAGACCTTTTGTCAGACATGGGATGGGGCTCGTCATGTTGTTTCCTACAAGCAGCACTAAAGTTTATGACAGATATAATCCTCAGATAACATATGAAATTAGTCCCAAACAGAGGCAGAGTACAGTATTGAAGGGGCTTAGAGGTGGCTTGAGTTAGGCGAACCCAGGTTTTACTAAACCAGAAGGCTTTATTTACATGGAGAGATGTAATCGGGTTATAATTCTGTAAGAATTTTATACCAATGTCTTATATCTTCATAGTGCTATAATTGGGTTTTTTGAGAGTGCCCAGAAGCCTTCATTACAGAGTAGGACAAAAACATTGTTTTAGTTGTAAAATACAGCATAATAAGGTCAGCACATCCAGGTGGTCCAGGAGACAAGACACACAGAAGGCTGAATACTCTAATTCTTTTTTCCAGCCACAGAATTCATCATCTGCCTGGTATTTTTCCTGCCATAATTTCTATATTTGTAAACAAGAATTGAATTTATTTCTCAATACAGTGCTACAAAACCATAGAATAAAGTAACGATGGAATGGATTGGGCCACATACTATATCCCAAACTTTTCACAAGTTGAAGCTGACCAGCTATGTTGTGTGCTGAGCAGACCTGCTCCTGGAATAGAGGCCACAACAGAGTGAAGCAGTTCAAACAGAACTATCAGGCTGTGTAAAACTGATTTTTACTCTGTCTTCTTCAGGTTGTCTTCACTTAAGTAGGATTAGTTGGGCTTTAAGTGAGTCTAGGAATTACATCCAAGAAGGGCAATGATTTGGAATGCTGCTGCATTGTGGGGCAGATCAGTGCCAAGATGGTTGAGAGGGATAGAAAAGGAAGACATTAGCATCTACTTCAAACAGACGTAGCAAAAGGTTCTCAGACAAAGCAAATCTAGTACACGTTCAAACTCTTATCAGTAGTTTGAAGAAAATGAGTGTCTGCACTATGGCATAGAAAGAAATATTAACTTCTAGCTCTTTCTCTGTGGTTATTCAGTCAGAAACTCTAAAGAGAACAAGAAAAATCTTGCTCAATTATATAGAAAAAGTGGTGATGCATTGAATTCTTATGGAACTTCTTTAGTCCTGTGCTACCTTTATCATATCTTTTGTAGTATACCTTCCACAGTATCACACAGCACATTTTCTTTAGGAACATTGCTGCATTTCAAAAAAATAATAGGAAAAGAGTAAGTAAAGATTTATTTTTTTATTATTCACCCAGAGATTGTTCTTGAAAAATTCTGATCCTTTAAAGAAGGACATTTCAGATTTTGTTATAATATAGGATGCAGTTTAATTTTTCTAAATTGAAATCTATAAACTATTATAAGTGGCAACATCAATTAACCATGGAATTATTCCATAAATCTTGGCTAGATTTGAATTCAGATGATAATGTTTATAAAACCTCACAGAAAATGTTACCAGAAAGGAGAAAGACATAGGAAATAAATTAAATTGAAAGTATAGAATAAAAAAGAACATAAAGATTTCTGGAATGATTAGAGTAATGTAATGTGTCCTCATTTAGAATAAGGCTGTATCCATGGATTATCTTACCCCATGGCATTTCAGTCCACCTGGTTCTCAGTCAGTCATTTTATCTGACATATATGTAAGAGTAAACAAGAATCTTCAGACAAAATTTAGCCCACAAACAACATGTGATATTGAGGCCACATTAATGACTAGATAAAAAACCTGATATTCTTCATCAAAATCTGATTCATTTTTATTCACATTTTTCCTAACATTAGGAACAAAACACTTCTCTGAAGTAGTCTCAACTTATCTTCATATGTTGTTATAGTCTGAACACACTAACTCATAAACAGGCTTATAAACATGTCTTGTAATTCACTAAATTATTTTAAGCTAGCAATCCCTCTGGTCAGAATAAGGAAACTGAGTAGAGATGACTGCCTAGGTGAAAAGCAGCAAAAGCAGGCACACTTGTAGAACCCCTCTTTTTGTAACAAAATTTTCTTCCAACCTCTTGTTGTTGTTCATGTGGTAAAAATCTTGGTTTAGGGCATGGGGGAAATGAATAGAGTTAGTACAAACTCAGGGGGAAATTCTCTTTAATAAAGCACAAAATAGAACATCAGTATTTCTTGTACCTTGTCTCTCTTCCTTCGAGTACTTAGAGATATTAACAACCATCCAACCCAACACATTTACAATAGTACAATTTGCTGCAGTGATTGAATTTTTTAAAATTTTCCTGTCTTTGCAATCTGTTTCAGGATGCATTTGTGTCTGTTTCACACTGCAAACATCACATTTATCACATTTAGCATCACAATGTAAAACAAGGGTACAGATTAAATCCTGGGAAGATACCAAACACAGATCAGGAGTACTGACAAAACAGGGAAGCCAGATTTAATATTCTGTAGTGGTTTACAAGTGTTTAGAGAATCCACCCAGTTTCCTGGCCCCATGTAGTCAGCTGCTCTCATGATCAGAAGGATTTACTGAAACACAGTAGAATATGCTGGATGAATATTTGTTTTTCAGCATAGGAGAGGGACACCTGTTTGGAAGGGACGCTAAGGACAGGATGCAGGATGTGTTCCAACAAATCATTCCTGACAGCTTAGCTGTATTTAACCTCAGTAATAAAGAAAGATGGTCAATTGTATCAGGAAAGCTCTTGACATTAAGGTCATTCTTAGATGAGATTTTAATTCTATTCTTATTTCTGTTGATCATTTGACACTGTAAGATAAAAATTTCAGAAATAATTGTCTGAGCGATGTATGTCATGATATCTTCTCTTTTTTTCCCCTCTTTTCTTGATGGAAAATTGAGTTGTAGTATTTTTAGTCCTGGTTTTTATTAAAACATAACTATATTAAAAATTCAATTAGTTACAAATATAAAAGATACAAACCAAATAGTACAGTAACTCCAAAATGTGGGGATTAAACATGCTAAAATACTTCCACATTATGAACATTTCAGATAAAAATGCCTTTACTGTGAGGCTTCATCTATATCATGATGACCAATATGGGCCACTAGCCCTGAAAGGAGTGTAGGAAGATTCCATACGTTCAGGAAGGGCTCACACCATGTGGCTGTAAGCATTCTCAGTTCACTTCACACTAATAATGTGTGCCGGTTTGGATGAATTTGGAGGAAAATATCCTCTGATAGAAGGCAGGTTACAACCACCCCTCCCCCACCAGGTTCGGGAAAAAAGAAATTTTCCTCGGAGAAAAGTGAAAGAGATAAAAAAACTATTTATTTAACAAACACACAGGAAAAGGATAATAATGCTAAGTAATAAAACCTCTCGCTGTGGAGAGAAACCTGGGAATATTTCAGAGTCCTTCTGTAGGTGTGGTCTCTCTCCTTCTCCTCTGAGCTGGGTCAGTGTGGGCCCACCTCTGGGGCCTTGGTGGAAAACTCTCCCGATGTGTTCCAATGTTGAAACAGTTCAGAAGAGAAGAAGGGAAAAAACGAAGTCCCAGGAAAACAAAGTTCAAATCTCTGTCTCCCTCCGGAGAAAAGGAGCCGAAAGCTGGCTGAAAAGCAAGAATGGTGCTTCCTCTGCTCTTGCTGCTGCAAAAGCCAGAGGAGTGTTTATCTGTGTCCTTGAACAACTGCTTTGAAAAGTTCACTCGGTTTTCTTCTCTCCCCCCTCTCAGGCTCAGTTTAAAGGCACAGAAAAGCACAAAGTTAATTTCTGGGCATGGAGCAGCGATAGGGGATACACATCACAAAGTCACCCCAAGACATAATGAAATCAAGTTTTCTTGGTCTCGTAACTATCATCTATGTGTTATAAGTTTTGAGCTGTATCCTTACTTGTTATGATATATTCAACTGTTAGGAGGAGTTTAAAGAAAGGGATAGGCAAAGACAGGTTAGTCTCTTATACATGTGAATCATAGGTACAAAATGTGCATATATTCGGAAAAAAAATGAGGTAAAAGAAATAGAACTTCACGTTAAAACAGAGACGGCCTGCTTGTACTAAATTTCCTGTCTTTCAGACACACAAAGGCACAGGAAAGCAGAAATTCATGAATAAGTTGCATCCAAAAGAAACTAGCACTTAATTGTCTAACAACAATAAAGCTTGATTTTAGGAATATTCCACAGTTGGGATGATCTATTTTGCCACGTTTGACAGAGGATGCAAAGAAACTACAGTAGACAATTCCAGGTGTTTCATTTGTAGCAATGGGATCACTACTACAGTCCTCACTGAATAATCCACTACTGTTTAAAGCTCAAAATGCTCTTGTTTTAAGAGTATTTTACAAGACACTTCATACAAGGATTATCTTCATCTGAATAAATATCTTACTATTACACATCAATTCACATCTTCGAGCATCAGTTATCAAGTGTCCCATCAGTGGACAAACATTTTTTTATTTACCATTTTACTGCCCATAAGTTTAAAGAACTCCCTAAAGTTTCTTGAAGTGTCTGAGGGAATTCATATTGAATAAGGTTTTTTTAAACTCTACTAGTTAAATACTTAATTTTCTCTGATTTTATGGATCATTGCATTCTCAGCAGATTGTTTATAATTTTTAAAGGTCTTCTGTTTTTACATAAGTCTGTATGACTTAATCAAAATGACATCTGTTGCCCTTACTTGCACTTGGAATTACACCTCATTTAGTAATTTTTCCAAATGTTTCTCGATAATTTTTACTTGGGAAAGAAGCAGGTTTGTGTTGAAGCTTTCTTTTTTTTCATAGATAGTAAAAAAAAAGAAAAAAAATTTTGTATTCAAAAAATTCTATTGCCATTTATATTCCCAAAGAATCGGGTACATAAGCCAAATAGTGCATTCTTTTCTCTTAGTACTTATTGCATTTCCTCTGTTTATATAGCTTAACACACTGAATTCCATTCAACATGGTGTAAGCTAAAATGGGTTGAGTAACAGGTGTTTCAAAGACCTGTGGTGATGCCAGCAGTCTCACCACAGTATATCGACAGAGAGACAGACAGCAAAGCTATATTGGAGGTATTTTTAATTTCTCTTTTTAAAGGAACAGTAGTTTTGACATTTAACTGCCAAGAGATGCAACATGGATTAGGCCACATACTATATCCCACACTTTCCACAAGTTGAAGCTGTGTAAATACAGGTTATTTGGAGTAGTTATTACCTATGTTCCCACTGAGTAACTCCACTAGGATGTTTGTGTGTTTGCTTGTTTTAAGTTACACACCTGGAATTTTACTTTTTGTAGCTGCAGCCATAGTATTATCTCATGATTGTGCCTGTTGACTTTAATTGTGTTGGGATCTGGAGCCAGCCCTCTGTCATGTATCATGAACAAGGTGCATTCAGATTTTTTTCCTGAGCTTTGCAACACCCTACCTATTCCTTGTTCTATGCTTCCATAAAAGCATAGGAACTGTACCCATCTGTGTTATACTGAATGACAGCAAATATAATCTTGAGAATCATAATGCATTTTCTTTTAGAGGTGATCTATCCTTCACATACAACTCTTTTAAGCCACTAATTTCTGGTAGTCCAGGGACCAACCTTTTTCATGGGCTTTCTATAGTTTATTAATGCTGTTCAGAGGATGCTTTTCTACTGAGTAAGTGCTTGGCAACTGTTTTAATATCATAGGCATCTGTTAATCTGAATTTTTTTTCATATTTTGTCCTTTGTGAAATGGTGCAAGGGAAACTGCTACAGGAATTTCACTTCTGGGATTCTGTATTACTTTCACATCAGACCTTTGTAATTGTGTGGTCTTGCACTGCAGACTTCTCAGTACAGAAGGTATCAGGTTGTCAGGAATCTTCTCTAAGGAGCAGTGATCTGCTCTAACTTGTACTTGGTGTCCAAGCAAGATGTATACTGTATACTCATGAGACTTCTGTAACTGCTGCAAATAACACTTTCTTTTCTCTCAGTTTAATTTTACTTCACTACTGTCCTTGATATTGAGGTCAGCTGGCCTCTTTCCTGCAACAACTCTCGTGTTGCTTTATTATCCTTTTATTTTAAAGTGACAGTTCCAGTTGAGGGGGAGCATATTTTCTTTCTTCTGCCTTTTCAGCAACATCACATAATTTGGCTAATCTCAATATTGATCTTGATTAAATCACACCTGTCATGAATTCTAATGCTTTTTTGAGAAAAGGCTTTGAATTGTTTGGATTTTCACTTCATTCAGGTCAAATTCTGATGCTTCCTGGTTTTAGTAGGTATCAGTGGGACTTGCTCAAGGCAAACTTCCAGTCTGCTGTGAATCAGTTTCTGTCACTGCTGCTGGTGGATAGTACAATCAGATTTTTATCATCCATGCTGTTTAATGCGAGAAAGACCCCAGTGACAGTTTCAGTACACATTAGTTAATATTATAGTACTTTCCCCTTATTTTTTTTAATACCTCTTGTGCATAAGCTATACAGAGGACACTCAAGAGAGCAATCATTTTCCTATGGAGAGTATGAGCTGGCACCATTCACGTGGAGCACCCAGGACAAGAATACACTGCCTGACAAAATGTAAAGTAGGTAGTCTACATTACTGCTTGCATCTCATGAGTTGACATGTGTGGTCCACACGAGTTGCCTCCTAACTTTTCAGTAATGCCACATGTGCTGTTTTGGACACCGTTTTTAAGTTACAATCATTACAATGAAATCAGGAAATCAGGAATTTCTAGATCATCTCCTTTGGGAGACATTTTTTATGGATCTGGGTCAGACACTACCCCGTGTGTTTTAGTTCCCCTATTGGGAACCATTAATAATGATGATAACTTTCTGATGCTTTTTTTTTTTTTTCCATCTAAATCAATTTAAATTGAAAACATTTTTAGGATAAAAAAATCCCTGTCTCTGTGGATATTGCATATACTGTATAGTAAGAGTCTAGTCTTCCCATTAGGATTTATAAAATTTTGCAAAGAATATAGAAATAATTTCCCAATTTACTACAGTTTCATAATAGAGGATTGGTATAAAAAAACACTACTGGGAGAAGTGTTGGCAGACTCAAACCTTTTAAAAGCATTCATTTTAGCCATTTACTTTGCATAGGGCCCATTCCAACACTAACTAACCAGCAAGAAAAAAAGGAAGGAAAAAAGACTGGTGGGGATTTTTTATATCAGATTAAAAAAAAAAAAAAAAAGCCTTAAATCATATGATGAGGTACAAACTGGCTCACTTCTATGCTTTCACTGAAAAAAATAGAGATGGTATTTTAAAACACCCTCTGAGTAAAGGACCTATGTCTGTCAAATCTTCCTCTCTAAAGTAATTATTCTGTGGAGTAAGAGCTAGACTGCCTTTAGCAGAAAGTTTTATTTCTTAGCACAACAACATCTCTTGCTCTGTATAGTCTCAACAGAGATTCTCTTGTATGATTTTTATAGAACATAATACTCTATGGCAGAGAAAGCACCCCTCTTGGAACCTATGATCATAAATTTCTATTTAAATGAATTGTTTTTTCAATGGAGTTCTCCCCAAAATTCTGTTTTATATATGGTTATATAGTCAAGTGTGTAGTAAGAAACAAGGATTGTGTGTGTTTATTTTTCTACCTATACTTGAAAAAAGGAGGTTGAATCTCTATGTAAAAACTATTTATGCCACTGGTAGTGTAAACGATGTGTTGCCTTATAGGACACAGATAATTTCAAGCATTTGTTTTGAACTTTCAAATGCTGAGTATGTTATCTGAGCATACATAGCAGATAATTTTTTTTCTGTGAACCAAAACATTCAACAAAATGCCAACTCACTTTCATGCATTCAAGCAACTGCAAAAAAGAAACAAAAGAAACAGAAGAAAAAAACCACATTAATTCTTCTCTTTCAGACAATAAAATTATAAAAAAATTAGTAAGTATGAAATTACAGAGAAAATCAGAACATAATTCACAAGGGAAATAATTTGTATTTCCTCATGTAATATTATGAAGGTACAAAAGTCAGAGATCAAGTGAGCAATAGCTGTGCAAAGCAATTGAAAACCTAATGGTCATTCTCTATGTCTTGTAGAGGTGGAAATGAGAGAAAGAATAAGAATTTAAAGCTGCAGCTGTGATTGTGGAATGTACTGGTGTTCATTCTGGAGACAGGTTTCCTGATATGTTTGCGGTTTTTTACCCCCTTGGATTTTACATTTCCTTGGGGAATTTCCTTATATTGTTTCTGCAGCACAACTGTGGATGAGTTTAAGATGACCTAAAAAAGTAGAAACTGCCCTTCGTTATTTCTTTTATACCAGGGGATTGAGTAGCTGGAAAATGGCAATAATGTTATGTTTGCTTCAGAATTTTCCTGTAGTGTCTGTATGGTTTTAATTTTGCTCCATTTCCTTCATTATACCATATTACATTCATGGACTTATACTACCTTCTGCGGAAGACTTTATTTTCAGGTGATTAGAAGCTGTTGGCTTTTCTCAGATGCAGTGCAACTGACATATTCTGTATTAGACCATTCATTGATAGAAAAAGGTAATATTTTCTGCATCTATAAAGAGCTTGTTTTGCAAAGAGTACTTTAGGCATGTTGAGTTTAAATATATACAGCTGGTAACAAAAATAAGTGGGGAAATAGAATATAGTCAATGGAAAAACACTCTATATTGTTTCATACGTCTGTTACAGCATCCTTTACTGGCATTCGTATGTACAAAGCATATTTTTTCTATGGAACCGGGTACTTAAGCAGGAAAATTATACATATTAGCTTCCTGTGTGTAACATTTTTTGCTTCAGTCTGTTAGGGTATGCATTCCCATTTTTAATGCAAGGTATACAAGTGTCAAATAAATTTTACAACCTAATACAGTCTAAAATGTGTTAGGGTTACACCAATGCATTCATTAATTATTCATTCTTGAACTGTTTTCTTCCAAAGAAAATAAAGAATTTAATTTCATCATTACCAGCTTCAGAATGACCACTCATGTCCACAACATAGTTTTACCGTACTAGAAATTTTGAATTGCTACAATTAACAGTAACTTAACAAATAAATTTACCCATTTCTTAAAGGTATTCTAGAGTATAAAATTCTGATTAACAAGATAATAATCTCAACATTCCTTGAACTTTTCTCTCTTTCTGGAAATATCAGCAGTTAAGACCATGCCCTAGAAGCAGATGTCTTCTTTCCTCTCAAGGACCATACAAATGGTAGCCTAAATGAAGTATTCATCTGTCCAAGTATTTTCTGTTCTATAGTTGCAGTCAGTTTTCTAAAAAAGTGCTAGTAAAATGTAAAATGGCTAAACATGGAAAATTTTCTTTTTTTCCATTTTGAGAAGCATTTAGTTATATTTGGTATGTGACTGCATTGAGTAGTTTCTTTACATAATAGTGGTGAAGAGCAAAGATGAAGATTTTTTTCCCTTTTTGTTAGTGTCACAATCTGAAAGTCTGAGATACAATAATCATTCTATGTAATACATCTATTGATGTATTCTATTCAGACTATGAAATCATTCACTGAACTTACCTGCTGCACTGGGCCTGATTCAAAATCTCCAAACAATATTGCTAGTCATGTGCAGCAACCCCCAGGAATCATAAAACAAATCCTTAAAATTATTTCTGTACTGGATGGCTATAATAAAAGTATTCTATTTTCCTGTTGGAATGTCAGTTCTCTGGAAAATATCCAGAAATTTTACCAGATTCAAGAGTTAATTACAGTTGTTTTTATAGACTTGTTTTAAAAAAGTAAAGCACCATAGGCTTATGTTTTTCATAAATTATGTGTGGTGATTTTATCACCAGCTGGAAATTAAACTCCAAATAAGCCACTGCCCTTCCCTACCCCTTCCCATAAGGCGAAAGGGACAAAAGCAGAGACTATGGGTTGAAATAACTATTTACTGAAAGCACAAAGCAAAGCAACAAGAAATGCACAGTAACAATATTAATAACCAAAGTGTACAAAAAATGAAGGTATTTTACCCACTGAAAGATGTTCACCACCTCAACTTGAATAATTAGAGAAAGGAAATTTCTCGTGTCTTTCACCTAGTAAGAAGCTTCTCTTAATTTTGATAATTCATTGCAACTTGCATTTGTATTGCAGATTTTAGTTTTTATCCACTCATCTCTCTAGTAAGGAACAGTTTCATTTTGGAAAATGTTGACAAGAGGCACATTGGCTGTTTTTTTATTCATATATTTTTGCTTTCAGTTTTTATTTTTGAGGTATGCCGTTCCTGGTTATAGTTTCAAACAGTATAGCAAATCACATCAATAATGAGCTAATTCACCTGCAACATACAGTCGACTCAGTTCACACAAGTATTTTCTGTGCAGTCACACAAAGCGGTTTCCAAAGATTTGTGGCTTGCATAGTCAGCTTCCTACTCAGTATAGGTTTCAGGGTTTTTTTTCAGTTTTCATAAGCTCTGTTTTAAGTCTCTTACAAACCTATCTGCATGAGCACTTTAGTGCCTCACTGTCCATGATTATATTTATTTTGTGAACAAGATAAAAATGGGCCATAAACCTTCCATTGCTCTTGTTAACTTAGAGCATCTGCTCTAGCAATAAGCACCTGGTTGGGTAACTTTGACATCTGTGAATCTCTCAGTTGATGGACTTGCCCTTATTGAGTATGCCAGCAGAGATGATGAAAACCTTATTAGATCTATTTCACAGTCTTTTTTTTGGTAGTCCTACATACCTTTGCCAAAGTTGAATTCTGGTTGTGTGGCTTCTATGCACTTTTTTTCTTATTTGTACAGCTCTAAGTTTTATTTTGTAGCATCTACCAATACCCCATGTATGCCTCCGATAAGTTCATGAAAAGCTGTAAAGAATATATTTGCTAGTGATATGTAGGTTTCAAGGAACTGGAATATAAGGAGAGCTTGACAGACAGCTGATTTTGTATTATGCTCCTGGTGAGCGTGAGTGCCAAAAAGGTTTGTAGCACCTTGTATCATTTGAAGGTCAACATGCGTTTAATGAAAAAGCCGAGTGGAAGCTCATGAGTTTCAATCAAAACTATGTCACAGGATTTGGGGGCAGTTTCAGATAATTATGATTTTTGTCCAGAAAACATGCAGAAAAGAAAGAAACAGTAGAAGTAACAAGGCTCTATCTCCTGTCAGAAGTGTTTGTTTGTTTTGATAATATCATCTCTCATTTCTCAAACCATTTGCAAACCAGTCTGAAAAGATGAAAAGCAGACAAGCTATATTACAGCTGTAACTTCTGGGAACATTTATTTTCCCCTGAGACAAAGATCTTCTCCTCCATCTAATTTTGAATCAGTAACATGAACAGATAAGTAATCTTTGATTACATCTGTAACTGAAATGTGTGTATGTGTATATGTGTTTGTGAGTGAGCATGTGAGGGAGTTACGTATGCTCCCATGTGTACTTGTCTCCCTATGTTTATGTAGAAACATACAATGCCAACTTCCACATTGAACCAAATCAATACACAATATTTTGGTTTGTGATCTCCAGGTAAAATACCTGTTCTCTGCAAGTAATTTTTAATAATTTTTTTCATCCTCTGGTTAGTTTCTCTTTGAGTTTTTTTCCTTAAGGCAGGGGATTCAGATCTCAGACTGATATGCTCTGGGCATAATGCCAATGTAATCTTTTTTAATTCTGTGAAAATTAAAGTTCTTGTTCTACAATTAATTCAAGTTTTGCATGATCTTGCTACTTGTCTTACAAGTTAACGTCCAAGCATTTGCCAATAGGATACCAATGAAATGTAAAATGCAATCTGGTTTTCATGAGTATTATCCCATTGTAAGTTTTTTACTGGGTTTCGTCAAGCTGACTATTGTGATGACAGAGAGCAGATATCAAAACTTAGTAGATTTTAGATAGCCAGTTTACTTTGATTCTTCCGTTAGATGGCTTATCTCAGGGAAGATTAATCCACCAGCTTTTATTTAAAGGATTTGATGTGAATTTAATGCACGGAAAGGTTGTGATGGAATAAACAGCTCTGGGAGTGAAGCCAACATTTCTGACTTTGGAGCTGTATATATCAACATGTCCTAAAAGGAATTTAAAAGCAACTGGGTTTGTGGGGGCAGTGCCTTGCTTTTTTCTTTTATCATTCTTAAAGCTCTCTACCTGAGGCTTTCATATCTTGGGTTCTAAATAAAAAACTATTACATGAAAGGTCCTCTGACATGCTCTCAAGAAATTATTCTCCCAACTTTATGGGCAGAGCTCAATTAAGTATGCTCAAGGAGATATTGAAGGATAGATTGTACATTTTAATGGACTTGCTTCTGAAGATGCATATCAAAATAAGCATTCACAGTGTCTATTATTCAAAAGCTGCCTAAGAGTTAAATTTCGGAGGTGTCTCATCATCTGAAAAACTGCTACTGAAAACTAAAAAAGTCAGTACAGGAAAATAAACCTTCCAGAGTGGTACTCCCTCTCAGCCACAAGGAATTCTACAAGCAAAAGCACAGAGTGACCCACTGGAAATTGGGTTTTTTTCCTCCATTAACTCAAGACAAGTGAAGGAGACTAGACTATACAGAATTTTTAGAGTGAAGATTAATTTCATCCACCCAGTAGTCATGCACACCATGTAAGGATTTGGTTCTGAATTTTTAATCACAGCAAGATTTTTAATGTTCTCACTCTGACTTTTCCTGTGAAGCAGACTTTTACACTCTTAAACTGATAAGCATTTGCCATCATGTGTAACTTGAAAATACTCTATATCCATCTACAGGATTTATATATATACCAACCCACCTGAATGATTATCATAAGTTCCAATAATTTAATGGCAGTAAATAAAAATACCAAATTCAATTAAAGTGAAAAATGAAGTTTGCCTGGAATCAAGGAGTTAAAAGAAAAAGAAACAAGAAAATCGATTAATGATTTCATGCACAAACACTGTCACACACACTCGCATATTGTTTTACTAAAAGGAAGTAAATGACAATAAGCTAACCTTAATTATTCTACATGGGAGGTTTGGGGTTTTTTTAGCAAACTAGCCTAATATATTTTACTGTACAAAATCATACACAGTGCAGCAGTTAGAACGGGAAGTATTATTATGCAATAAATACATTTTTGCAAGCCATTTAAGAAAAGCAAATTATTAGGAGAGGCAATTGCTTATCATATGGTCAACTGATGGAGTACAGACTCATGAATTATCCCTTTAATTAAAGGTGTTAATTGATCCATAAAGGAGCTTTCACTCCTTTACCATCATGGCTACCAAAGCAATATTATCAATATAATTTTAAGCCCTGTTAAAATCTTTCAGTATGTTCCATTTAACCTTTTCATGCATTACTAAATGTGTCAATATTATATTTATGCATACTATAAAATATATGGTGTAATTGATTAGCTCAATTACATCTTTTCTTACACTTTGATCTATGCCGAACAAAGATCATCCTAATCACACAAAAATCAAATACAACATACAGTGAGTTTCATTCTAAAATATAGATTGATAGATAGGGAAAAAAATTACTTCCTGGAGTTATAACAGCCTAGTAGCAGGTGTATTTTGAACAATAACTTTAGAATTCTATTTTCATGTTTATTTGTACTATTTTCTACAGAAAACAAAAATCAACCAACCAAACAAAACAAAAAACACCAAAGAAAATGTAGCCAAATCTAAAGAACCAAGAAGAGAGAAATTACCACAATCTAAGCATCAAATTATCCTGCAAGATGCCATCGGTGATGATTCTGTGATACAGAATCACAACTCCCTTGAACTGCTAAGTGAGAACTTGTACATATCACTCTAAAGTATATTTGGGATTTCTCCTTTACAGTAGATAGCTGATTTCTCCTATTGAAGACACTCTTAGATCTAAACGATCTCATTCTCACAAGTGTCAGGAGAAAGTTAACTACAGATCAACATACAGCAGGAGGAATGCATTATGCATTCATTTTTCAGCATACAATTAGTTAGAAATATAGCTGTAGGCTGGAAACTACAGCTAAGGCTTCTTATCAAGGCCTTTATATTGCAGAAATGTATGCTAAAACTTAAATAAACGAAAAGTTCTATACAACAAAATTCAAATATAAACATCAATGCACGAATGATTAAATAAATTTAAACAAACAGCATTCTTTTTTAGACTCTTTTATCTTGACAAGTTCAATGAAAGTTGAAATTAATGAAGCATGTTGATCTGATGAATCTCACTGAGATTGTGTACTACTGAGAGATACTCAGACTGAATCAGAAAGGGAAAAGGGGAAAAATAAAATATTGTTTACAATACATGAAACAGCATGAGGATTTGAAAGTATCAGGCAAAAGGTAAAGCCTTTTTTTCAGTAAGTATTTTTATATTTATATAGACAGTGGTGGACAGAGAAATCTCTGTAGCCTTCATCCATGCTTTGTTTTATTGACAGCTTCATGTATTTTATGCAAATTCCACGTTTTTCATATGGAAAGAAAATTATTAAAAAATCCCTAGAAGACAAGCAAAAGAAAAACAAAAACACAAAGCATCACAAAATGTGTAAATGTTCTGCCAATAAATTAGAAAAATAAAGGTATTTTTCAGCAGGTACATTAGATGTCTTTTGCAAATAACTATTTGAAAAGAAATTGAGCATGAAAATTTCATGAATATGTACTGATAATAGTTTAGATTCTGTGTGTTTCTAGCTGCTGTTACTTTGCCCCTGCACACAACACTTTGAGCTGAAATACACCCTGAAATACTTCAGGCACTATGAAATAGCAATCTACTTAACCAGGACCTATGTGGAACAAGAACAGAATGCTGCTTGTCAAACTGGTCTTCTCACACTTCTTCCTTGAAGCTGATTATATTTGCATTATTTAATATATTCTTCTTTACAACTTTTTCCAATTTTCATCGTAGCACAGACCAAAAAAATGTCAGTAACTGCCAAATGTAAGCCAAGCAGACACCATGGGTAGTGTGAGTGTGCTGTGTTAGAGACCGTTTCATACAATCATTATTCATACAAAGCCAAGCATTATTCATACAAAGCCAAGCATTATTCATACAAAGCCAAGCAGGAGAATACAAGTCAATTCTTGCTACATTTCATAGCCTGTATCTTGGCATAATGGCCTCTGCTCTAATCAATATTTCCAATTGTACTAGTCTCCTATAGGTGACATTAAAGTGAATGAGGATTATCTGGGGATATTACCATATTGACCAAACAATTATCTTGTGGAAACAGTGGATCATTACAGCCACTTTCCTTCTTAAATAACTAATTCAACATTTGAAACATGACCCTACTGCAGTGTCTTGCCACAAATGGCTTCCAAGTTCTCTACAAATCTTTTTTCATAGAACCACTTTTGTTTTCACATGTGAAAGAAAAATATGAAACATGTAAATTACAATTATATTGACAACTTCCTACTGTTTTGTTACATTTTGAATTTATTTATTTTTAAAATTGCTTACTAATTTTACACCAAAATTACTTTTTGAGTTACATCTTCTTAAATTTGGTTTTATTCTGGAGTCAGATTACTGAATCATAGAATCATTAAGGTTGGAAAAGTCCTCTAAGACAAACAAGTCCAGCTGTTGACCAAGAACAAAGCTTTGGGAGAAATTCTACAAATTGATTCTTTGGCTTTTAGCCTCATTAGGATGAGGCTTATCTGAAGTATTAACTCGGGTTTCACAATTAATCTTTTCACAGCTGCATATCTTAAGCCTCCTTTTCATTGCAGAGCTGAAAAAACAATGCATTTTTCTACTTACTGAAGTCAATGAGAAGTTAAAATATTTGATTCATCTGAAATACAGGCTTTTGAAATGCTGAAATACAGTTTTAGGATCCTAAACATTTCCTATGACACAGTAATATTTACTATGACTACAGA
Organism: Dicrurus megarhynchus; assembly: GCA_013399195.1. Classification (NCBI taxonomy): domain Eukaryota; kingdom Metazoa; phylum Chordata; class Aves; order Passeriformes; family Dicruridae; genus Dicrurus; species Dicrurus megarhynchus. Next base: position 93,648 of record VXAD01010115.1, on the reverse strand, counting down.
CAACATTTACTATGTAAATAGTGGCTCTACAAGAAGGTGTGCAATTTGAAAGTACAAATCAATTGGTTTTTCTTTTGGCTAACACACACAGAAAGCAACTAGAGCTGACCAACTACCAGCTGAAGCATAAATATTCTAATCCCTCCCCCACCCAAAAGGTCTTTGTTGGTTAGACAGCCCTTAGGGATCAGAAATGTGATTTTTGTTGTCCCTTGAAGTTGGCTCATCCTCAGTGTTGCTGAGTTGCAGCCTTCTGACTCTGGTTTTCTCATGTCAGTATTTTCCCTCCTGAATCCTTAGCTGCTGCCTACGACAATCTCAACAATTACACTTACCTGTTATGAGTTTTGTCATCCTAACAAAACTGAACCAGTACTTGCATCACAGAAACACCAGGCCGAAGGTCACATTAACAATGTCAAACTGGTTGGAAGATAAAAACCTGAGTATGCATCCTAGCTATAGGCTTAAATTAAATGGGGGTGTGGTTGTGGGAGGGGCGGGGAGGAAGAGCAAATTGGGTCCTGCTAGGAAGAAGTCTAGTTGTCATTCGAGGCTCCTGGTTTCTATGTGCCTTTGCAGAAACCTGCAGGGCTCCTCGGATATTGTCTGCCATTTCTAATGGGGATATCCCCTTTGCACTGGACATCTCTCCTTAACCACGTAAAGCAGTTCCTGTATAAACACACCGTGCAGTAATGTAAGTTAAGAGTTTTACAGGTTTAGTGTTTTTTAATTTAAACATTTTATTTCTGTTTTTATAGAGATGCAATTCAAAATTTATATTTCTTTTCATAAATTAATATTGTGATGAAAATAAATTATTATTTCTGAAATTTGGAAAAACTCTTGTTACTAAAAGTCAAAGCTATTTCTTGAGAAGAACCCATACCTTTCCCTACCAGACTCTGAAATTATTTAATGCACTGATTTTAGCCAAGATTTATTAGTGAAAGGATCTATGCTTGGTCTGGGAACCAAAAAGTGCTAGGGTAGAGTCTTAGTGCAAGGACTTGTCCAGTAGTTCAGAAGGCAAGTGGTTCAGCCTGAAAAGTGAGACCTGCTTCATCATATCTTATGTTGTCTTGAGAAACTCCTCTCCAGACTTTCCCTTAGAAAATTTCCCACCATTAGAGAGGAACTTTGAAATGCTCAAGTCTGTCACAAACTGAAACTGCATTCTCCAACATTCTGTGCTGATAATGTGTTTTATATGCCTATGCTGATAGATATGTTTTCTTACAATCTCTTCATAATAATTTTAAGCTTTATGAGCATGTCAGTGAAACTGATTTAATGAGCAAAGTGGAAAACAAGAGCAGGGACAAAATAAACAAATTAAGGAAAATTAATTCCTAAATATTGATGCCATTAAAAGTTTAAAGTAACATTTTCATCCTTTCAGGTAGAAATAAGTGTTTTAAGATTTCCATGGAAAATCTAGCTTTCTGATTAAATGTTACAAGTAATGGGAATGCGAACCAGCTCACACCAAGGAACATTTAAATCAAATATCCTAGCTTTTTCAATTACTAGAAACATATTATAAAATGACTATATATGTCATATATGTGCTTGTGTGGTTATATTAATATAGACACGTCTATAAAATATTTTTTATAATACGGTTCAAAGTGTTTTCTCATTAGTAGCTGATGATAAGATCTTTGATCACAGTTTTAAGGAGACTATTTTAATTACGTATATAGTTGTGTCTGATCATTATTTCTAAACTGTTATTTCTTTATCTTCATAATAGATAATTAATTTAGTTCTATTATGACATCTTCCCACAGAGTATTTCCAAACACCGAAAAACTGAAGTAGATAATAGAAAGAATATTGTGACTTTGATTTATTATTTAAATAGACAATTTTTTAATAATTGTTTGCTTACAGATATAGATATATATATAGATAGATATATTCAATTATATGTATATTTAGAGACACGTATACAGGCACATAAATTGAACCCATGTCTATGTAAGTTTTTTTTAAATCCCCATTTGTCTCAAAGGAGTTTTGAAGATAATGGAAAAGTTACTTTCTTTATTCTTCCTTTATACCTCTTTAATCTATTTCTTGACAATGCTCACCCTTTATCAATTATTTTTCATCCATTTTCTAGCAGTTACACCTGGTGCTATTGCTGGGAAATGATGCAGTCAGTGTTTCTTACCAATGAAAAGTAGAAGTGCCTGACATGCACTTGCAATTGCTTGTACCTTAAATGGCCTCACATCTTCCAATGGTTTAAAAACAAGGGAGGGCAATTTGGCACTGGGGGATTAAATTGCTAGGAAATAAATGAATGTGATTAAATCCAACATCATTGATGTCTGCATCTATTTCTGGCTACCAACATGCCAATACTTTGTTTGCCACAGTAAATATTGTGGGCATCCTGTACTGTAGCAGTGGGTAGGGGAATGGGGTAATAATCCTTTGTTAATTTTTCAGAGTGTCTGATATATCCATGTAATCTATCCAACTTATCTGTTCTGTAATCTTTTACTAATTCATGAGTATCCATGTACATTTATATGCTATGATGCTGCACTGCAGGGAGACAGGCAGCTTAGCTAATCAATCAGTTGGTCATGGGAAAAAAAAAAAAAACTGTTTTCAAAAAGCATAAGGACTAATCCCCTGAGGGGTGGTAGATTTAGCTGAGATACAAATATAAAGAGAAGAAGCTGAGGCTGTATCACCTTCCTGATGCAATGGGTTCTGTAACATGGTACTTCATAAATCTGAAATGAGCAAGTAATGCTCAAATTTCAATCATGTATTAACAATTAAAAGAGAAAGAAAAAATCCAGCAGTCAGACAATACATGGTAGCATGTTTTAAAGGTATTGTGAACTAATGAATTGTAGCCCTTTCTGTGAATTGAAGTGCTATTTCTAAGATTTATTGGTCTTTCCTGAAATGGATGTAAATGACGTATAGTTGAATGACCTGGACATGTTGTGCCCGAGTTGACTGCTGGTGCTGCTGCTGTCTCTGGCACGGCTGAGGCTGAGGCTGAGTAGTCTCGTGCAGCTTATCTAACTGTACAGCTGATATTTTTGCTTTGTCATTTTCAAGAAATACCTTTGTAGAAGTACATTATTTTTTAGACACTTCTCAAGGAGAATTTTGGACTAAGAAATGTGTTAATCTATTTTTGGCATATGCAGTATCACAAAAATAAATCACAATAGAAAACAGGGTTTACTCTTGCAATTAATGATACTTTCTGTTCCCTCTGTAAGGACTTAAAGAGCAGTTGTCTGTCTCAAATGCTGTCAAGGCCACAGAAGGAATTTGCCATAAGATAAAGAGAAATTTGTGAAAGTGTGGTACTAATTCCAGGTCTGATGGAGGTGAAATTTGATTATCACATCCTACTTAATATATCCAGAAAAAAAATTTCCACTGTGGCAAACCGTGGAAAAGGAAGCAACTGCTCATACACATACCACCCCAGGTTATAGGAATGGCACCCGTGGCTACCCCACAGATGCCCAGAACTTGGACTGTACAAAGGTGGTACTTCCAGAAGAACGGCTCAGGGACCCCCCACTACCATGGAGAAGCCCAGGGTGAAGAAGGACCAACAGGATGCTGCTGTCTCCACAGGTGGTGACTGTCTTCTGCTTGATCTCTCTCTCTTTCTCCCCTCCCTCCCCCTCTTTTCTATTTCTTTCTAGCGCTCTGCCTCACATTTACTGTTAAATAAAATCCATACTATTGACTTTGGCAGATAGTCTCTNGGTCTGATGGAGGTGAAATTTGATTATCACATCCTACTTAATATATCCAGAAAAAAAATTTCCACTGTGGCAAACCGTGGAAAAGGAAGCAACTGCTCATACACATACCACCCCAGGTTATAGGAATGGCACCCGTGGCTACCCCACAGATGCCCAGAACTTGGACTGTACAAAGGTGGTACTTCCAGAAGAACGGCTCAGGGACCCCCCACTACCATGGAGAAGCCCAGGGTGAAGAAGGACCAACAGGATGCTGCTGGCTCCACAGGTGGTGACTGTCTTCTGCTTGATCTCTCTCTCTTTCTCCCCTCCCTCCCCCTCTTTTCTATTTCTTTCTAGCGCTCTGCCTCACATTTACTGTTAAATAAAATCCATACTATTGACTTTGGCAGATAGTCTCTTTTGCACCTTATTTCAGGCAGAGGCATCTCTTATAATCAGATCTTAACACCTTCTATTGGTAAAACTGCAACCTGTGGTGCTGGGAGGATTAATTCATTGGCAAACAAGGTTGTTGCTGTCACTACAGAGTTTCCTCTAAAAAATTCTTATCTTGGGAAGCAGCTGTTAATTAAACTAGTGCAAACCAGCCATAACAAGACTCCCTTTATTTGTCATCTAGCCACTAGATGAGTAGAGAGCATTCAGGAAAAAAAATAATCAACAAGTAATGACTTTTTAAATTTTGCAGCTACTGTTAAACAAAATACAACAAAAGAGAATCCTTGTTTACAGCCAAGTCTCAACACGTACAATCAATGTGCATTGTTGTTTGGAAGAAAATGTCTGTCTTCCTAATGAGCTTTCTCTTCCAACCGAGGTTAGCCATTCAGAGAACTCCTCAGGCCTTTTTGGTGTGCTATGCAAAGGGTCACAATTGCTCATTTAGGGTTCTGTGGCATCAGGAAGCCACTGTGATGGCAGTCCACCAAAAAAGTAGATAAGTAGTTTATGAAGTAAGAAAGTACTTTATGAATGAAGTGAGCTCTGAATGTTGTTTCACTATTTGCTGTTACAAAGAATCATGTATAGCTGAAGATATTAACTGGAGGAGCAAGCAACCTTAATGAGCTATTAGACATACTGTCACACTAAAGTGATCATAGGCTGTTAATTATCAGTGGTTATTTCCATAGCTGTATTCCTCCAGAACTTTTGATGCATCATGTAAGTTACTCCTCACCTTTTCCAAAAGCTTGTCAGACATGATAAGGTGTTCAGCCTTTGGAGTTCAGTTTTCACAACAGTATCTAGTCCTAAGCAGGAGGTTTGAAAACATTGGCAAAGAACTGTTCTTCAGTGTATTTTCATGTTTAATAATTGTCCTTACTGGAAATAAGTGTCCCATTTTCAGTTTAATTTGTCTGTCCCTTATTTTCAGTCTCAGAAATTATGAGAGAGTATATGGTGTGAGAAACTCTCAGAAAACTTTTATATCTACTGTGGAGAAGCATGCTTTGCTCATATTTTCCTTTAATTTTCTCTCAAAAAGTAATAAAATATTCTACATCAAATTAGTAGTGTGAATCATTTCAATCAATGGAAATGACTGCTCTGTCTATTGTTCAGGCTTATTCTTTAGCCACTGACTCCCACCTACAACTTTTCTCTCCTTACAGGCATGGACACATTCTTCCCACATCCTCAGTAGTTTTAGTGCAAGCAGAGGGTGTTACTAGTTATGTCTAATCACTGGTACGTATTGCGATCCCACAGAGAAAGCAGTCTTGATCAGTGAGTGTTGAGGTCCAGCAGTTCATTAGCCTGTGTCTCATTTGTCAAGGTTCAGAAGTCAGAAGAACTGAGCAGCTGATTTGAACAGTAGTCACAGACCTGCAAATCTGTGGGAAACCCAGACTGGAGTGTCTACTTTCTGCATTTCCATATGTGCTTCTATGAGCAGTAGGATAAGAGAAATGCAGGGCAGTCCTTCTCTGAGGCCAAAGGCAAAACTCTCATTGACTTCCCAGAACGTGATCTTTTTGAGAGAGTGACAGATTATCCTACAACAAAAAATCCTTCTCTGTCAGTTTAAAAGAAAAAAGAAGCTTCGGAGGTTTCAGATCAAATGAAAGAACACCACACAAAGACCTTTCGGAGTCAGAAGTGTCAGTGAATCTTTATTCTGCGGCTGTTTTTTAATTTTGTACTGTGAAAAGCTCTTCAGGTCATGCAAAACTGCTCACACACAGTTCCATGTTTCACATAGAATGAGAAAAGAAGTATTTTCAGACAGCTACAAACATCAGTGTCATCTCCCAGTAAATGATCTCTTTTAACTGGAAAATGTAGTCTGCACTAGTGGATAAGCCAATGTTTAAAAGTGTTTTAAATGATTGTTGTAAACCATTGAAGCCCAACTTTGTTGTTCATAGGAAAGCACTCTTCCATGAACAATTTGTGACTCAGTGCTGAGGAAGCTCAAATGCAAAACTACACCACTTAATTCACTACCACAAAGTAGAAGACAGGGAAAAAAAAACAGAAAAGTGTTTTAAAATCAGGGACATTATTAAAAAAAAGTATTTATTTGGGGGAAAAGGAGAACTGTTGTTGAACTGTTTATTGCATTTGTTATTTACCTTTGGAGCAGTGCTGACAGTTAAAACAAATGTATCATGAATATCAAAGAAACTGAGGATCTAAATTGGGATAGTTCTAATGAAGTTAATGGTTCTGGGTCAGTTACAATTGTAAAAAGTTTATCTTTAAATTTTAGACCAATTTCACCACATTTTACTATTTTAATTATACAAGATAAGCTTTGTCTGTCAAACTGACTACATAATGGTTCAGATCCCAAGTATTATATTTTTCCCCCTGTGCTCTAACCTGTTTTATTGATTTATAATCATAGAATCATTTAGTTTGAAAAATACTTTTAAAATCACAGGTTCAACCAGATAACCCTTAACCAAGTTAACACTTGCATATCTTCCTGCTGGATTGAAGTATTTATCATCAAATTCTGTTTAAAATTTCAGAAATGTCATTTGGGGAGAACCTGAATTTCTCTGATTCAGTTTAGCAGGACTGTGTGAATGTATAATCACAAACTCACAGACATTGATTCTAGGAGAAGCTGCGTTATTATCTGATCTGATATCATTGTATCATCATCAAGACAAACTATTTCATTAAGGAGCACTTTTCAGAAGGCATCTAGGCTAGTGCAGGGTATTTTCCACTGATGATGTTGTATGAACAATATAATTAAGTTGGTTTTTTAGCTCCATTTAGGATAGATTAAGTACATTTAGATTTAAAGATTTTTCTTTGTAACACATTCTGTCCAACCCCTAGTTTACATCTGGGCCTTTTCTCTCTAGTGTCTCCAAACATTCAGTCCTTTGCTTATAAGAGAAAAAGTTTTTTCCACATAGTTTTCACCGGTGCTGTATTCAGACATAACCTTAACTTCACTTGTTTTGTTTTTACTGCAGTGGGCTTCATTTCGAGTTGATTTTTAGTAAGTTCATGTATTCACAGATAACCTCTGAAGTGACTGCCCAGGGACCAATCTTTCAGAATCTGTGGCAAGCCCATGTGCCTCACCAAAGCTTAAGTAGAGTGATCTGACTGCCATTTTCCCCAAACTAAGAAGATTTTTGCCTCTGTGAATTGCAAGGACTCCAATTTATATTTAAATCAGAAATCAGCACTAGAATCTTGCTTTTTACTTTATCTCACTGGGCAAAATATTAGCCAAACTTGCTTACAGTGAGCAGGGCTGAAATTGTCACAAAAATCAGTATAATATTGTATGCAGCCAGGACACGTGGATTTTCATAAAAGTAGTAGTACCCTTTTCCCATAAGATCTACCTGGTCCTGTCACCAAAGTGTGATAAAGAGGGCCTGAAAATCGTGTCTTTAAGAAATCAAGATAGCCCAATGCCTCATAAGAAGTGCAGATACTGAGTGCAAACTAGTTCTAGTTATGGACTTGAGACCTGACTACTTCTGGGTGGCACACAGACACTTTCCCATTTAGGCTGTAGGTATGCAGAATCAGATCTGGGAGCCTCTGTGCAGTCTAATCTGCATGTAGAGACAGAGTTTATTTAACCTTAATCCTCTTCAATGTATTCCCTGCTGTAGCCTCCTATTCAATCAGAAAGGCCTGCTCTCTTAGTTTTCACATTTCTTTTGCAATTGCTTTTATAGTTCATTTTTATATGACCTAAATATTCTTTAAAAATAGTTTATGTTATATTCTGCTCTTGTTTTGTCCTCGTTATTACTATCCTACTAAACCATATATAATCCACACACTTCATCAGGGGATATATATTTTAAAAACAGATGCCTACATGCAAATTCCTACATTTCCATCATGTTTCTGATAAATTTTACTGATTTTTGAAATCTTCTACACACAGAGAAATATCTACCTAACACAAATATACACAAAATATATATATACATGCAGACACACATGCTTAATTTTATACATACATATATATTTTTGTTATTTAAATTGTTGAGTTAGAAGGTAAAAATTATATTTAGGCATATTAAATACTTAATGGGAAAGAAAAACTATTAATTATAGCAACATTATACATAAATCTAGCCATAATCAATTCATTGAGAAAAAAAATATCAGTTTTGATGAGCATTCTATGGAAGAAATAATCTTTCAGATTAGTGTTTGCATTCTGACAAACAGCAAGTGAGTTAAAACCAGAGCCCCATATTAAGAGTAGAATCAAAAAACATTGTCTGTTGGAACCCTGGGTTCAGATAATTTCAATCTTTCAGTGCTGACAGGCAATGAACTTCAAAAGCACACTACATTTGACCTTAGGCTTCCTAGATTATGTAATAGCACTGAGGTTGTTGCTGTGTAATTAAAGTTATGTCACTAGGTGAAATACGTAGAAATGTAGAAAATTTAAGTTTATGGGATATAATAATATGCATATAACACAATGGAGGATTTTGGGTGTGGGTTTCTTACTTCTTCTTTCTTCTTTATTCTTCACAAACCTAGGTGTTCTTTCATTGGGTCAAAAAACCCACAGTGCAGGTCATGAATAGTTAGTTATTGGGTTATAAGTAAAAACATTTTATTTGGCAATTCCTAATTCGGTAAATTGGACTTTAAATGGCCTTGGAAATTACAACTCAGGGCCATTTTCCACCCTGCTAACTAAGAAACACACTCCATGCATCTGTGCCATAGATAAGAGAATAATAAACACCAATTAGAAGAATGCTGCATCTTCTGCGTCTGACTCCGAACTCTGAGTAAAAGAACTTACACACCAAGAAACAGAAAAAACAAGAGAAAGAAAAATCAATAATGGCCAAGTTTTTGCAATCCTCCTAAAGATATATCACTCAGGACAGGCAGGAAGATTTCTGTATGGTGTCAACTGCTTAACAATCAGAAAAGCAAATCAACTAAAGGATCAATCAACTAAATTTTTCACTTTATTCATAGAAAACATATTGTGATATTGTCAACAGTGTTAGCAGGAACTGACTTCCAAAGAGGAGAAACGTAATATTGGTGCCATAGGGATTTCTGAGTTCAATTAGCATCTGGATATTATTTTTCAAGCAACCCCAGAGGTAATAGCCCCTGCACGTAAGATGCAAAAGCCTTTTATATACTCAATTAATAAAAGGAATGGTAAAACTCCATTATGGAAATACAACAGTCAGAAACAATCCCATGCCTCAGGTGCAATTAATTGTTGTAAAAGAAGGACTGCAGACACCTTGTCAGAATAACAGTAGAGATCTATGACTTAGTTGGGTAATCCCTACCCTATGTCTCAATATGTTTCAAATATTTTAAAATGGATGTGAGAGGAAATTGAGTTAACATTAATATTTCAAGCATCCAACAGCAAGCACAAGTTTATCTACTGATTCACGTGTTTGATGAAAGACCAAATTCTGGTGAGCATGATATCAAGGAAGGAGGTTATACTAATAGATTCCATTTTATTTATTACCTCTACCTTGTTTATCTCTACCCAAGAGTTCTTGATCGATCTCTGACTGCAGCTGATAAGAGCCAGAGATGCAGGTCCTTGTGTAGGTTTTATATGAAAGAGATGTTCATTCCCAATGTGTCCTGCAAGCTGTGTGGACCACATGTTCTTTTTGTGCCTTAGCAGAATGAACACAGTTGACTCCAATGGAGTTCTCCTTTGCTTGTCAATTTGCCTAAAATACAGTTATGAAGGTACACTATGGCATGGAAGAAAAACTCTCTGAGAAAAAGTATTGGGTTTTTTTGAATCAGGTGGTCCATTACAAGGATGAGTATTTCACACATGACATGGAAATGGGCCGTCTTCTTACCTCTTCAAATAAGGTGCAAAATAAAAGATACCTTGAAAAAAAGTGCTAATAGATTCCATCTGAAAGCACTGACCAATTTCAAAAAATACATTTTAAGTGGGTTTTTTTTTTTTAATATGAAAACTGACACATGTAAGTACAAATAAAGGAAAGTGTAAGTGAAACAGCTCTGTTTGTTTTGTAAAAAGGACCAATTTTACCTCCTTGTTTCTTCTGGAGCTATTTGAATAAAGGGACAGGTATGATGACTTTTAACCCAAAACTTTTATTTGTTTGTAACCAAAACTCTCTAAAATTTATGTGAATAAACTGAAAATCAGAAAAGTTTTTTGCAACTTCAAGTAAATGAGATTAGCTAGAGTACAATTCTAGTAAATTGTAGCTAAATGAAGGAGTCGCTAAGCTCAGCTTCTCATACCTTTTTCCTGTTTCTCTTCAAATGGATGTTGCTATGTTCCTCACTTGTGTTTGTGTGTGTCTATGTGTTCAACCATATATTTTTTTTATTTTGAGGGAGGCAAAACAGGGCTTTTTAGATTCAGGAGCAGTTGGATAAATATTACTTTTTTTGAATGCAACATCTGAATTCATCTGTCTGCAACCTCTTCAAAAACTGGCCACATATTGACTTAACTGAACAGCAATATTTGTACTACATGCTTCATACTGTGCCAAGTCAGTCACCAAGGCACTCAGTACAAGTTTTGCTGTCTGCATGTCTGTTCTTTGCCACAGCAAGTTTGACACTAACACATCCAGAAGTCCTCAGTGGAGTTGTGTAGCAGATTGTGCCGTACTGAGAACACAAAGGAATGTCAGGTGATTGACAAGTCTTTAACACCTTTTTCAAAATACAGCCCATGTTGGGGTGTGTGTGTAAAGGTTCCCTATGGATTTCCAGTTCAGAAATTGATTCTAATCATAATTACAGGAATTTCACGTGGCTAGGACTCCATTTGGTTTGAAGGAATGACTCATCTGTAAAGAACAGAGCTCAAAGAGAGTCAAATAATTATGGCAGAACAGTTCTGAAGTGATGAATTTGAAGAAATTGTGCATATTAAGCCAGATCAGAAATAAATGTCAAAGAAAAACCTGGAAAAGCTGGAACAAGCTTCTGTCATTTGGGCTGATAGAGGTTTATTTAACCTCAGTACATGCTGAGAACACAGCAGATGTATCTGTATCCAGATCCTGGCTTAAGTTCAGCAGATGACACTGAGAAGATTGTAGAAACATTTAACAAAAAGACAAGGGTTAATTCCTCTTATAAATATAAAACACATACTCATATGGCTGACATTAGGTAAAAATTATACTATTCGTAGAGGAATATTAAAATAACTGATCAATCTCTGTTTAAAATAAGATTAAGATAAATTTCAATTTTATATCAACTACTTTTTAAAAAATATTTTCCAAACATTTCACAAAAACTAGGTAAGAAAAATTTAGAGCAAACATCCTTTTTGGTTTTCATCTGACTAAACTGCTCTTTTCTCATACCTTGGCACCAGGTGTACATTAACTTTGACGGAATATGACACTTCTCCAAAATAGTAGAAAAAAATATTTTAGGCATGATTTCCAGTTTTGGTAACATAATTTTCTGCTTTGGAGCCATTTTCCTTTGTAACCTGAAGTTACTTTAAAGGAGGGGTTTGCATTCTCTGACTTCTTCTGCCCTGTCAGCAGAGACATACTTTGATAAATTTCTGTAATGGTTGCACAGACTAGAGGAATTCTGTAGGCAGATTACATAGTGTCAGGATAGCATTAATATACATGAGTATTTGTGATGAAACAATACATGAGGCCACTGGACCCCAATACTCATTTCCAAGTCTGTTCAAGCCTTACGAAAGGCCTGGTGTGGAAACCCTCGGCCTCAGAGGTTCCCTGGTGTGTCCTCAAGACATAATTTCACTCTTCACTTCGATTATGATCAAGATATTTAGTTCAAAACTGAACATTAGATGAAGAATTCCCTCTTAAAGGAGGGAGGATAGGTGTCTGTTTCCCTAAGGAAATACTTCCGCGTCATTCTACTCTTCCTGTTGGTAATATTGTCTTTCCTGCTACTAAATAAATACAGAGTGCCTAGAATTTCCCTTAATATGAGAAGCCTTCTTGGTGTCTTGGGTTGTTTTCTTTTATTGATTTTTAATCTGGACAATAGATTGATCCTCCCTTAAAAAGTAGCATGACCCCAACCAGCTGAGAAAAAGGAGGATTTTAAAATTATCAAATCACAAAAGCTACACATCTGCTGGAAAATCAATCTATTCACATGTTCTTTGTGATTAATGACAAGCTATAAGTAGAGTTTTAGAAACCATTTGCAGAACAGTAAAAAGAGAATGGGGCAATTTATATTAGCATTCCAGATATGGTATGCTACAATGTGATATATAGGATTCATAGGTAAGACTGAGAAATAATGCTAAAGTGCTAAAAGAGTGACTCTATGAGATTAATAGCCAGTTTTAAATGTTCAGAGAGCTATCTCTACCTTTAGTATTGATTTAAAAAATTCTCATAATTCTTTCTAATATAAAGGTAGTTATGCATCGCAGAAAAAGTATCAGAAGTGCTCTACCTGCACCAAGAGGAGCCCAGGTACAGAGCAGGATTCTGGGATGCCTGTTGTGCCTCTATACTTAATTCACATCCTCTACTGGTAGGAAGTGGAAGCTTTGCTTGCAAAGATGTTATGAGGTCAGTTTGAAAACAGATCCCAAAAGAATGTTGTTGGAGTGCATCCAGTGTATATATGCACTGTTCATGGATATTTTTTGATGCCTCTTCTGGGCAGATGTGGCCAGATGGGAGTATTTGATTTCTGAGGTTTACAGGATCTTCCACAGAAGCCTGAATGTAAGGATCAACTCAGGTCCCTCCAGCTCCAATCAGCTTTATTTTCCAAAAATTAGAACCAAGATGCCATATTTTGATCTCAAGTACCATATAATGTTGCAGTTATAGGATGGCATTATGGAGGGTTCAAATGGCAGTTGGGTACAATATTAAAGTGATAATTATTTTTTTCCTTACTTGTGTCCCATTATAGAAGCTTGTTTTCTTCCAAATCTATTTAATGAGGTCTGGGTTTGGCTTGTCTAGCCCCCTATGAAATAGTTGATGTATTTGATTTTTTTCAAATTTTGATTATTGCTTATATTCCTGATAGTACAGGCTCTAGACTTATTTTTTCATGAGAAAATCTTCACACAATGTTTCTTGGACTCAAAATGCTAACAAGAAATGTCATAAAGCACCTGAGGGAAAAATCCCTAAAACTCTTATCAATCAAAGTCACAATAAATCTATGGGTAACACCTCTAGTAAGCTGCAGTTTCTAGTGTAAAAAGTCATAAATTCTTATTAACATAGATAATACCACGACATCAATAGATTGACAGAAAAAAAAAAAAAGACTGATACTTAAGAGTGATATTACTAGATATCTTTTAATCTGTAACTCTATCAGGAATGGTAGATAAGGGAGATAAGAATATTATTTTTAAATACAATTTAGCTATTTTCTTCAGTTGAAATATTGTAATGTGATAGAGTTTACACATATATGTGTATAGATAAATATGTATGTTGGAATGTGCAAAAGTGTCCTGTGTGTGACTTGTGGATGTACACAAAGGTCACACATTGAACAGGGGGAATGTTAGTCATACCAAATTAACAGTAGTGTTTTAAAATGGATTAATTTCATTCATTCATACTTTAACCCATATATTTAATAAGCTTTCGTAACAGTGTATCTCAGTGATCTGTTAGACTGAGGAGTGATTGCAAAGATTATCATATATTAGAAAGTTTCCCCTCTGATCAGGATCAGTAACCAAGCCATAATCAAGAGCTAATTGTATTCTACAGGGATTTAAATTTGAATACAACAGAGTATGAATAAAATTAGAATTTTAAGGTATTCAGTAAAATTCTGTTACATAATTTCTCTGCCACTAAGAGCCCAATTCAGAACCCAAGGGCTCTGAAGACAATACTTTTAAAGGTTTTAGACACTTTCAAACAATGACCTTTAAAAAGATTTATCAATCTGAAGTATCCATGTCCTCACGGACCTAATTAGACACAACTATCCAGCTTGAGACTTTCGCATTGTTTAATAATATGGCGGCATATTAAAAAATATTGTCTTAATCACATAGAAGTGAAAATAAGAAAGATTATGAAGTGGGTTATAGCATCAACTTGCATTTCAGAAAAACCATGTTTCAATCTCTTCTGTCATATGTTTCCTTTAAGGGCTAGAACCATGACTGTGGCAATTGACAGCGGGTCTGAAGGCCTCGCAGACATTTCCCTTGATACAATCAGTTTGTACCCGTGAGAATTGCAGAAGCAAGAAGATAAACAACAGAAAGAAGTTGTAACAGCTGCAAAAGCGAGGATACTGGCTGATGTTTAGCAAAGAATGTGTGTACACTATAGATAACCAATAGTATTGTATTGTAGCAAAATAATAGCCAATGAACATGTAGCTAAGAAAGTGTATAAAAGAAGTTGTGTAAATAATAAACGTGCTTTTTGCCATTGCTTGGGGAAGAGATGGTATGTCTGTCATTACTGTCTCAACAGCCACACATGACACCACTTAAATTGAAGTTCTTAACATTTACATGTCTGGTCCTCAGACCGGAAGGCACTGCAGTTTCTAGTCATCCCTTTTATATTATTCTTAAAAGTTCAGGAACAGTTCCATGATTTTTTTCAATGTAATCATAAAATAAAAGAGAGAAAATTAGGATTCTTTTTCATTCCCTTCTGTACTGAACAATAATACTGTTTCATGGAAGGTAAAAAGTAGTTCTTCCCTTTGTAATTTATGTGTCTTATTTATAAGGGAGAAATATGAAAAGCTAATAGGGCTATTCCAGTTGTTAATTTTTACTCCAATCACAAGATGTCCAGCTAAAGATTAACTTCCCCCTTCTAAATAGTCACATCTCACTCTCTTTTATCTTCATTATAACATTGGCCATAAGAGGCTGTACATATGGCTAGGGAAAGGAAATTTTTGTTGAAGAGCCATATAAACTCTAGCTTATGTGAAACAAAGGCCTTAAAGGAAAGGAAGGATGCAGTTCTTCCTGTGTGATGTTGCTTCTAAGCGTGCATTAGTGTCCTGGGAATTTAGGACAGAGCCATGTCTTAAGAGAACTATAAGGCAACTAGACAAAGCTATAGAGTAGGGCAGATCTTCTAAAAAGAGATGCCATTGATTTTGAACTTCCCTTTCAAGTGCTGGTTGCTTTCTGAGTCCAGATGAAAGAAGGCATTACTAGGCAAGTGTGATCATTTAAAAAAAAAAAGAGAGGGTTTTTTTATTACTATTCTTTATGCTTTGCTTTTGACAAGTGCACTAACAAAATTGAAAAAATATGCTAAATCCAGATTTCCATTTATGTGGAAAGCCCACACTTCCTGACGTGAGCTCTGCACTTGAATTTTCTTTCAAACAAGTGAGTATCTCTAAACTGGGATGACATTTATGAAAAAATCAATGCACCATGAAAGAGAATTCTTGAAGTTTCCCCACCCAGACTTTATGAAACAGCACAGCTGGATTTCTGTCTCAGCAAGGCCATCAGGTTTTCATTCCATAAGAACACTGAAATAATTGCTAATTTTCTTATATCTCCTTTATAAATTGGGAAATGCTTCTAATTGTGGTAGTCAATAAGTATGAACATCTCTTTCAAGGAGATTACATATAAACTATTGGGGGTTTTTTTCCACTTTTTAAAAAAAAATTGTTTCAGATAATTAAAATGAAGTTGCTAAACAACATTGTTTAGAATTCTATGTACTTTCACTATTCACTTCCACATACTTGAGGGAAAGCCAAGTGATAGTTTAATGTGATTTGGCTTTGCCTCCTGAGAAATGTCCGCAACGGTATCACCCCCAAAAAGGGGAGGGGGGAAAGTGCAAAAAGTAAGGCTTAGAAGTCATCCTCTGCTCTTTCAGCCACCAGTTCATGGGAAGTACATATGAATGATGATTATAGGAATAATGTACATATTTGTTCCTTCTGAGTACTCTGCCTTGGCTAATCAGTTTAGTATGGACATTTTTACACTGAAGCACTTGTCTCTCCCCTTTAGTGTATATCATTAATAACCTCTTGAACCCTATATAACTTCAGCAGAATTTTCTAAATATCTTTTCTCATGTCTAACCCATGGGAAAACAGTATCCTGTAATGTGTGGCTAAGACATGACACAAAAGTTAAACTCTGGTGAAGAAGCATAAAATGTAGTTCAAATGTAAAAGTTCACATTCAGAAGGGAAATTGAATAAATTTTCATTGCCTAAATGTTTTGTATGGCTGTATTAATTCTGTAAAATGTTCAGATAAAACCCGTAATTGTGACGTCTTTAATTAAAGATTGAGTTTAGAATGCTCAGAAGACTTATAATTTCATTGAACTTTCTAACATATAAAGATCAAACTCTGAATTTCAGGATAAAGCAAGTACAGGATAGATAATGCTGATTGTTTATTGATTGTCTTGCAGGTACAAGCAAGAACTGAGTATTTATGGCTTCTTATCTCTTTAAACCGTTTCAATGTTTGTGGAAGAGTTGAGTCAATAAGAAAAGGGGAACGAGTTTTTTTTGATTGTTGCTGTGGACTAATCATATAACTTTTTCTACTTTAGTACACCTGGGTACCATGTTTATTAGAAGTCATTTACCTGTGACTGCTGTCTTCCAGTGACACTTCCATAGTGACAAACACTTTGTTTCTGAAAGCCTTAGTTTTCCAGTTTACTTGCTTATTTTCAGTGGATAAAGATGGAAGAATAAGATCCTTGGAAACAATCAAATTTCACTACTAGTGTCTTTGTGAAGATGAAAAATCTACTAAATATATTTGTATTATCTCGAATACTTTTTTAATGTTCTGATGACCCTACCCTGAAATGAAAATGGAGGGTTTTTTTCTTACCAGGCAGGAACAGAGGATCTGTGAAAAAAAGAAAACCAAGGCAACTTAGTAAGACTACATTTTTCCAGAAAGTGGCTAGCATATAATGACAGCAATAGAGGGCCATATACTGCTACTGTCTCCGTATGAACTGTTTTTCCATAGTGAAATGCCTCACATCCATCCATAAAACTTATTTCTCTACTTGCTCAGTGCCCAGTTCTGTGTTAATTCATTCACTTTGTAAGTGACATAACTGCCCTCTGGAATAGTTAATTCTGCTCTGAGTCTCAGGCAAATTATTCCACTACAAGCAGTCCCTCCCTGACTGTTCTGCATTGAGCTGCTTTGCATTTCATTCAGCCTGTCTGGCTGCCTGCCTCTACAGCTTTGCAGTCATTTTGATTACTTGACACTTTAAAAGCTGTAACAGACAGGATCCCTTTGTGACTCCTGTTGTAGAAAATCACATACATTTGAAAAAATAGCCATATTTAGTTCCATTTGTAGGCTATAAAATTCCTTTCCCTCTCAGGATTTTTAGTTCAGCTGTTCTAATTGTAACATTTTATCCTTTCCTCTTTCCTTCTTAATCCTTCTTTTTAACCTGTGTGAAAGCTGGGATATATTCTGGGATACATCTCCAGAAGCTGAATCTTTAAACTAAGTATCAAGTATCACAAGACTCGTGATACAATCACAAGGGTGAAAAGCACCATGGAATTCAAGACAGTATGTATTTCAGTCATTAGAGCAAACTAAAATCATGTTCAACTCAAGGTATTGAAGTAGATCCGCAATATGATGCATGACCTAAAGAATCCCTAACAATAAGAATTATTTAATCATTTGCAGAAAGATGTTGAATTTTACTGAATTTTTGTATTTACATTTTTACATTTTTATATATTTAGTACGAATGACTACTTTTCTGATATGAATGAAAGATGTATATTCATTGAAGCAGAGTCAGGATGTTTTTCTCTTCTCTCTCTCTCTTTTTCATTTTCAGGTTATACTTACAAAGATATACTTTTTTGCCATGACATTTAACTTTCATATTCTGAGGACACCAGTGAGAACAGAAGAGTTTTTTTAGAATTCCAGATGGACTTCAATGGAGACATCTACTTGGATGTCAAAAAAAGTACATTTTTTTGTTTCCATTTTGCCAAATTCTTAAAAATATATGTATATTTGCTCTGATTTTCCTTTATTCTTAGCTTGTTTCAAATACTCATTCTGGCCCCATAGACTGAAAAAGTTGACAAAAAACCTCTCTTTTTCCCTAATTATATGTAGAAAAACATGCCTAAACATGCCAGAGAATGAAAATTTCTTAAAAGCTTCCATACATTTGATGTGATTATATTTTTTAAATGTTTCAGCTCATCAGTGACATTGCTTCAGTGGTCATTGTTCTGAAGGATGCCTTACTGAACTATACTCTTTAACTGAAAGATGGGACATGGAGACAGAGCTATAGTTAAAATCACAGATCACCAAAATTCTAGGGCAAAGACCTGTTTTGTGATTAGGGCAGTTACAAGTTACTCAATACTTTGGAGTTCTGCAGTACCCCTGGTTGTTATCACTTGACATGCTACATTTATTCATCCATAAAAAATTAATCATAGTGAAAAAAATGAAAACACAAGATCTCTTTCTTGGTAAGAATTTTAAAAAGTTTTTATGGAATTGTCTAAAGAGACTAAAGAGATGTCTAAAGAGACTTTGAAAGCCAGTGACACTAAGAAACTAAGCTGTCTTTTCTTTTGAAAAAAGAAATCTATTTCTCTTTTTACACAATTAACCAGAATAAAAAAATCAAAAGGCCAGGAGTGTAAATAGAATTGTAAGTCTATATCTTGCAATTATACATGCTTTGAATTTTATTATGTCTATTGAGATTGCTTTAAAATTTGCATGAAGGATCAAAAACAATGAATCAACTATCCAAAATAAGAGTCTTTTAATTATATATATTTTTAATTTTATGTACGGTATTATTTTCATTTGATTTTTTTCTTCTAGAAATGTCAAAGTCCTTTTAAAACTTCTCTTTACAATCACGAGGTCCACAAGCTGATGTTAAAAAGAAAGAAGGATGCATTTGTTTTATCAGGTGCCCAGAAATTAAGGTATTAAGAGGATGCAAAGACGAGAACGAAGCGGAAATAAATATTAATTACAGTAATTTATATATCTTTTAACTTCAAATGGAGATGTGCAGAAGGTCTTCATTGTAAGTCTATCTTCTTTCTCATCAGATATTGATATTCACATTTAACCCTCAACAATATGTGCTAATGCTACATGTGTATTGCAAATATTTATCTCCAGAAGGGATAAAGATATTGAAACTTATCTTAAAATAATATGTAATATTTAAAACATTCCTCATCCACCAGAAAAAATATGACCAATTAATGATTGTTTGCTCTAGTGTGTCAAAAGTAATTTTTAGTAAATTACTAAAGTATTAGTTCTAATTTTGTATTTATGGGATATTTGAGTTATTTTCTTGGTGTTTTTTCCTTCTGCACTTTTTTTTTTTTGCTGGTTTTCATCATTCTTCTTTGCAGCCCTTTTTTGCCTCTACATTTCATTATTTTTCCTTGGTTAATCTGTTGTGCCTTCATTTCTCTTCAGACTCTCAGGCCTAATTACTTCCCAATAGAGTATTATTTGGTAGTTTCTGGTCCAAGGTTTTTTCCCCAAGCCCCCCATCAGGATCACCTTTGTTGTAGTTCCATTACTGTCCACAGAGGTTTTCCCTGTTCTTATTTCTTTCCTACACACAAGCACATGTTCTGCCTGGCCATACTACTTTATTACAGTTACCAAATCCTTTCTTTTCCTCTCAGTATAAAGAAACAAAAGACCACCCAAAAAGTTTTTGGTCATTGGGTTTGGTTTTTTTTTTTGTCATTTACTTTGTTCCCAAAGAGAATAAATTGGTTCCCAATACAATAGCAGTTCTAAGGACTTAGGAATTGCTGCCTGGAGATTTGCACCCCTGTTCTGCTGAGTACTGAACAATCTGGCATTAGCCAAATTTGTCACCAAAGAAACCCAACTTCTGTTCATCTGTTTTGAACTACTTAAATCCAAACTCTGTCTCTCCCATCCAGATTGTAATTTGGTGGCATTTATCATTAATTGGTTCTTTGGGGAAAATTGACAAGAAGTTTTCATTTATGTTCATTATTCTGTTTCATGTTTTGTGATTTTGGGAACCTCACTATTTTATTTTTATTGATAAGGTAATGAAGGTTGAAATAGAATGAGAGACATCTGTCTGGTCAATCTTTCATTCTACGTTGTCATATCGAAGTTACATATTAAATGCTAAAGCCTAATGAGATTGTGGCAGTTTCATTAAGAGGATGGGAATGGAAGAAGGTTACAGGCTCAGCACAAGAAATATTAATCGATACTGGGTTGTCCATGGATTTTTTATCCTGTACATCCAAAAAAGGAAAAAAAAAATCTCCAAAAGAGTTTAATCACTGAGAAAAATATTTGTGAAGTCATGAGAAGCTGCATGCTCTTTTATTCTGACCTTGAATTGCTTCATAAACAGGAAAAATTACTTCTACAAGAATAAATGTAGTTTCTTTTTTCCAAAGCCCGAGATCCATGCACTAGCTACTCTCTAGAATAATTCTTATTGGTTAGACTAGAATCTGAAGAACAGGGATCATAAGCTAAAGAATAGCAATAATTATTTTAACATTCCTGTTGCTTCCTCACTGGCAAAGTTTGAAAACTATAAATATACCTGTATTACCAGTATTCTCAATATGAAGCATATTTATCACAGGGGAAAAAAAATCTGTTCAGATTTTTCTAAAGAAATGCTGCATTTCTTTATCAGCACATTTTTATCATTGTCAGTTTACTGATTATTTTGTTGAGGCCTGTTTTATTGTTTCTATAATTTTGTTTATTTGTTTTGTTTAAGACATACCTGAAATAGTTGTTACCTCCTATGCTTATTGAGCTTGGAGCTCATTATTTAAGTAATTAAATGTCTTCTGAGAGAAGGCAGTTTGCTTCAGCTTTGTAAAATCTGAGTTCAAATTGCTTCCAAACTGCAATGAAGGTAAATAGGATAGAAAAGGGAAGAAAGGCTGAATCCTGGCCTTAGACAGTGGATGCTCATAGTTCAGATTCTCACATTTTTTTAAATTCAATTTTAATTTTTTTATATTGTGACCTCAATAATGCTAATAATTAACAAAACCTGTAACTGACTGCTTATCATACATACTGACTGATCATGTGGTAACTATCTGCATATAATTCTTTTACCAATAACTTTTCCTTTGGTTATATTGTAGTCATGCCTAAACAAACTTCTTCACTTTAAATGGATTGAACTGCAAATGAGCCAATTAATTTCTGAGAAATAAGCTAGCAAAGGTCATTTAAAACAAAATGAAAATCAAACTTAAGCCTTGAACGCAGAGCCCAGGATTTTGTTGATTTGTGTTCTGTTTATAAATCAGACCTTTTATTTTATGATAGTGGAAAAAGGACAACCCCAAAAACCTGTCACTTAAAATTCTGGACAGATATAGCTGTGATGTAAAAAAAAACACCAAGCCAAACCAGAAATGAATAAATAAAATGTAACTGAAAATGCCTTTATGATGCCATCATCCAAGAATTGACAAATGTGCTTGTTAAAATTCAGACTCTGAAAAGATCACATTTTATATGCAACTTTCAGGCCGTAGTAATTAAAAATCTTGTTATTTCACTGCCACTGAAAAGACAGGAGAAATAGTGACTGTGATCTGTGCTTCCATTCTATTTTCATTCATGCACATTCTATAATGTCCTGACATCTCTCACTACTTTTTGTTCCTAACAAAAATAATGTACCTTAGCTGATACTAATCTCATGTGACAATACAAATCAGTGAGGAGCATAGGTGTCTGAAGTACAGTAGAAAATGAAAATGCTGCATGTTAAGGATTCTAAAAAAGCTGCTTTTATTCGGTTCTATTCCTAGTCCCTTTCAGAATCACAATATCCTCAAATCTCTGCACACCCAGAAGTATGACCTCAATAATAGCCTTTTGCTGCTGTACTTATATGAAGCATTTTCATGTATTGAATGATGTCTTTAAAATGTAGAAAGGAATAATAAACCCTACATCTTTTCTTTGTTTTCCCCTCTAACTTCTTAAAGGGATCCTGGCATACTAGGGTTTTTCTTATCCCTAAATGGAAATTATCATATACACACCTTAATACAGATAATAGTCAGATAATAGAATACAGTCAAATTTTAGTGAACATAAACATTTAATACTTAGAAAAACACAAATACTTTCTCAGCTGTTTAGCCCACAAATATTAGAAACAAAACCAAACTTTTGGTGATTTATGTCTTCATGGACCTATTGCTGGACACAGAAATCCAATTTTGAACTCAGTTATATTCAAGTTGAAAAGGAATAAACAACTCCACATATCATTGATATTTCTCCAGAATTAAAGCAGTGCTATTGAAAAATCAGTTTAGCCTGAATTTGCTTTCTTGAAGTAAGGATGTTCAACCACTAATGATGTTTCTGCATGAATTATCATTTTATTTTAGCCATGTAATTTTATTATATAGAATAATTATCAATGTCATACACAGTTTACTCCAGTGAAAGACGTATCTTTCCATCAAGACTGAACCTTAATATGGTTTTCATCACTTTCCAATCTCTAAATTACAGCTACTATCTTGCATTTAACACAAGAGAGAGTGAATTTTTTTCTGGTCCTCAAATGTTTATTTCTTCATGCTAGTGTCTTCCAAATGATACTCTTGAAAACAGGAACAGGAACAGAGCAGCAATCAACCTGAAAAGCATGTACAATCACTTGAAGTGTCTGAACCCAGACCTAAAATGAAGGTCTCAGATCCATTTCTTCAGGAAATGTGCCATTATTTTTTTCTTGGAGTTGAAGCAACACATATAAAATGTATTTATATCAACATTTATCAATGCAGACAGCATTGTGTATCAAAAACATTGTCTGCTTTACCTACATGAAAAAGCTTTGTTTTCCCTTTCACAAAGACAGTGAGAATTTTTGGACAGGAAACTGAAAAGGTAAGACCTGGCCACAGCAAGTGGCTGATAGAGCTAATAGTGCTAATAGTGCTGAACCACACCTATGTTACCAAGGTGACCACTCTTACAGACTCATGCTGAACACATCAGTAATCAGGAGTTTAACTAGAGACGTCTCTAGAAACTTGATCTGTCTTGGATAGAATAAAAGTTTCATGAAGCTCCTCCTTCTTCACAGACTTTTGCCCAGAACTGTCAAGAACTATATAGTTGAAGTATAGAAGTTCTTTCAACATAACAAATTAGATCAATATTACAAGAACATTAGCTTAACAAAGCTAATTCATATACCTGCGTTGTTATGCGATAATTTCCACATCAGTGACACTGCTTACAATAACTTTCAGGAACGATTTTTATACATGAATCCCTATGATGTATTGTTACAATAACATAGGTGAAATATCAGAATGCATGCCCAGACTTCTGTAAGGAGCATGAAGGTCTATGTACTTCAGCTTTCACATAGTCCAGTTCTTATTCCTTACAGAAGTCTTTCAGTATGTTTTTAGTGAAATGGGATTCTTCTGAATTAAGTGGTCAAGAAAAGAAATGTGAAGGTCTATAAGTCCATTTTCTACCCTAAGTAGAATATTTACCTAAAGTGATGAAGATCTGCAGGACAATACCCTGCACAGTCAGCTGATCCTTCTTTGCTGTGTGGAAGACCAACAGGAGTTTAGACCTGTCAGTGCTGCCAGATTTGAAAAGCGTCAAGCCTTACCTTGTTCAAGTGCAATAATTCTAGAGGTCACACAACTCACATCTTTAGTTGTTAAGGAACATGCTACTTTTGTCCCTTGAGAGGGGTCCTGCATGGCTACTGACCCCTTTCCTCCTGACAGCCTGCCCAGACTGACATTGGCATCATAGGAAATATGCTTCCCATGTAATCCCCACCAGGCATGATTCCCTCATATCACACTACTGTTGTCTGAGCCAAGGTGCAACACAACTCATACTCTCATTCTACAGGCATTTGCATGGTTGGCATCTCCTCCCAGGTGAGCCAGTATCCCTGGCTCCCCACTGGAGCTGTTGCATCACTTATGATTCCATGTTTGCTGTAGGTGATTGGGTGGGCACGTTGTTACTCATCTTTCTGGTTGTATTAATAAAGCTTTGTTTTATAATATGTTGTCAAGCTTTATTACACTTCAGACCACATTTGCTCAATCAGTGTGGTAAAGGCACACCAGCATAAAGACCACCAGCATCTTTGCATCCTTCCGTACGATTGCTGCTATAGTCACAAATTTATTTGATAAACTATGCTTACCGGGTAAAAAAAAGACAAATGCAGAAAGGTTTTTAGTCAGCTAAGCAAAAAATTCCTGCAACAGTTGCATTGAATTTGTCAAAGCTGCTTCATGGAATTTTCTTTGTAGTGAATTTTGCCAGAAGTTAAGGCATTAGGAACATAAGCTTCATAGGTCAAAAGAAAATCATTCTTGTGTAGTGAAATCTCACTGCAAGAAAGCTAAAAAAAATGGATTCTTTAAGCTATCACAAAATTTCTTGTTTTTTTCAGATCAAATCTCTTGCTATCCAAATTGCTGCCTTATCAATTTCCAGACATCAGTGTTTGTTTTCCTTTTGTTAAATAGATAGCATGTATTAAAAAGATATAGCGTTTGAAAATTGCTTAGTTAGCACAAGGAAGTTTGCCACTGTGATGTCATAGAACAAAAACCAGCCACAGGGGTTTTTTTTGTTTACATTTTATTGTGGGATATTTTTTTTTGCTGCTGCTGTTCAGAAATATCTACAGTAGCTTGTCACACAGAAATTCACCTTTGAGGGATGGAAGGTACTTCAGGGCATTTTTTCAGACTGGATGTAATTACATTTTTATGAATTCATCTTTCGTTGGCAGAAAAATTTAGATGTACTTGACTTTGGGCTGTAGACTTCAGCATAAATTCATGGAATATTAAGAAACAGGTTGATCCAAAATTTACTTTGACTTATCCCAAAAAAGATAAGTCAAAGTAAACTAGGATGAGAAATAGAGAAGGGCAAGAAAGGATCATGAAAGAAATCTGATTACTGGGAGAATGAATTCATTTACTTATTAACTTTAAATGATCCTATACAACTTTACTTTGGGAACTTAAGGAATTAATTCCATTTGATATTGATTTTTTTTCCTTTCATTTCTCTGAAATATGGTGTATCTCAGAGATACAATATTCATTCGTGTATCTGAGTTTTTCAGCTTTGGGCTAGCTGAACAAACCACAAGAGACTGAAAAGAAATCACTTTACTTAATGACACAGAATGTCTAGCAATAGCTAGGATACCAGATTCATTGAACAAGCAGTGCAAAAAAATTGAAACAAAGTATTGGTTTGGGTTCACTGGTGAAGCTACACATTAAACTCACCTTGGTAGCAATCCTTTTGGGATCAAACAGAAACAACATTTCAGCTTTCCCACAGGAACAAAAAAACTGAAAGAAATTTGGTCTTGACCACATAGAAGTGAACTAAACCAAAAGATTTTAATTATTTTTCAAGGAGCCTTTTATTTTCATACAGACAAAAAAAGTTAAATTACCTATGTTTTCAATCTAAATTTAGTTAACTAAATTGAAAATAACCAGCTAAATAAGAACTAAATATATTGCAAATAATAGGGCTAATAATAACCAAATGAAGTTGGTTATGCAAATATGATGTAACTTAGTTTCATTTTTTTCCCAGGGTTGTCTTGATTGAAATAATCTTACTAATTAAACTCAAATTCTTTAACAGTCTTTACTCCCCAAAAATACATTTTATGGCCAAAAATGTGTCACCTGGTAATTGCTATTCATTCTCTTAAAAAAAATGCTTTCCAAATGTACCTATCCAGCCATGAACAAAATTAATTACAAGACCAAGAACGTGGCAACTTGTAATTGATACTCCTGATTCTCTAAATTTGAATCTATCCAAGTCTCTTGCTCAACGAAACTGTTCTTTGCAGCCTGCATTTGTCTCCTCCATTTCTTTTGCCTTTGGATGATACACTCCCTGAGAACACTTGTTCAGTGCTTAATGCAACCTGGCCTTTCCTGTCAGAAGAATCTACCACAAATTCTGCTTATTACTGTTTAGAGGATAAATAACGGTACAATAGCAGTGGCAATGTACTTACTATGCAGCAAAGGATTCTTGGTGGTTTTAGATCTTTTAACTTACAGAAAAGAAGAACTTGCTACAGTAATGTAATTGCTTTATGTAAAAACAGGCTTTGGATCTTTCTTTTCATTCATGAATGTTCCTTTTTTGAGGTGGATTTGAAACCAGTGCCCTTTGCCTGTCTAAACATCTTCAATTACTTTACTGTCAATTATGGTCACAGTAGAAGTAAACACCTTCAGCAAGAATTTGCTGCAGACTGACAACATCTTAAATGTCCTGTTTGAAGGACAGAAACAAAACAAAATCCTGAATGCTGACTGAAAACCTTAACAGTGCAGATGAAAGCTCAGAAGATCCAAATAAGTAGTTTGGATTTATACATTTTACTGTTCAATGTAAGATGAATTCTTGCCCTTGCCAGAGAATGAGTTTACAGACAGAATCCTAACTGTTAAAGCAATGCCAATAGAAAACAAACATTATTTGGATCCTAAATGTTATTCAAAATCCTTGTTTTTATTACTAGAAGAATGTTGATCTGCACATAGGGGTTAGAATCCCTAATGCTGAAGATTTTACACACTGGACAAGGGTGAAAGAGAAGGAGAAAGGACCTTAATTTGATATCATATAATTTTTGAATACTAATAGTTTTTGTGATGATTGCCAAGTTGGGATTCACTTGAAACTCATCAGCATTTTTATAATGCCTTACTAATCTTGTTTGCTGAGATTATGTGGCTGGTCTAATTAGATATGATGGTAAAAATTTCTTCGGGGAATGTCAATGTGCTGGGATACGTACATTTACTGCAGTTTAATGAAAATAATGTATGTTCTCTTCTTATAAACAACCTCTTCAGATGAGAGCTCCTAGAGAATGTCAGGAAAATGAGCCCTTCCGAACAATTTCTGTATTTTATGCCTCCCAGTACAAATATAAATCTCTTTGAGAATGAGACATCTAACATTCCTGGAACTACCAGGCTTCTGACTCACAGAAACTCTGAGAATTTTTGGTGTTGTTGTTAATGATCAGTTCAGTTTTGCCCCTCATTAGAGATACAGTTAAAATTTTTATTTAGTCGATGTTTTAATGTATAACATTAAAATCTTATCATATATAAATTGTAGAACTCTGTGTGTATTTTTGAATCTCACAGCAATAAAGTAACAAAAGATCAAACTATCCCAGTTAGTAGCTGAAAAGAAGCATCTCATCCAGTAGGAGCTTACACAGAAAAATTGTATGTTAGAATGAAAGTATATCCCTCATCTTTTATGGGTGTATCTTGTGACAACACTTAAAGGGCATGATTCACTGCAGTATAATCACAGTAGCTGCTTTTTTTTTCCTCCAGATAATTAGAAATATCTACTTTTTTTTTCCCTAGAAAGGGATTTAAATCCTTCTGCCATCTATTCATCAAGTGATTACTTCATTGTTACATCACAATGTGTGTTTAAGTGGGGAGAGGGAAAGAAGCCATGAAAAAAAGATTTCACCATAATGCAATTTTGAAAAAAAAGTTATCTTGTAAAACAGACACATATTTATTTTAGGCAAAATACTATCTTTTTCATTTTTAACAAATTGGATAGCTTATCATTGCCTGAAGTTGGAGCTAAAATTTCAACATTGACCACTGGAATTCACAGAAACTACCTGGAGAAAATCTCTATAAGGGAGATTATTGGTATAAGTGAATAATTACAATCACTAATAGAGATATGGAATTCTGACAGAGAATTGTACAAATATGCCTAGACAAGATTTTTCAGCAAGAATTGCTTTGCAGAGTTTTCCAGCACTTCAAATTTCCCATGCAAAATTGCATTGGCACTGAGTCTCCAGCCACAGCCAGTGAGCATTCACTAGAGTTGATTTAGGAGGACAGTAAAAGTGACTTTTAGACGCTGCTGCATCTCTCCTGCAGTCCCGCCCTGCCTGGCAGCTCTTACCCATGCTTGTTGCCAGTGTGACAAAAAATTTAAAAATCAGGGATCACAGTGTCTCAAGAGAGTGTTGTGGCTTCGGCCTCAGTCGGCCTTGGCACACAAGTGAGATAAGTTCAGCGCATTTGCCCATAACTCAGTCAGAGGCCACAAAGCTGCTATGCAGAGGTTGTTTATTCTAATGTTATCTACAGCTGCGATGTCCTGCACAGCCGCAGGTCCATCTAGCAGCAGAAGTAGCCTAGAACTGCCCACCAGCTGGGCGTACCGAGATTTATATACCCCGTTACAGATCCAACCAGCAGATGGTACATGCCATTATTTACAAATTTATACCAATTAATTCTAACCTGTTCTAGACATGCAATTTCCTGTCTTATCTCTATTCTACCAATCAATTTATGGCCCCGTCACCAAGAATATGGAGGACAGTGAAGAAGAAGAAGAAGAAGAAGAAGAAGAAGAAGAAGAAGAAGAAGAAGAAGAAGAAGAAGAAGAAGAAGAAGAAGAAGAAGAAGAAGAAGAAGAAGAAGAAGAAGAAGAAGAAGAAGAAGAAGAAGAAGAAGAAGAAGAAGAAGAAGAAGAAGAAGAAGAAGAAGAAGAAGAAGAAGAAGAAGAAGAAGAAGAAGAAGAAGAAGAAGAAGAAGAAGAAGAAGAAGAAGAAGAAGAAGAAGAAGAAGAAGAAGAAGAAGAAGAAGAAGAAGAAGAAGAAGAAGAAGAAGAAGAAGAAGAAGAAGAAGAAGAAGAAGAAGAAGAAGAAGAAGAAGAAGAAGAAGAAGAAGAAGAAGAAGAAGAAGAAGAAGAAGAAGAAGAAGAAGAAGAAGAAGAAGAAGAAGAAGAAGAAGAAGAAGAAGAAGAAGAAGAAGAAGAAGAAGAAGAAGAAGAAGAAGAAGAAGAAGAAGAAGAAGAAGAAGAAGAAGAAGAAGAAGAAGAAGAAGAAGAAGAAGAAGAAGAAGAAGAAGAAGAAGAAGAAGAAGAAGAAGAAGAAGAAGAAGAAGAAGAAGAAGAAGAAGAAGAAGAAGAAGAGGAAGAAGAAGAAGAAGAAGGTGACCACACCCTTTAGATTCCATCTTGACCCCCCTGTACATGTCGTACCCCCATGTACATGTTATCAGATCTTTTATATACTACATTTCACCCAGTGCAAAGTGACTATTAATGCTTATATTAGACTCTTGTGGCTTGCAAATCATCTCTCAGAGTTGGTAAAGTTCTCCAAGGACAAAGATCAAAGGTAGTGCCCTCTGGGGCACCCCCATTTCGGGGTGTCAGGTCCCCTAAATCAGACAGAGACATGTCGTGGGTTCCGACAAGTGTATGTCCTGTTCTGTTCTGGGGATCTGGACAATGCAGAAACAAGTACTTCTAAAACACACTTATGGCAAAAAAGGTTTTCTTAGACAGCCACTGATGAAATTTAGGATTTGACTTTTCTGTCATTCCCCAGCTGCAAAGCACGTTTGCTTGCACAGGAGGAGCTAAGTTGTGTTGTAATTCTATCAGTTAATACCACTTAATTTTCTTTCATTTCTAGAAATACACTAAAATTACAACTTAGGCTTCCCTTTTTGTCTATACAGAGTGTTGTACCTAGATTTCATAGCTGGTTCTCAAAGGAAGATAACTGAACCAGTCCAGTAAAACAGCACCACTACGATGAAGCTCTCTAGTAACACTCACATAAGTATTGGTGGAGTATAAAATATCAGTGGCCAATTCAGCCTACTTTCTTAGGAAGGAGAGGGACACTTCTGCTGATCAGTGAGGTTTGTTACAGTCTTATATACTCAAAATAGAGGCAGCCCCACCAATGCTACCAGATATTATCAACTTTGATGATTCCACATGGAAAAATTTAGTGATCTTTGGAAAAGTTTAACTCCTCTTCCCACAGTTTTGTCTATTTTTTTTTTAATTTGAAAATACAACTATTCAGTGGACTGTATGTGAATGTATATCTTTGCTGTTTCATTCCCTGAAGCACGTATTTTCAGATCTTGAAAAAATGTGTTTTCATATCCAATTTTTGAATCATATATCAGGTTATTTCTTTTTTTATCAGATGAAAATTAATATTATTAAGAAACATAGTGAGGTTTTTAAACTGATTTGGTTGTTTTCAGCCTACAGAAGAATAATAAATGATTTATTATGAAAACCTAAAAAAACTTCTATGAAATCAGTGTGTTTGAATTTTTTTCCCTCAAACAAACAATGGGGTAGATACAACTGAAAATACTCTCCTCTCTCAAGATATTGGCAGTACATTCAATTCAATAACAGCCAGCTAGCCAAACAACAGGCATGAAGAATCTATAAATTTTACATCACACAGTGGGAATGTGTAGACAATGTCTGGATCATATGTTGGATCTTCAGCTGGGAATATAACCCTATTCTGGACCTCACCATCTCCTGTGGCTTCATCTCTTTTTCTGTTGGTATGAATCCCCAGTATGAACAAATATTTGAGCTAACCCAAAAGAAAATATAAATGGAGGGAAGGCAGGACTGTGTCTATTTATCTGTGTTAGCATAGTTCCTACAGTATCATATTGTACTTGCTCCCGAACAAACATGCAGTATGAAAATAGACCTTGCCCCAAAGAGATGGCAAGTGGATGCATCACTGTCACACAAGGAAAATATAAGAACTCATGGTAAAGAATGAACATATGCCCTAAATGTGTGAAGGAAAAAAAAAAAAAAAAAGCAAAGGACAAAAGTTGTTCGAATCACTGTACAGTCCACACACTCCATTCATTACATTATATGGTGCTAAAAAAAGCAGTTTTGCATTTGAGAATAAAAGGTTTAAATGCCCTCTTCTGTGACGCCAGCTGGTAGTACTGAACTCTTTTATCTTAGAAATAAAGCATCAAATCACTTCAATGAACATTTGGCCTTAGAAAATACAGTGATCAAATTGAGGTCCTTTGATCTTTCTGGACTAGAGACATAGACTTTACTTCTCATTAATAATCTCATTTATGTGTTTCCCTTTTGTTTATTTCATCCCATTATTTTGCCTACTACTCTCAATAAAACTAAAAATAAAGCCTCACTAACTTTCTGGTTGCATGTGCATTTAAAAAGTAGCACTTCAGTCATAAGACCAACACCTCTAATGATCAGTTCAACGAAATCATGGTGTTTCACTTGAGAACTGTAAAGTACAACAGTATTATTTTGTACATGGAGGCAGCTTTGGCATATTTGAAAAATAGGTTGGAATAAAATATACTCCACTGTTGGTTTGTGTGTATATGTAGTAAATTTGGATATTCATTGCAGTGTTTTACTGAGGAGAGGTTATTTTCTCCCTTATGACTGTTTTTTAAACTTTTCGTATCTTCTTTTTTGATGAAATCTATCTCTGCTGACAATATAGTTATTATACACTAGGTTTTTCTTGTCCTATTATTACATGACACCTAGGAATAACAAGTGGTCAATTATCTTTTACTGAGCACCATCAGAAAGGAAATTCAATTTGCCTGCATCTTCTCTCATCACAGTACAAAGAACATTTCCTAACCTCAATGACACTTTAATTAGCATGATGATGGTAAGAGGTATTTTCCATCATTAGATAGTTTAGGGGCTTTAGTGTTTAAATCATAGTTTTCTATTTCAGTTTGAATGGGTTAGATAATATTCTCCCCATGATGCAATGAAGCAGACAATTTCTATCTCTCACAAGTTTGAATCCTACAGCTGAAATGTGCACTAGAAAAGACATATTTGCTCATGTCATTTCAAGTTAATTCTATTTAAAACCATTTAATTTAGTGGTATTTAGAGTCTCAGAATGCAGTTATTCAATATAGACTGTCTCATCTTTCAAATGTGGAGAAAGTAGTGATGTGGAGAGTCTATTCAAAACACTGTTTGTTACTTGTTGGCTTTACTTTGTGGCATCCTATTATGCATCTTTCTTCTTAACTGTCAAAAGTGTTTACACCCTGTGATCAGTCTTTTGTGACGTACATATTCAAAATGTATAAAAGGGGAAAATAAACTGTGTTTTGATTTGTTGGGCTTTACAGTGCAGGAAAAGCAGACTCTTAGAGCTACTTTACAGACACGACATGGAAGAAGAGAGTCCAAGACAGAAAATGAGAACTGGGAAAACCAACTCAAAAGGTGAATCAGTACACAACTAATGCTGGTGGAGTTGTTATTTCTTATGCAGCCTCATTATTTTCACTTGCAGGAACATTTCAAGCCAGAAGTTGTTAGGAAATTAGAGATGGTTCTGATAAGCACGCTTAAAAGACTGATAGATCATGCCTCTTTCAAACTGCAAAACCACTTTGCTGTATCAATATTCAGTAAGAATACACATTGACAGTCACTACCAATCATTATCACTATGTACCCAAAACAATTTGTCCTTAACAAATTAATCCTAAATTAGCAGTTAGTATACAGTCACAGAAATCCCTTCTAGTTAGCACTGATGTGTATGATCTGTGATGGTCCTTAGTTGATGAGATCAACGGTATCAGGCTTGCAAGCTCATGAAGTAGGGAAACCAGGCCCTAAGTGGGCCGTGACCTTTTTTCTCTTTCTGTCCTCACTTATTGTTGATGTTTTATGCTGCTCTGAACAAAGTGCTAAGGATAACATTTCAGTGTTAAAAAGGATTAGGTGATATTTGGTAATGCAAAATTAGGCTCAGATAAACATCTGACTATATTTTATTTCATGGAGGGACAGGCATTCTGAAAAGTCATGCTAAACTTTTCACGAAGGACATACATGATTCCAAAAGGTTTCAGTCTAACATTATTTCCACCCCTCTTGCCTCAGGTAATGATTAACAGTGTCTGATACCACGTAGAAGCCCTTTTCCATTGCCTGCTAAAAATACACATATGAAAGATACATTCTGTGAAACTCTATTAAAGCTCTGAATTAGTTGCTAGATTGGGCAATTCATTAATGCCCCCATCCTTTCTGTCTGAATTTTTTGTCAATGGTTCAGAGTTTTGTATATAAATATATTGCGTGGTGCAGCTGGCCGGCTCAGAGCTTCCTCCAAAACCTGCTTAGCTGCAGCGGCTTGTTAGTACCTTTTCTAGCCTGCTGTGCCTGTTCCCGGGCTGCCCTCACCGGCAGCTCTTTGGCGAATGCAGCCACAGTCCCAGGGGGTCCCTCAGGGCACCCCCTCGACCTCCCGGAGTGGAGAAAAAAAGGCGAGACGGGAGAGCCAAGCACGTGGCGTCTGGTGGTTGTTTATTGTCTCTCTCCCATGTGCGCTCTCTCTCTCGGGCTCTGCCACGTGGTTTTTCCCCAGTCAGGGGTGGGGCGGAGCCACAGTAACCAACAACCAATCAGAAAGGGAGTTCCCAGCCCTGGACCGCCCGGTTTGGAGTCCCTCTGCCCTCCTGGTGTCTATGGTGCCGCTGGATTCACTCAGCCTCAGCCAGGACAATACAAAATTAATATAGTAATCATACTAAGTAGACACATGAGACAGCTATAAATCTTCATGTCCACTTCATGTCAGCATCAGGATATGTGATATATTGGCATTGGTTGGCTCTGGTGACACGGAAAAATCCATGTTAAAGTCAATTTAAATATGATTTTGTTAATCAATAGACAATTTTTTAAAGTGTTTTCCCTCTGATAGTTTTTCTAAGCCATCTTTTTTGGACACTCGTGAAACAGTGTGATGCTGTGCTATGTTGTGAGGATGGAGCACAGTAAGGGAAGAAAAGATAGGAGAAAAAAATCAACCTTGGAAAATCTCAGGTCCCTGTATAGTTCTGATCAATCAAAGTGGAAATGTGTGCAAAGTCTCCAAAGCTAGGCTGTGGAAGCTACCCAGAAACATAATCAGTCTGCAACAGATAACTGTAAATAAATAAGCAGCAGTGATGCATTTTTTTCTCATGTCTTCTCTTGATGACTGCAGGAGCATTTTTTCTTTTTAGAAAGTATGAAACTGAGGTGGGAGATAAGTTCACTGATTTGCACATGAGCACATTCAAAGGTTACAATTAAACAGGGAACTAAGTCTGGAGCTCTAAACATCTGGCTTAGAGCTTTTAACACCCTACAGTGGAGCCATTTGCTTGTTTGGTCATCACTCCTACTACAATTATATTTTTTAGCTGCATATTAAAAACCCGACAAGAATGGCCACACTGTTCAGATAAAGATTAACCCTAATGGACACATAGAGAATAATGAGAACAGTACATTTCCTCCCTAGTTGCTGCTCAACCACCAACCTCTTTCTCCATGGTTTCTGATCAAGGTATCTTGATTCAAATATAGCCTGTCTGCTTAGCAATCCTTAGTAGGTGTTTCTTCCATGTTCTTGCCCAGGCTTCCTGTGAAACAGATGAGTTTCCAATGTTCATCTAGCTCCCTGGAAATGAAGCTACTAGCCATTATGAGCAGAAATACTTCCTGTAATTTTCATCCTTAGGCTAAAGGCAACTAGAAAAAAGGCATCATCTAAGCCATGACTTTGCTGATAGTCAAAGGAGAATTAGACAAGCTAACTTAAAATTGGGGTTTGTCTCTAACATCACCTCTGGGGTTTTTTTATTCAACAACTATTTTTCATTGATCTAACTATTTTCTCAAGGTCCAAGGTACCTGAGAAATAATATTGAATCTGAGTTGGTTTTCCCTCTAGTTTCTAATGATCCTTTATTTCCCACTTTTTGAGCATCATCAGATAGAAAAATATCAGTTAAGGATGGAAATAAAACTTTTAAACATATAATGGCCTTCAAAACTTTTTTCAAACTACAAACGTGGAAATTGATCTGTATCTGGTATAAATTGATAAAGACCCTTAGAAAGAAATGAAACTAACAATTTAATAATAGCTGAGGTTCTCAGTCTATGCCTATAGATAACAGATAAATTTTTGTGTCCTGCATTGTTTTTTTCAGCATCATCCCAGTTGTCTGGTTGAACAAGAAATTTAACTCCATGAAGATAAATATATGCATTTCTTCCCCATAACTATGGGAGCTCTGAGCAGGTCTTAGAGCTCTTTAACATTCTGATTTTGCTAGTTGTTGAATTTAAATCATGCCTTTTTAAATAATTGTATGACTTACATTTAGTAGGAATTCCAAGGATAGATCACATGATGATTTTTATCTTTGAAATGCCAATTTTTATTGATCTTGTTTTCAAAAACAAACTGGTTTATATTTCAGTTCAGTTCTCCTGTGAATTGAGATATAGCCTTCACTTAACACTTTAGATGAGTGGTGGCTTCTACCTATAAGGAGAAGTTGTGATCTATTTCATCAGGCAGTTTGTCACCAAAAATCGAACTTCAGTCCAATAAATAAACTGTGGAGTATGCAGAAACCAATGTAATATTTGAATGCACTAGCAACACCCCAGAAAGGTCTGAAAATTGAATGTTTTAAATAGAACAGAATCCAAAGCTGATAGCTCACCATCCTATGACAAATTAAAAGAACAGAGAAACCCAGCTGAAATAGGATTCATCTCACATGGTGACCCTCAAACTGCTAACAACCCAGTGTTCATCCATGCTCAGTGTACATTATAGATGATTCCAAGAAATCATGTCAGAAAACTTTAGCCTTCAGACAGATGTCTAAAATTAAGGAACCAAGTTGATACCTGGAGTTTTTATCTCTCTCTGGCTAAAGAGGAGTCTTAACGTCTAAGGTAGATTCATTACAAATTTTTGTATTGTTTATGGGGGATAGGATATGTTGGTCTGCTTTGCTCAGTTGTTGTGGACTAGCATGGGAAAAGTGACAGAGATGGCATGCTACACAAAGACTTCCACAGATTAATGAAATGCAGCCAAAGTCTTGAAGAAGGGGAAATGATGCAATATCGTGTTGTAAGTAGTAAATATGTAGGCAGTGGCTGAGGAATTACAGAAGAACCTTATAAGACTTGTAAGTAGGGAAATGGTAGGTGAAACTCACAGTAGGCGAATATCAGGGAATGAAACTGAGGAAAGAATTGTACAGGAAATATTGAATCTTAAAGTGGTAATTGCCATTCTGGAATTATATCTTAGTGTTAGCACAGTCTGCTACCTTAAAATATCTGCAAGAATGCTTAGCAGGCTTGAAAAACAAGCACTTCAGATGATAATAAGTATTAAAAAACAAACAGAAAATAAGACAGAATAATTATGCTACTGAATAAATCCATGGCAAATCAACAAAACTACTCATTTGATACTTTGTGTCTGTAGTCCCCTGATCCAATAGAAAGAACATAGCAGGAATGAGAAAGATTCAGGGGAAAAGAAAGATCATGAAGCTTAAAATTGCTTCCATGTGAGGAACAATTTAATATGAAAGGACAATTTCACCTGGGGAAAAAACCCCAATCAATCATACAAGTGTCGTGTTACATACCCAGGGAATTATGACGCCTTGATAGGCATTGGTCAGCTGTTAAAATCTAGAAGTAAAACTAAGGATTAGCCTAAGAGTGTCATTATCAATTTATAACATTAGACTTTATTTTTTTTTTCAAGCAAAATTCAAATAAAGTAAGACCTCTCTTTCTAAAATAAGAAATAGTTATTCACAGTCATATTTCATTGGGTGAAATACTGATAGAAAAGTTGAGGACATATGAACAGAAACAGTACTATTTCTTCTTCTTTCCCTTCTGAGGAGTTAAAAAAAAATTGATTGTCAATGAAAAGTCAGGCAGACACAAAGTGAGCTTATGATGTAAGTGCCCATAACATTACATATTTAATTAAAACAACATTGTGCTGTAATAGCTGAGGCTTAAACAATTTAGCAAATGCCTTAATCCTATCATAAAGAGATCCACTCTCTTATGCAAAATCGTGAAAGCAGACTTTACTGGTATCTATTTAAACTAACAAGAACATCAAAATAAAGAAAGGTATAAAATGGTCCCAAAAGTGAGAGACTCCGGATTGTTCAAACAACATTTTAATAGGAAATAAATCGATGACTAAATGAGACAATTGCTGTTTTCTTTACTGCAGTAGTAACCGTAGAAACCAAATCCAAGGGTTATTTTCGTTCACAAACCACATTTGTGGCAATGCAAGGAATTTTCTTAACAAATTGATGGGTTTGATCCTGCAAAGTGCAACTGCAGTTCAGTTTATGTTTATTCCAGATGCAGTGATTGGGGTACCTGCCAGTGCTGCATAGCTATGAAACAGCCATTGGAGGGGAAATAAGAAGAAGGAAAGGGGTCTCCAGGTTATCCATAGATAAGGCAGATGGTACTCTGGGTATGGTGGAGCTTCCCAGCTCTGTGTTCAGTGCCAGGCATGATCCTATCCCTGCTGAGGACAGCTCCAGCTTGAGCTCACACCAGTCTTATCAGACCTGGTGTCTGTCCCACACCAAAAACAAGCTCTGACTAGGGATAGCAGAAGCAGGTGGCCATGGTCACCACTATCGAAGACAGAGCCCATGTCAGGCTATCACTTGGTGTAACAAAGCCATGCCTTCCCACACAACATGGATTTCTTTACTACAGTCCCTAATGCAGCTGGAAGCAAATGACCCTATTCTTTCCAAAAGGCTGTAGTGACATGGGGGTCAGCCTCTTCTTCCAGGCAACTCTTCCTCTTGTCCTGACCCTGGGAAAAGAGGAAATGTCCTCAAGCTGTGCCAGGCGAGGTTCTGGCTGGACATCAGAAAGAATTTTTTCACTGAAAGGATGGGTAGGAACTGGAATGAGTTGTCCAAGGAGGTGGTGGAATCAATATCCCCGGAATTATTCTAGAAACATGGACATGGCATTTAGTGCTATGGTTTAGTTGTCAAGGTGACGTTCATTCAAAGGTTGGACTCAATGATCTTGGATGTCTTTTCCAACTTTAATGATTCTATGATTTTACAAATAAAACACCTCCGGAACTGTTTAGAAACTGAAGGCCTTTTCTAAAGGTTGCTCAGCACAGCAAACTACCTGAAATGCTGAAATACAGAGCTGATTTATAATGACTTATTCAGAACGTAGGAAAAACATTATTGCAGTTAAACCCTGGGTTAGAAACCAAGAAATCAGAGCAAATATTTGTGTTTGGAATTGGGTGTTTTTTATTATTTCTTTGGGACGGAAATTCTAATTTTATTATTTTGAGTTAGTTGTTTGTAAAAAGAGACTAATGGTTCTTCTCATTATGCTTTCAAACAAAATAAGTGTTATGGTTTATCAGGAACTTATGTAGGCTGAGTACATTCATGGAGTTTTTGGTTCTTTTGCAATGCACATAATAAACAGTGTTTTAAATATTTAGTATGTTTTAAAATAGCATGTTGAATGCAAATATTTTGTTGCTTCAATAGCTGAAACAAAATGTTCATGTGTCTCCATACATAGTCACACTGTGCTGAAATACATTTCAGGAGAATAAAACCAATGTAAATCATAGTCCAGTGGACTGAAAATGCCATCATTTTTGCTTGTCACCTTTCCAGTTCCTAACACTACAGTTGAATGAGATACTACACACTTTATCAATTGTATGTGGGTAATGCTGATTATCAGAAATGCCAGAATTACCACAAAATCTAAAAGTCACTAAAAGTATGAGTTATTTAAAGTGGTCTTCCATGCCATATAAACATCCAATTTATTCCCTATTGCATACTGACTTTTTCCTTTTTACTACAGTCCTGTATGCATCAAAATACATCTCTCTCAACACAGATTCATGAGAATACCAATGCATTTTATGCCTATGGCTAAAGTTGAGGCTTAGACAGAAAATATATGGAAAACTTTGGGTTTGGCTATGAACTGTGGTCATGCAATTCTTTAGTCAGAATTGCTTGATTTGGTCTTGAATTTAATTAGGATTATGCAGTGCCAACTTATTTTTAGCATTGTAGAAATTCACAATTAATTAGCTAAAAGTCTTCTCATATGAAACATAAATCCCCTCCAACTCTGTTTTTTATTGTGAATAAAACACTGTTCCATCCATTTCTTTTTGATTTCTTGGAAGATGTAAAATTGTACATTCGATCATAAAATATATTGATGAGTTTTGTCCTAAAATCTACAATCCACATCATTATTGACTGAGGCATTAACTGATACTTTCACTACATTCCTGTGAGATTCTATTTAAAACTGCAGTCCTGTACTCATCGATTTATTCCATCCTGTTTGATTATTTGAAAAATTTTTTTTTCAATCAGCCACTGAATGTCGCTACTTGTTAATTACTAGTTTTGATGACTAAATATATTCTAACATCAAGGAAATCGATGCATATAATATTATAGGGGGTGAAAATAAATATAGTTTATATATAATTCGATAAATTATTTCACAAAAATTTAGGCTACTTAATAGAAAAGGTAGCAAATTATAGTATAACATGATTTGAAACCTTACTAAGTTATACTTTACTCTCAGGAATAAAGAAGACAATTTTTTTTCTGTATCTATGAATTGATAATTTTTTGGAGTTTTTTCAGATCCATTTTACTGATAGTGATGCACATATTTTATTAGCAACTATTAGCAATTAATCTATTTTTTGTTAAATTTCCCAGAAAATAATTTCTTTAAACTGAAAATCCCTTAAACTCACACATTGAATACTTGTGATTAAATATTTAGAGGAAGTGTGTAGTAGAAAGGAATCATTTTGCAGTCACAATGCTGTGTAGTATCAATGGATGGAAAATGGAACCTGTTGGGAGTCCAGAATTCAGAGAATATCTCTCTGCTTGTTTTTAAGCATATAACCCCCCTGTACACCAGCATTTCTGACCTTCGTCCATGGAGAAAACTATATACTCTCAGGGAAGAATTAAAATCTACACTGGTGTGAACTAGGTGATGGGATGTTATGTGAGATTGTCACAGGGTGAAAAATCTAGACTTTTTAGAGTTGTTAATATGGTAAATAGATAAAGGCAAAAAACTTCAAAATGGAGGATAATAGTTGTCTTTTAGACCCTTCTTCCTTCTTCTTCATTCCTCCATATCCTTCAGTGGAAGTAGTTTGGAATGACTGTCCAAAAAATTCCGCAGTTCCTGTCTATGTGACAGGGTGAATTATTGAACATTGGTAGAAAAAAGAAAATATCTTTTAAGTTTTTATTGGGTGATTTACCTTTAAAAAGAGTGTGAAATCAAGACTAAGCAGCCTTTCCTGGCATTCTTTGCTCTGTGCTATGTCTAAAGCCCAGCTATCGGCTACATTTCTCTGATAAGACTTAATAAACTATCTACAAGCAAAGAAGGCTGAAGATCCCATTCATCTCCGTGCTGTCTGGCAAAAGGTTTTAAAATTTCCCTCATCACGGGAAAAATAATTTAAGGCACTAGAAGTGTCAGGAACCAAATATATTATAATCCTAAGGACATCTAGAAAAATTAGAAATAAAAATTTAAAGCAGTCAAAAACCCAAGCATACACCTGAACAACTTTGATGGAAAACAGCACTACCTCCCTGAGGTAGTCTGTGACTATGACTTGAAAAAGTGATAAATCTGTTTTTAGGATACCTGGTAGCATATGTATCCAACAGTCCAACAGTCACATGACATTGGATGGAGTCCATCTGAACTCTTTTTTACAACTTTGAATTCAGTCAATACTTTTTTAGACGGTAAAAATTTCTCTTATCATCTCTAGGTGTCTGTCTGACTCAGTAAGTGATCAGATACTACAAGACACCCTGAGGGCCCTGAACAACCTAAATACTATGTGTTTTAGCTAAGCTAACATATATATAATGCTGTCTTATATCACATCCAGGTTTAGTGTAGGCCTCAGTGGGGTATTGTACCCCACAGATCTCATATGAACAATTACAGAACCAGAGACAATCAATTAGAGTATGAAAACATACTTCAATGACCTTAGGTAAGCTAGTCTAGCTCCAGTGAAGACAGCTACCTGCAAGGTATCATAGAATACACATTGGATGATATGACAGTGGATTAAGTGAACTAAAACACACAGATTATTAAAACTGAGGTGACTTGTATCCAGCATGATGTCAGAATAATGTATAACTGTATAAATTGATGGCACACTTCAAGCCTTAAATGCCACTTAAGTCATGACAGGATTTTTTTTTTTGGTGGATGCAGCTGAGTTTGAGACAAAACAGCTAAATTCTGAATGAAATACAAAATTTTATTTAAATATATGTAAATTCTACACCTTTATCATGCCAAACTGAAATGCAGAACAGCAGATCATTTCTGTTTATAAAAAACACCTGTTGTCTTTCTTGAGGTCATAGGCAAAATGCAAACAGACTTCAGCAGAACCAAGATTTCATTCACACTGTACCATAACTTACCCCTTAGATTTGTGCACTGCTGAAATCTCTAAGGGCAAACTCTTGACTTAGGAAATGTAATGACAAAACTCACATAAACCTAAATACATCTAATATTTATTCCTAAAAGTTCGAGCAGAAAATGCTGGGTGATACATCTGTGAATGTCAGACCAAATACAGACTTGGGCAGATACATAGCTTGTTCCTATTGGCGACTATCGGCAAGTAGAGACTCTAAAAAAAAAACCAAAACCAAATACAAGTCTAATTAATTCAAGTAACATATACACCGCAGATTAGTGGCAAAAGTATTTGAATGTCCTTTTTTTCCCTAAAACAGCACTTTCAGAATAGTATACTTTCAAATCTCCTGTCACCAGTCATTCTCTATTCAGCTGTGGGAGGAAACATGTACTTAGAACAGCATACACAGTGCACTTTGATAAGTGTAACATTGCAAATTAATGTCTATCTGCTTTTCATATGAGGTTCGTATTTGGAAGATGTCACTTTCCGTGTGCGGCTTTGCAGTGCCGGAGTGCAATGCTGCGACCTTCCAAAAGCGTCTCCTCAGGGAAGCCACTAGGCAGGATCAGCACACACACACATACACACACACACACACACACACGTGTGCATGCACAAGCATACGGACAGCTCCAGTAATATGAGTCGACGGCAAGGAGCTGGGAAGAGTCTCTGTGTAGAGTTCCACAGACGGAGGTTTATTGCACCCACGCCACGAAGGGATCCAGGGACGAAGACAAAAGACAACTGAGGGTCCAGGTTTAAGTATGGCAGCAGGGCGAGCATCAGAGACCAATGATCTGAGGGCACGGGGGTGGTACATAAGCGGGACTAGGGAATGAGAGCCAATAGGGAAACTCTGAGGGAGTGGCAAGGGGCAAGGGCCAATGGGGAGAACAGGGAGTGGAGAACTTTCTAGGGCATGGGACATATAAGGTAGCAAGGGGGTGGAGGGGCCACAGGCCAACCAGGAAAGCAGAACTGGGGTATATTAACATAGCAGAACAATGCATGCTGGGGAAGCCTTTTCTGTTCACCCTAACCTGGGGAGGATCTCTGTTACCAGGGACCGGCTCACCCAGCAGTGGACTCTCTTTTTCCCTTGTATCGCAGGTTCACCGGCCACCACAGGAAGAGAGCTGATGAGATTTCTCATCATCAGACAGCTACAGTAGTCCATACTTCTGCAGGAAGTACCTAATGTGTTTACCACTTTACATGTAAAAAAAAGTTTTAAAAAAAGAAAGCTGAGAAACAGGTACAAAAAACAGCACATACTGGAAACTGAAGTAAGTAGATTAAACATCGAACAAAAGCTGTGATATGGGAGAGGTAGCTCAGATAAGATTGGTGTAAGCCCTGGTCCTGCAGAAATATCAAAACCCTCATTTTTTTTTTTAAAAAGTGAAGATTTCTCATCAGATTTTATCAACAAAGCAGGGCTAGAATATAGTTCTGCTGTTAAAAATAACCCAAGGGAATGAGACACAAATAGAACGTGGACCTTGCACCCAATCTGCTAAATTCACATGAGCTGTGAAGACAGGGTCAGTGTTCTGGTCATGAGCATATATTTGCTGTTATGGAGACAATATTTGTGGGTTTGAACAACCTTGTAAAAGAGTTAAGCAAATATGTATACTTTTAGAAGCTTCCTGCTTGCTTGACTTTTCATTGCATCTACAG
Organism: Dicrurus megarhynchus; assembly: GCA_013399195.1. NCBI lineage: Eukaryota > Metazoa > Chordata > Aves > Passeriformes > Dicruridae > Dicrurus > Dicrurus megarhynchus. The sequence continues at coordinate 50,363 of VXAD01010115.1, read as the reverse complement.
TTAACTAGGATTGCCCTGCAATGTCAGTCCAGAACATACTGCACTGTGCAATGTCTTCAGTGTTATCTTTGACTTGAACTTAGGTTTTGTAATATAGTGTATGCTCTAGGTGCTAAGCTAACAGATAACCTTTCCAGGTGCTACACACTCAGATTTGTAGTTGGTATTATTCAAGTTTATCGCTTTCGATTAATGCTGTGCATTCCAGCAGATTTACTAGGATTATTTTTGAATTCTGGTTTTGTTGCTCTGTTTCTCCTTTTTCCATTTATTTTTGGTTGACTTGTGCTACTGACACAGGAATAAGCGACTTGAATTTTAATCCCAGCATTTTTAATGTTAGAATAATTATTCTTCTCTTGCATTATGCTTTCTTGTCTTATATTTTATTGGCGAACTATAACTTGTCTTAGTTCCCAGGCAGACATTTAAAGAATTCCTGTTATTTATAAGGTTTAAAGTGCAGTCAGATGAGTCAAGCCTCATATTGTTTAAGCTAACTGTTTAATTAAAAAGAAGAGAACTAAATCTTTTATGCCACTTCTGAAAAAACACAGAACAGAATGTCACTTGTTATCAAATATGGTAAGATATCCCCTAGTGGTATTAAACTTCGTAACCTTACAACCTGCATTAGTTATAAAACAGATGTTTAAACTTCTTGATGCGCACCAGTGTGTGTAGAGTCACACCATTTTAAATCTAATTAGTGTTTAATAAGCCATTGGAAATATTGTCATTCAGCTCTTATAAATTAATCCTGATTTCTTAACACATGTTGATATTTTGAACCAGTAATTATTCCGAAACAAAAAAGAGGCCTGGGTTGTTCTGAATTAACATAAACAGCTCCCATGATTATTTTGTGTGCTTCCAGCAGAGAGGTGTTAATAGTCTCCTCATGGTTTGACAGGGAAGACTCTGTAACAGTGGGATTCAAAATTGTTCTGCATGATGGTGAGCACAACTAATATAGGTCAGACCAGAAGAAAGACCTATAGAACTTTCAGAATGACAGTCTGAGCTACAGTGATGTACCTTCTTTTCTAGCAAATTGTATGCAAACTGAACCTGGCATCTGCTAATAAACCTGGGTTCTTTCCAGCTCACATATTGGCAATTAAGACTCCATGCTGGAAATAATTGACAATTCTGTCAGTAATGCATTTGTCAGAAGGGAATTCAGTCAGTTTTCCAGAGCTGGACTCCGTATATACTACTAAGATGAGTTAATAAATATTCACACACAGAGATGCATATGCATAGATATTCGCACACACTTTAAAACACTTATATGCATATAGGCATGTGTATATATATGTATTTATATAAAAACCCATGTATTATCAATCTAGAAAGAAGTTGAAATACAATTGATATGTAGTTATGTATCTAGTTTTTGGAAAAATTATCTGCAATCAGAACATAAAACTTGCTCTTGTACAAGAGCCCTGTTCTCACCACAGGCTTGGAAAGTGCAAGGACTTCACAGTTGTGCTTGCTCAGTCCTGGTTTCCTTTAAATCAGTGAGGGGAATGAATAGAATGAGGACGATAAATGAAACTCAATACTTACCATCAAACAGTAAACACGATAATTTTCAGTATTAATTCACTGAGATCATGCTAGCAACCTCGATGCATGCTAGCATTTTCTCTCTCTTTTTTTTTTAAATGTTGTATAAATGCATATTTTTTTTGGTATCAAAATTTTCAAGATTGAAATTTTTAATTCATAGAGCTGTTTAAAAATTAAAACCAGGAACTTGTATTAAAAACATTTATGATTTTTTTTAGTTATAATTTTTCTTTAAATTCTTTGCAATGGCATGGGTCATGGTTTAAGCTGGCTAGGCGCCAAGCCCCATGAAATCTGTTATTTGACATAAGGGGAAATAAAGAATATTGAGGAAAACTGGAGGAGTGCAAAGCAAAATTAGCACACACTTGAGCAATTACAATATCAAGAAAATTTATTGCTAACAGAATTAAAGGTAAAAAGAAATAGTAAGAAATTAAAGCTAAACTCCTCTCTCTTCCAGCACTCCCCTCTTTTTACACAACTCACACAAAGGATAACAATACATGAGATTTGGTCAGTGTTACAGTTCTTAAAAGTCTTTCCAATATTTAAGGAAAAGAAGGTGTTTTCTGCTTAACGTGTTTTCCAAACTGTTATCTGTTAGTTTCCAACTGTTACTGTTAGCTAATCTGCTGAGGTGAAAAAACATTTCTCCCATTAAAATCTCACAGTCTGTTTATGCTGCAGTCATGGGCCCAATAGACATAGGTTTTTAGTATTTTTTAAAGATGAGTTATTCTGACTTGAAAACAAAGGCTCTCTTCTTCACAAAATCTCTAAAAGCTTTTCACTGCTCCTATATAGCTTGGTATAGGCACTTCTCACATCTTCATAAGCTGCACATAAATTTCTCATCTCCCTATGTACTTCAAAAATGGATTCAAAAGAGACATACAGTTTGTGATGTCAGAGTTTTTTACCACAGCCTGCAGAAAGCATTTTTAAGCTTCATGCTGGGCACGCTCCCGCCCTCTTTTCCTGCCGCCATCTTTACCTTCGTCCCACTTGACTTACTTTCTCTTTCTCTCTGACCTTGGAGCCACCATGTTGAACAGTTGATTTTCTTCAGGCTTTAAGTTGGAGAAAGCCTCTGTCTCTTTATGCTGTTGGGCTGCATGGTGTCTTCTTCAGTTTGATAAAAGCTGTGTTGGCTGCAGAGAGCTCTGCCAGCTTCCACCGGCTCTGCGCGGGGCCGCGTACAGGAGGAAGGAAAGCCCTGCCGGTCCCCAGAAGCTGCGCCGGGTGGTTTTAGCTGTGCGGCAGTCCATGGCTGTTTTAGCTGCCTGCAGCTCCAGGGTGTTTTTCCCCGCAGTGACCCGGGGATCCACACCACTGCACCAGGGCAAGGGATGGGGGAAGGGGCCCCAGCCTGGCCCAGCCCAGCCACCCCTCCGCAGGAAACTGAAACAAAGAAGAGAAATTTCCTGCTGTCATTAAATATGCAAAATTGCGAGAAGCGATTGGTCTAAAAGCCTGTCCATCAACTATGTTCCAACCCTCAACAGCATGGTTCTAGGAAAAAAGTGAGGAAATTACAGAATTGGTATTTGATGCCTAATTTTGAATAATAAATGAAGGTTTCTTCAAACTCATTGTTGAAGAGCATAAGAAGCAAAATTCATCTACTCACGGCAGATGACTATAGCAGCTGACAAGAAATAAAAATTGTGAAGCTCAAAGGATTGGGAGACTGTGAGAAAAATCTGTGACCCACAAAGCTTTGAGTCAGATATATGCTTTGGATCAAATTTTCTTTTTTTCAATTAAAATTTGATTGCTATCTAATATCTGCATAGTAGTGTGTCCTCTTCCATTGCCTTCCCAATAAGATGGAACACAGGGTAAAACGAGCTGGAGCAACAAAACTAAACTCCCATGCCAGAAGGTCAGAAACATATGGCAAGAGACTTTGAGTATGGAGATTCAAAGGAGGCCTAGTTACAGAGAACATATGAACACTAGAAAATGAGCAGCTGATCCAAACTGCATTGAATACCGAGTTGTAAGTGACAGACAGATTCAACCAGGGCATGACTACAGCTGCCAGTACTGCTTGGGGTTTTTTTCATCCCTTTTGAATGATCCTACAAACCTAATCTAGCTTATAATAAGATTTTGGAAGTTAAGTAATGCTAGAGTGCAACTACTGTTGTAGTCTATGGAGTAGCAGAGAAAATGTGTCAGAACCTGTTTTGATTTTTCCCAATGTAGTTTCAGTCAGTATTACCTTAATGGAATTGTGTCTACTAAGTTGCTCACTTTCCAGCCAAGGAAGTTTGCCAGAAGAAAAGAATCACTTTGGATTTAAAAGTGATAATACAAAAGGGGCTTACAGCAGAAGAAGGATTGAGGCAATATTGAAGCAAGAATTGTTTAGCCTTTTGTTTAACACATACCAGCACTGTACATCAAAAAGTATGAGCAGATGCTGCCACACTTGATTGGAATCAGAGCACATCCATGAAAATCCTGACCAAAAGAGACCAAGAGCTCTAGTTCTGAACTACCAAAGCATTGGCTTCAATTCAGATGAGTAGTATTAAAGGAAGACAAAAAATTATCCTGTGGAGCCTCCCAGGATCCCAGGAGCCTCTTTCTACACTCTTTTCTTTACACTTTTTACACTTTCACAAAGATATAATACTGATTTCACTACTTCATTGCATTAAAGCTCATCTATCTGACCACTGTGTAAACTCCAGTGGTAACAGAACCAGTAAATACAGTTCATGAAAAAAGGGTATGCACTGTATAGCTCATACCCCTCTTTCTAAGCTAGAGGTCTTCAGTGGCCCCTTCTAAAAAGGTAAGTCTCTGAAATATGCAGCCTCTTTCTCTCCCATTCCCTCATTTCTTGAAATAAAATGTTGTTGCATCAAGAAACAGATGTGAAGGGTTACAAAACAAAAACATTTTTCAAATATTTGGCAGTAGAGAAAGAAGCTAATAGTATTTACTACTGATTTGAGGCATGTAAGGGGAGCTCTAATATCTAGATATTTGCAGAGAATCAAAATGATAATTGAACAGACCAAGCAGATGAGAAAATTAAGAGAATAGATTTGAAGTGAATGATTCAAATACACCTGTATGAGTCCTGAGCAGGAGTTACTGAAGCTCCCTGACATCTGTGAAGTGAGTAATGGTGTCATTTTATTTGCCAGCAGACCCGAATAATAGTTTTCAGCCAATAAAGAAAAAGACCAGTCCGTGTGCAGAATCATCCTAAACCCCACAGCAGCTGGTTTGGGTTTTCTTTTGTGTAATGTTAGCATGCAGTGCAATGTCAAGTTTAAGCCACCGTTGGACTGAGACAAAATGAAGTCAAAGAGAAAGTTATCACTCAATATGCATGAGGGCTACTGATGAGATTAATTAATAAAGGTCTTGTGGCTGTTACCTGGGATCTTAATATCCTTTAATTATCTTTAAATTAAGATTAATGATTACAATATATAATCTTTTCTGATCAATTCAATTTATTTTAAATGCATGTAAATATCAGTATCTATTTTCATTAAAATTGTCATTGCATTCATTCATCCATGGCAGCACTGCTCATAAACATATTTGACAACATTCCATTCTATTTCGAGTGCGCACTCAAGAGTAGCCCTGTACCAAACAGTGCTGGAGGGAATTCAGCTTTCTACTTGCATCTGTTGCTGAACCAAACAAGATTCTGAGCTCTTCATTCAGTAAATAATAGTTACTGGGAATTACAGGTGAAGAAAGACTATTTCTGACCATAGACTGTGAACTGGAAGTTCAGTAAGTAACTGGAAGCAACAGTAAGAGTGGGCCATGCGTGTAGATGCAGATAGAAATCCTGCTGTAATGTTCAGAGTTATCTTAGCCCTGCATTCAAATTCAGAATTAGCTTGGAGGAGAGTACCTTAGTAAGAAGTGTATCAATGCTGCTGAACCAACCATTTGCAAAAACCCCCAGTGTATTACTCAGAAAAATGTGATTTTGCATGTCTTTATAGTGAAGTATGGCATCAGAGGGTAGTTTAGTCATGGCATTCCTCAAGGCTCAGTCCTGAAAACAGATTTAATATTTTCTTCAAAGAGACATGTACAAAAATATAAGAACGCTGGTGATATTTCTGATACTGAAAGATTTGAGACGCATCATCCGTAGCGTGAAAAATCAGGATATTTATACAGATTAACCAGATAACTGCAATGGTTGTAATAGCAGAAGCCAGAAAACTTTGTCAGGTCAAAGTTCAAAAACATGAGGTTGAAGGCCAATAAAAGTAATTTCTTATGGAGTCAGGGTATTTGTGGCTAGGAGTAGCAGCAAAGAAAAGTGTGTATGCACTAGCGAATCAGAGGATGAAACAAATTCCCATGTAATCCACCAACAGGAAGATAAATTAGAGAAAAAGTTATGACATTTATTACTGGTATTTTTAGATTTTAAATATTTTACACAATTCTTATAATTCCTACAGAAACAATTCAAAACTAAAAAAAGTCATGATTGCTTGCAGAAAAGACTGTCAGTAGGTTATGCCTGTACTCTCCACTTACTGGACTTAGCCACACTAGTAAAACTAAACATAACTTTTCTTATTTAATAGTATATCAGGATTAAAGAGTCAAAATGGGCAAAGGTGTTTCATTCGAAGAAAAGATAACAGAAAGAGAATATCCTCTAAAACTTGTGCACACAGTGGATAGTGTCTGTTGAAGCATATAAATCTGCTTATGTGATAGTGGAGGCCAGTTAGGTTTTTGCTGAAAAACTCTGCTAACAGTGTGAGGCATTAACCTCTTAACAGTCTTATTTTTTGAGGTATAACCCTTATCTGAAGGATATATATACCTTAATCTATTATATTTACCTGCTCGCTTTTCTTTCTGCAGATAAGAAGAACTGTGAGTGAGGTTAGAAAACACTTCAAGCTTCTTGAACTCGTAATTGTCTGCATCCCTTTGGGAATCTTGTCTAAAACTCTGGCCATGACAGTTTCAAAGGTGCACAGTGTACTGAGATTTGATAAGCATTTCAAAAGTGAACATTGATTCCATATTTTAAGTCGTTTTCCCATTTATTTAGAACGACCTACATGTACCTTATGGGTGCAATGGCTTAACTGTTAATTGATTTAGGGAAGAAAAATGACTCCTTAAAGGAAACTAAAAATAGATAATAAGAATAGTGATTACGTACTGCATGGATTCCCAGTCTACTGTTAATTGAAAAATAAATTAATCTAATGGAAAGACTTTTCCTTGGCATTTTATTAGATTTTGAATTCTTACAGTGCGCAATACATGAAATAATTAACAGCATCTCTCAGTTGGTGAGAGAAGGAGAAAACACTTCTTCAGTTCAATCCCAGGAAACTTAATTCATAAGCAGTATTCCCTAGTTGTCCCCTCACATATAATTCTTTTCTGTAATTAACCTACTGCTTAATTAATAGAGGTTAGCAAATAGCTCTCAATTAATAATTTATTTGATGAATTTAGCCCTTTCTTTCCTTTTCATAAACTGAATCAGAAGAGAATGGAAATTTTCAAATATGTATTTTATTAGTTCATGTTTACAGACAACTTTGATAAATAACTCTTGGTTTCTGGTTAATTCTTGGTTTGTGTAAATGTAAGTAGATGCTAGTATTTCTAATAACTCAGGTATCTGCTTTAACCAGTTTATTATTTTTTAATACATAAGTGGCCATGCTGTTTATAACTAAAACCAACAGAATGATAGTTTTGGGTTTTTTACTCAGTTGTAATATTCATAGTTCATAACACGAATTGCCTTGTGATTAGATCACCACTTAAGTGAAAAGAAGCAAAATATTAAATAGCAATCACAGTAACTAGGCAAAAATTCTGAGTAATTAACAGTCAATTAATTTGAAATATATGATGTAACACACATTATGTATACATGCACTTGCTTATTCTTTGAAAGCAGATATGGGACCATCAACACGATAGAAAAAAACTTTTAATCTCTTTTAATTGGTCTATGATCTGAAGAGTTTTTTACCCTTGAGTTCAGTAATGCATATTATCACTGCATCCAAAGCCCGCTGAAGTGTTTGAAGAAACTTCCACTGACTTCAGTATTGTTTGGCTCACACTATTAAACTAGAAGTGTCATCTTCCTGATTTAGAGACAGTGGAAATACATATTTTCACAATATGGAACTCAATAATAGTGAATAGAAACATTACTTCAACAGGACTGCACTTTAATCCTGTATTTATGACTCACTTCTACTTCCTCTCTAAATTGTAGACGAAAACTCATTCTCTCTCCAAGTGGTCAATCAGTTCCCAGTGTTCAGGACTACGTATGGGACATTTTTTATGGCTGAAGATGTCATTGAGGTGTGCTCAAACCACATGTTCAGCAGGAGAAGTGAAGATTGTCAAGCCTCTGAACTATTACAAGAGAAACCCCAAATTTGTCCTACAGCAAGGTATGTGAGCAACCAGGAAGGAAGGCAGGCAGGCAGGAAGGCAGGCAAGCAGGAAGGAAGGCAGGCAGGAAGGAAAAACTCTCCTGAATCCCTTTTGGGATTCTCATACCTAACAAGAATGAGAAAAAAAATACAAGCTTTGGGGTAGTCAAGAAGTCATTAGATAGTGTCTTGGTTTTTGGACACAAAATCTTAGGAGGAAGCACTCTGGAATGAGCACCTTCTCCAAAGGGAAAAAGACGGACTAATTAGTAACAGCAGCTGAAAGTGGAGAAAAAACCAAACTGTTTATTAAAACAAAACAGGGCAGACCAGGAAAAACAAAACTCAAAATACAACAAATACCCAGAGAGGGAACAAACACACAGGCTGGCAACTGGACTTCGCCAATCTCTGGGAAGGGAAGTGGAAGCAGAGGTCCACACAGCAGCCTGGAGCAGGGCAGACGAAAAACCTGATGAGCCTCGGGCACTGGTCCTCCTTCCCACAGCAGGTGACATGGTTTGACGTTCCTCGGTGTTAAGAATTAAGATTAGGTTGTTTATTAAACTTTTAATTTTTAGCATAGTAGGATTTAGTATAATGTATGATTAGGATTTAGCATAAAGTGTATGTTATAAAATTTGTATTGCATTATAACACTTAGTATAATGTGCATGTCATATTTCCTTATTTTTGTAGTTAATGTGTTAAAAAGAGACTTTTGTTATATTTGGCAATTATTGTAGCTTTTACTTATTTTAGTAAAAAGGCCTTGATAACAGAACAGGAACTATATGCAATGTACTGCCAAGTATGATTATGCAATATGTACTAGCCTGCTTGATCCTTATTACACTATATATGGAAAGAAACTAAGGAGGTCAAGGAGAGTACATGTGAGGAAGACTCCGTGCTTCATCTCGTACGACCACCAAGAGGCAGAAAAGACCCCCTAGCAACAGAAGACACATGCGCAGAGTAACCCACTTTCGTAATACAGGAGACCACGAATGCGGAAGACAAAGTGTATAAAAGGACTAGAGGGTGATGAAAAGGCGTGGCAGTGGTGGAGCGGAGACTCCCCTGTCACCCAGCGCTGCTTTTGCTCACTTTCTACTTGCTATTATTAATAAATTTAAAAGAGGAAAATTGGCTGTCTCCTCAATTTATAACATCGGGGCTCAGACCAGCCAGGGCCACCCCATGGGCCTGCCAGTGCCAGTTCTCCTCTTAGACGCAGGCGAAGCTGGCGGACCTGTGCGTCCTCTTGCTCAATGGCTTGGCCCTCCCTGGGGTTTGGACCAGCCAGGGCCATCCCGCGGGCCCACCAGGGCCACCCTGCAGGCTCCCCCGACCAGAGAGAAGGGAAGGAAGGCAGTGAGGCATGGGGGAGGGAAGGGAAGAAAAACCCCAACCCAACCTTTTTCCAGCTAGCGGCAACAAAAAATCCGAAGAGCAGCACAGTGCTCCTGGCGCACTCCCTCCTCAGCCCCACCGAGACCATTGGAGCCCCGAGCCATTGGGCTGAGCCATTCAATGGACCTGCACCTGGTCCCATGGCCCCGGCCCCCAGGTCCATCTTAAAGACACAGCATCTTTGGGCATTAAGCCGATGGTTAAGGAATAAAAAAAAAACCCTCTAACATTGCCCCAGGACAGATAGGTGTTACAAACAGAGTCAGTCACCTTTTAAAAAGGGTTAACTGATTTATTGATGACAACGTACGACCACTGAGGATGGGATCCCAAGGTAAGCCCAGAGCCCACACAGCAAAGTAGAACTAACAGTGTGTCACACACTGGGTTCTTCCCTAGCAGGGGTGTACAGCAGCAGGACACCGCACACATGCCCCAAGAGCTCTTATAGCCTTCCCGTGATTGGGGTTGGTGCGCTCTTCAATCCTCTCCCTGATTGGTCTTTATCCCAGGTTTCAGATTGGCCCATCGTGGGGTGCATTCCTGGCCAATCATTTCTAGGTGAGTCTGTTTCATTGGAGGATAGCTTCACTAATTAGGATTCAGGGGGATGTCAGTGCTTCTGCAATGGAGTTCTAGAACCTCCTGTCAGTTTCCCTTATTAATTTCCCCCCATAGAACCTCTCCCCTTAGTGGTTACATCAGAATACTACACCTGTACATGAATACACGATGGAATAATTATGAGTCATAATTCCAACTTAACAATATACACTAACACACCAACCAGGAAACAGTAACTAGCCTATGAAAGCCAACACTCTCATAACAATAGGTACTTCAGCAGCCATGGGGAGCAGATATGCTAAGTTAGAAATATGGCTGTGGACTGAATTTTAAGGAACAATCTTGCTGTAATCTGAGTTTTTGAATCATTAATTTTTTCTGAGTTGTCTTATTACTCACCCATCTTGGTTGCAGATGGAAATTATGTGAAGTATGAGTCACAGAAGTTTCTAGTTTTTGTCAGATTTTTCAGCTGCAATGGGTTTGCTCTGGAAAAACAATTAAATCTTTTAAGTATATAACTGATGTGATTATTAATTATACAGCTGCATAATAGAGCTGCATCTGTTTGGGTTTGCCTGTCAGATTTTTTTCCCTTGTAGAAGAAGAGGTACTTGATAATTTGTCTGCTCCAGGTACCTACCAAATGTCCTGTGTTCCAAGAGAAAGGCCACTCTGTACATGCAGAACAACTTAAAAGCCTGTGTTATGGGAGCCTGACTCTTCCACGCACATTACATTGTAAGTCGAATATATCAGAATGCATGACCAATGACACAGTACCATTTTCTCATATCTATAGCTGTAATTTCAGCAACATTTTATGTAGAAGTTCTCCAGAAATATTTGTCAGTTGTTTATCCATTGATATATCCAAAATCTAGAGGCACCAAAGCTTTTGCTGATAGCTTTCCCTGTGTCTCCTGTCATGCACTGGTCATGCCCTCATAAGAGCATCCCTCTTTTTCTTGGAAGAAACCTTTTTCCATTTGTATGTTTTAGATGCTACAAACCAAGCCTGGTTTTATACTGGAGCTAGTTTCTAGAAAAGAGATGAGGATACCTGCAAGTTTCTTACGCAATCCCTTAAATACAGCTGCATTTCCCTGCTACTGTCACCGTAGAGATCTTAGGGATGCATTTATTCCGTATTTCTCTGTGCAGACAGGTATCCTCTTGCTTCAAGTTAAATGCTGGGAGTCTTTCCCACTTATCTAAAGTAAGTGTTATGTGTTCCTCTTCATGCCCAGAAATGGTGTTGTTTTCACCTAAATGATTAATTCTTCCCCAAACGTGACTGAGAATCACACAGTAAGATTACCTACCTACAAGTTCCAAACCTGTGTGCCTTCTCACAGCTCTGACTCTATTGAGCTTGTCTTTGCCTGTGATAAATGACAGTTCTGTTTTATCCAACACTGTGGTTTGAGAACTCATTGGCAGGAGGGAATCCAATTAATTTCTTTCTACTTTAGCTATTCTTCTACGTTCCCGAGGAATATCCTCCCTGCCTGTGTATAAACAACCCTTGGGAGGTCCCTTAGTCCTGTCCCATGTTCCTGGATTAAGATCTTACCACTTATATAATTAAAAATTAATTTTAAGATGTAATAGGTTCAAATACCCTAAAAAAGAAAACTAGACATCGGATTTGTTACTGACAGATGTTTACTGTTAACTTCTTGTTAACTATGAAGCTGCGTAGGAAATTATCTAATTTCCCTGCTGTGTCTAGAGTGCATGGAGAGGGGCATACATTGAGACGTAAGAGCTCAGAATCATGAAATCTCATCTCAGGTAAGTGCCTTTTGCAACTTAAGGTAATGTTTTGATGCTTTTGAACACATTTTGCATATTCCTCAAGCCAGTTTTTCCTCTAGGCATTTAACTGACTTCCCGTTTACTTCCTTGATCGTGTTTGACACCTGCAAATATTCCTCTCTGTTATGCAGACAACCACACTGCAGACCCAGAGGCTGGACTCAGAGTGTGATGTTTTAAAGATGCAGTATTCTGTATTGAACACCTCAGCTTCTGGCAGAACTAGCCCAGTGGCTGTGTTTTGTGTCTATATCATTACTCCACAGCAGTTATTCAGGACAATATTTTCCCAGTGCTGGGATTTCATACTACATTAGAATTGCAATTTGTAGTAGGTGCCAAGTAGCAGGGAGTCCTAAATCCATATCCCCAGTCCAAACTCACTTCCTAAATTGTCCAAAAGCTCTCCAAGGACACTTAGATGCCCCCAGAGGAGTACAGCACTCCTTTCTTCATCTCAGAACCCTAATGTGGGATATTCTTCATACTGCCGTGCACAGTGTCTGTCACAATTAAAAAGAGAGGAAGTGGACTTTTTTAGTGCTGGCTATTCAATATCACCCACATCACAGCTGGGGGGATGATTTTTCATCAAGGGAAGCCGGGGTGCCCAACCAGAAGTGCACCGTTTGTTTTTGCCTCGCTTGCTCCAGCAGAGGCACCTGCAGATCCTGTCCCCTTCTCCCCACCAGACCCCGCTCCTGTTCCTCCAGGACCCACACCCCCACACTCCCCAGCACAGTGGACTGGTAGTAGCTGAACTTAGCAGAGAGCAAGCCATTCTCTCTTTTGTACAATCTTTTTTTATTAATATTGTTGTGTTTAATGCTATTTCTTCAGTAAATTGTGATTCCAAGTTATAATCTCTCTTAGTATATTTTTCCTCCACTGTGAAGAGGGGGAGGCTTGAGTCTTAATTTCCCCACTGATTTTTAAAACCAGCAGTGTCTTAAAAGTCTTGCAGTGATTTCCTATATCTGACCTGTAGCCACAAGCCACAGGAGCAAATAAAATAAGAAAACAGAGAATGAGGAAAAGGGGAGAGAAAGGGAGAGAATGAGGAAAAGGGGAGAGAAAGGGAGAGAATTTGAAATCTGAAGTAAATAAATCAGATGCATCTTGTTATTTTTGCCAGTAAAAGAGTCCTCTGAATTTAAAAGCAAAATCTTACTAGACTTTTGAATTGCTGAGATCCTTTGGAAGCTACATGTATAAGTCAAGTGTATTGAAATTAATTTAAAATGTGGATGCAAACGTAAGATAAATTAATGTCATGTTAATTAGCACTACTGACACTAATGTACTTGTAGGCATCCCTTTCTGCAAGAGAAATAAATACATATAAACAAGTATTTTCCTTTCAATAACACTTTAAAAAAAGGCAGAAGAACTCAGTGAAAGAAGATAATAGTGGTGGAACATTCCTAGGAGGGGTTTTATATTCAAAAGTATTTCAAAGGTAAATTCTCTAAAGCAGGCAGTAGCCCTTAGACATGTAGAGCTAAATTTTTTGAAACCTGCATGTAGTGTAAGGATTGTTAGAAAACAAGCATGAAGTAAAAGGTTTTTCCCAACTCCAATCAAAGAATAGATCTTTCTGCAAACCTATGGAAGAAGAAAATAAGGATAATTTTGTGGCAAGTACTTGTTAAAAACATCCATATTTATGTGGTTTTGTCTGGAAATCATTGTTCTCTTGCTTTTCGTTGTAGAGACATCACTAATCAAAAGAGCATGCATACCCAATGACCATTTTGTGGACCATTTATAATGTAAAAATGGAGCTGGGCACAGTAGCACATTCTGTAATAATCCTAAAATTTACATTTTCAGCTAGATCTCTTTACAAAACATTTACATAAATTTCAAATGGTTTTTTTTCTGAACATTTTTATTGTCTTCTAGTCTTGGTTCCCTGTGTGTTTTGGAACAAACATGGAGTTCTATCCAATGCATGTACCATATTTTACCTGCATTGCTCTTATGGTTCAAGATGTACATATACCCTCTGAAATCCTTACAGTTGGAAGGAGAGATAAGAGGAATGGATGGGGCTGAAATTATCCTTGCAGTACTTGGAAATTCCAGGGTTTCAGCCATTATCATCTGAATCCTTATCTGTAATTGATGTTTATATCTGCTATTCTGCCCCAAAAAACCATTGGCCAGTGGTGGTGACACTCAGACTGGGGAATGCTAGGGTAGCCAATAAAAATCAGTGTAATGCAGGATGTAGTGGAGAATACTGAAGTTAGATATCTCATTGATGGGTTTAGTGGCAGGCATGGATAGCAGGGTAGGAAGTGTTCCCAAGGGAGTTCAGAAAGATGATCCTCATGATGGGCTTAACTCTGCCGGCTGTGGTTAGTGATAGGGACAAGGAAGGGAAGCTGGTGTAGAGCTAGTTAGGTCAATTCTTTGTATCATCTTCTATTGTAAACATGGGTGAGTCTCCACACCCTGCTTGGATACTGGTCTAGAGAAGCTCCTGAAAATCAGAGAACTTGACCCAGAAAATCTCTTAGCTATAGCTCTGGGTTTGGAGAGCAGGGGATGTAGCAAAGAAAATGGATTTTCATGCGTGTTCCCTGATTTCATTAATAATTGTTTTACTTCGTTGGAAAGGTAAGTTGGTTTTACCTTGCTGTCATGAAGTTCTTAAGTTATAAGCAACTAAATTTAATTACCAGCCAACAAAATTTGGTTAATCATTTAATGTCAGCATTTGACCTTAAACTAGGAAACATAAGAGGGAAAGGTAATTTCACTTTCATCTGGCTTTCCAAATCAAGAACAGTTTGCTCTAAAATCTTCCAGAAAGAGTGACTGAGTAATCTTGGTTTATTACACTATTTTTATATATATACTATATTTTATTTGCTTTGAAGTTCAAGGTTAACTCTTTCATGTAGAATCATCTGGACCGTAGGTCATATCTTACTAATGGCAGTGTTATTTTTCATTTAATATGTGTATTCGAGGTATTTTCTTACAGGTGTGACAAGCTCTTTGAAACAAAACAATATTATAATATAGCTAAAAATATATATATGTGTATTGGTGATGCACTCTTATGCCTAAATATTGTCATTAGGATCACCTGCATCTCCGTTTACATTCTTCAGGAAAACTCTCACAATATATTGACTAATTAACAGAAGAAATAGCAGTAGACAATTTTATGACTACATTCAGCAACCATATCTGACAAAATTAAAAAGAAGTTTCAAAATGTAGAATTTATACTTCTAATATAGTAGATTCTAATCTACAAAATTCAGTAGATACCATCTGGAGGATTCGCTGTCTTTAGATTCAAAGCAGTGGGTTTTCAGAGACCTATTGACAGCTTGTGAAAGTGCTGAAAATTCATCTTGGAGGAGTCCACTGGAATAATCCACATAGTAGTTTATGGCTTTTTCCTTCAGCAGTTTCATCCATAAACTTTACCTGCTGTTCAGTTATATAGGCACCAGGGGTCTTGAAAGACTGTCTAGATATAAATATTGGTGGGAGAATTGGACAGATATCTTAAAAGCAAGTTCTTGTTTTGAAAATGGGTAAAAGTTTAAGCCAAGTTTTACATTAAATCCAGTGAGAAATTGATGATGAAAATTAATAATTCTTTTGGTGTTTTTTAATAAGAAAATAAATATTTCTCCTAAATATCATGGAAAGGACCTAAATAACTGGAAAAGACTTGGTAGAAAACTCCTATTCACTACAAATGTATCTCATATGATATTACTTGGATTATGAGCATTTTGAGATACAAAAGCTGTGTTAATAAAGGTCACAAAATATGGAAAAAACTTTTAGATATTTCATTCTGGTAGGATTTAATTTTGAAAATCTGATAACCTTTCTTAGCTATTTAGGCAACATAAAAACATATAAATGCCTCCTATTCTTGCCAAGTTTCTGATAACCATTTCTGACAGAGTGGTACTGTATCCTATATTAAAAAAAAAAAGAATTTTTTAATGTAGATTTTATTTGGCTTGCACAATAGGGTTTTTAACAGAAAAAAAAAATTATAACAACACTGTATTCTGGTGATAATAATGAAAATGGAGAACAGGGTAGATGATAATTTCACTGTAGTTGTTGCTAACAATGGTAAATTTCCTTAGTTTCAGGTAGGCTGCCAAACCTCATTTATTGACTCTCAAAATCATAGGATACATATTTAAAAGAATCCAAAGCCTTTCAAGGTCCTAGGTCCAAAGAAAGTGCTCTGGATATGATGAATAGAACTGAATTCCTCCACTTACAGAAGTGACTTCTAGGTACTGTCCCCACAACCCTTCTGAGGTGTGTATTTGGATTTTGCTGTATGATTCACATTGAGCTATAAAGGATATTTGCTGGACCCAGCTGCTTGCAGTCCCTGTGAAGTCACGCTGTCTGCATTTCACTGCCTCTGCTATTTATAAACTCATTCCTTATGCTGAGAAAGCTGATATAAGACTCCATGAGCTTCATCTTCAGTGCTCTGCCCTGTCTCTCTTCCCTAGGCTACCTCCAGGCCTGGGTGGCCTGGAATATTGATGGTGTTGAGCCTCCCTAGATCTAAGGCAATAGATAAAGACAAAAATTGTCCCTTATGGCCTATTTTCTGTCCATTGCTGGTCTTCATGCTCTGTCTTTTGAAGGTGTAGGGAGGTAAATAAGAATACAGGCCCCTCTGTACCTGTGTGCAATAGCTAGGAAAGTGATAAGAGCACAGACAAATTTTCTGTCCATAGATAGCAATCAAAGTTCCATCCTTTCTTGAAAGTAGCTAGCAAAGACTTTCTTCCAGAGACCCATTTCAGTCTAAACAATTCCTGCCACAAAAAATAAATCAAGAGTAATTCTGCTCCTATCATTCTGTCCAAACACTGCCCTCAGTGTGCTATGACTTGATGCTGCTACTCTCAATATACCCTGAAAGTGGGTAGAATACAACAGTCCTTTTTCTGCTTTTGTTAACTTGCAGTAGCACCACTTTCTAGGCTGGGGAGTTAACCATCCAATTTACTTTTTTTTTTCAGCCCATTAATAACAGCTATTTGCTAGTTCTCAGGAAAAGTACATGTTTTTCTAAGAACAAAGAGAGCAGCAGTGTGAATGTCAAACAGATGTAATAGATCTTTGTTTAAAACTCCCACCAGAAATCTTAGGAATCTTAAATTATTTGGGTTATTAATTTACTTAATGGGTTTGCTGTTCTAATCTTGGGTCAACAAATATTTCTGTCTTGCAGGAAATCTCAGAGCAGGATAATTGTTTTCAACCCCTGTTTTTTAATTAATCGTAGCTTAGATGCAAAACAAATCTCTATTTTATTGCATAAAAACATATATTTTGAAAGTTTTGTTGGTCCAATTCAGCCTATTGATGAGTGAAAGAGAGTTTTCTTCAAGGACTTATTCACTGCACCTATTTGTGCATTTAGGGCATTTTTTTTTTATCTCTTTCACTGATACACTAACAATGATTTATGCACTGTGTTTTGGAGTATTTATAAATAATGACATGAGATGGGAGACTTTAAAGGACCAGGTGTTCAAGCTCTTAAAACTGTTAGAATGGATATACTCATAGATCTTTCTTGGAAAAAGGGACTCTGGGAGTTATAAAACTAGAGCTGTGTAAGCTTGGGACTACCTGCTCTTCTATCAGGTTCAGCAAACTGACAAGGAATCTGCCAAACTTGTCAAGTGTGCTGTGACTCAAAGGCAGTTAGAAAGCATTTTTAATTGCCCACAAGGGTATTTAGGGGGTTGAATACATTAGGAAAGCAAGTTTTCTTATTATACCATAAAATGACACAAAAAATACATGCTGTCTTTATCCTGGTGTTCCTTGCTTGCTTGCTCACTCTCCTGCATACACACATACAGATGAGAATATATATATCATCTTCAAACCATAGGAAAAGGTGCTATGGAAGGGAACATGTCTGAAAAGTATAAAAGCACATTGGAACCAACTTAGAAGATAGAAAAGTTTAATTTTTTTTTAGTGCTAATTATTTTGTGCTGACAGTGCATGTTTAGTTAGATATTTGAGTCAAAGATTCAATGGTTGCCATTCCTTGGCTTACATAGTAAGAGATGTGGCTGACAACTCTGCTTTAGAAACCACCACCCTGGTGACAGAGCCTCAAGCCATCACCTACACAAATGACACTACAGTGACAAACTCTTGCATTCCTGGAGATGGGGAAAATAGATGGTTGACACTGAGTTTTAACAGTACCCAGTGCTCCAACTCTGTAGATTTCACCTGCTGGGAGACAGTGAATATTTTCTTACTTTATCAAAATAACAAATTTTGATAAATTTGATGAACTAGTAACAAATTTATGAATCCAGTGCTAGGTTGCTTTGAATATTTATAGTAGCTAGGAATTTATGTATATACCTGATGCTGTAGGTATTTTATTGTATGGAGATATAGAAGGTTAATTTAGTAATTTAAATAAGCAAGTGAACTTGTTTGAACATAATATTAGCACAGATAAAAAATTATTTCCTGAAGCTCCCCAGATTCAGCAGTTGTTTACAAAAATCAGCTACCTTAGACATGAGTTTCTAAGCACTTTTATGAAAACTTGAACATGAGAAACTAAATTAATCCTTCTAGATATGACTCCATTTAGAATTAAAGTTTAAGTGGTTTGTCAGCAATTGAATCATGAACCCAGACCGAGAGAGAATGCGAATCCTTTATTCAAAGGAATGAGTGGTTTTAAACACTTTTCCGAGGCACAGTATTTCCTTATGTGGTGTGACCTATCCTGTGTTGCCACATCAGCAATACACTTTCTCAATGTCCTTTTATGGGGTGGTCACTCGCTGTTCACCCCTCCGTCATCTCCTGGCAGGCTCCTCTCTGTAGGGGTCTGCCGAGTGACACCGCCTGCCCCCCAGGGTCCGGTGGAGACAAGCCTCTCTGTGTGCCACCATGTGCTCCCTTGTGCTGCGACGTGCCTCTGCAGGCAGGTTTTACAGCTCACAACCCAATTCTCTCTTATAATTCGCCATAGTGGTTGTTTGTTTTTTATTCTTCGTTTGTTCAAAAATTACATCAGAGTAAAAAAAATACAAAAATATTAAACTCTTTTAGATGTACCTCAGCAACAGCTTTATATCACTCCAGTAGCAATGTGTAAATATGGTGGTAGAGTATTGCCATTTCTACATGGAATTCTAAAAAACTTCTCAAAGAGTGATTTTATCTACTCTGGAAGAGTTCTTTCACTATTTGTAAGAGGTATTGAGAATTGTTTCTATAAAATAGCTGCATGAAGTAGAAAGTCCTTTATCATTTAAGTCCATTGAGACCTGGAGCTATCATGGGCAAATAATGTAACTTTCAGGAAGTACAACACCAAAAGAAAGTGAACTGGAGACTAAGAGCTTGGGGACTCTGAAGGGCAACTGTCATTTGTGTCTGGATGCACTGAGTTGATAAAAAGAATTCACTTGGCATTGGGTATACCCTTGCTTGGCTTTGAGTCTGCAAAAAAAATCCTTATTTTGGCGGAAATATGAAAAAGCCAGGGTACTCCATGACAGTCAATGACACTTTTGTCTCTTGCTTCATTGTACCATTTTTCACCACATATGATTTCGTCAGGTATAGGTGGAAAAATCACTACAAATTTTTGTTGTGCAGCTATAGGCAATAAAATGAAACACAGTTGTCTACTAGAGATGAATATTGTTGATGTAATACACCACCTGAAAAGCCAGCTCTTGACAGATGTGCCTTGAATGTGCCAGTTTTCCCAGGGGTCATGCCAATGATTTCTCTGATAATAATTCACTGTGTAACATAAATAGAAATATTGATTAGAATAGTGGCATACAGAACTAACATATAAATAACTGTAAACTCGCCTTTTCCCTAATTTCCCTTCCTCATTAGTGCAGAAATATTTTTCATGTTGCTGTCCTTGCTAGAAGCTATTTCTTATAATACACCATCTCTCACCAAAAACTACAGCTGAAGAAATCTGCACGTTCCTCTACTGCCTTGAAATTTGTATACTTTTCTCTAGAGAAAAGGACATTGTAAGGTTTTAAGAAGGTGATCAATGATTCAACAATGTAAGTGGAGAATTATGTGAATGTTCAATGAAACTTGAAATCTCTCATTCTATTTCATATGATTGGAAAAAGATCAAAATCAGAGTTTTGTGTAACAAAATACTGGGATAAAACTGTAAAAGGTCACTGGAATTATGAAAGCAGAATTGATTTATTTATGACAGGATTACATGTAAGAGCTTGCCTGTTTGTATTTGCATGTAAACATGTGGTTGTAAGTGGAGTTTTAACAAATTTTATTGAATTTTTTCCTAAAACAACTTCATCTATTTATGTATATGTGATATACTTTCACAAGGTTTTATAATGTCATGCCTTATGAATGATTTTGTAATACATTATTCTGTAATGTATGAAAGTGGAAAAACAGCTTTGTAATACCAGAACTTCTAGCAAATATCACACCTCAGATTTAATTCAACATACTTTCAAATAAGTCACTGAAAAGTCAAAACTAGAGCCTGGATTGAGCTGCAAGATCAGGGTAATGTAAAATTTTCTTCAGGAAATTAACTGGTGGGGTCCTTGATATACTTTTCAAAAAGGCCTGCTTTGGAAGAAAAAGGAGCAACATTGTTTCTGGCTAAAACAAATTATGGAAAAATGGAAAACCCTCTTTCCTCACCAAAGAAAATTATCATTGAGGCATCAGAGACTTTGAATTCCTTGTATACCTGTGAAGGCAACTCATTCTTAACCCTAGTGAAAATAACAAGAATTTGTTTCCCGGGCTGATGTGATCTTGGAAAGCCAGGATTTATTTCATTTCATGTGCAGTATTTTTTGAAGCAGCTGAAGCTATATCCTTAGACTTTTCACTCTTATGAAAACAGAGAAAGTGTTAGTGACAGTAAAAGTAAAATAACAATGAAACATTAAAAAGCAAACATTTATCTGTCATGCATTTTGTAAAAATTGATATTAAAATCTATCAATTATGTTATTTGTAAATTTTAGTTAGAATTTCACTATTCTGATTTTCATTGTACAACCCTTTATAATTTTTGAACAAGAATAATGCATGTTCTTTTCTTAATATGGAAGGATATAGAAATACGACTTGCATAGTCAATTACTCTTCTGAAATGGACCAACTGAAAATAATTTTGCAATTTGGCACAGGTACATTTCTAAGAAATTTTTCCCTTGCTTTGAACCAAGTAAAGTTTTGAACCAGTGAAGTCTTGTACCCTGTTGAGGGATGTTTTTTCTACTAACTGAAGTACAAACTGTCTGAATACAGAACATCTGATAGATCATCGTTTGAGCAAAAAATTATTCATCCTCCATCACTTTTTCCTAAGCAAATTATTTGCCTTTAAAAGGATGGGCCAGAAGAATCAAGAATTAAGGGCACAAAAGCAACAGAAAGCAGGAGGAAACGAATATAAACATTAATATACTATGAGAGAGAAAAGTGTTTTGCTGCAAATATTCCTTTTACACTGTGGGCTCTTCCACCTTCCTTGATCCTTGCCAAAGAGTAATTAACATTTGTTTAACTACTACCGTATCACCTATTGACTCTTTTGTGTGTTGTTATAGAACAATTGCAGCATGCATGTTGGTTTGTCTGCAGGGTAATTTTCTCAGCAGTAAGTTCCATTTCCAAAAATTCTGTATCTGCTGTTTCTTCAGTTAAATAGTACAAGGTTACACCAAATTTTTCAGGTACCAGTTTAATCTCACAAGAACAATAAGTACCTGAGCTTTAGGCATTTTGAAAATATGCTTCCTGGAACCTACAGAGATTTCAAGGAAAAGTAAATGTCTTAGGATCACAAGCTCCACTCATATTCTGTAGGTCTGCATTTGCAGTTGCTTCTGCATTTTCAAAAATCAAATTTTCAGCATGAAGTATCACAGATACTTATCTGACATGCTAAAAGAATATAATTAAAAGAACTATAATCTTCAGAAAAAAAGTGTGAATAAGCAATGTGTTTTCTTGAATTCATTTTGTTTATATTTTACCATGTTTGAAACACACCCATTTTTCTGTATCTCTAACACCTCATTACGACACAGTATGTCATTACAAAGAAAGGACTAGTCAGAAAAAAAGTGTATTCATTGACATCACATTTTAGACTTTTTGCTACAAATGAAGTACCAAAGCTATACCAAGTAACTTTCATCATCATTTGAGTTTTCTATAAAGTCTGTTCTTTTCATACATTAACTCCAGGCACATATGACCCAGTTTTATATGTCTGAGAAGGAAGATCATGTCCTTGCCCCAAATTTACTATATCTTTCCACTAAAACAAAATTATCCAGACATTTTTCTCTAAAGTAGCAGTCTACATTAGTTATGTATTTAGAAAAGTCTTCTGAAATCAGTAAACTTCATGTGAATTTATCCTCTGCTAGTGTGTCTAAATAAATAATTTCTGAAGTACAATGATGTATTAAAATTTGAATATTATAAATAGTTTATTTTGACCAATAAGTATGGTGAAAAAGGGAGGAGTCAAAACCTGATAGCTTAAAAGGAAAGAACTGGGCCATCATCTGAATAAGGGTTTCTTGTTCCCTGTTGTGATGACAGATTTAAGTGAAAACTACTGAATGGGTGAAAAGCAACTTTTTAATATTGAAACAAATGGATAATCTTTCACAGTTTTCTTGATGTTAATAAAAAAAATTATATTTTTATCTTTTTTGTTTTTTACATCTCAACCACAAAGCCGTCTTACCTTTTTTAGGTAGTGGATGTTGCCTCCACTCCAAAGAGGGTTTTTTTAACATAAACATATTGTTCTTTTCTGAAACAGAGAAACCAAAACTTTGTTTGGAGAAAATAATGATTTGCAAAAGAGAGAGTAAATATTGATAGGGGTAGATGTTTTCTAGTGAAAGTCTGAAGTTAATTGATTAAGGATGAAGAAATATTAACCATGTTGATTCCATACCTGTTACAGGATCAGGATGCTGACAAAATGTTGAAAGGATTGAGTAAAACTGATAGAAAACACAGTTTCTTCAAATTATGTAAGGGGGAAAACCTTTTTTCTAAAGTTTCAGAGTAGTTATGTAAGAATCTTCGACTCATTACACCATTTGGTACAATATTTTAAAAGTGAGTTAAAAAAACTTCAGTTGATAACTCTTAGAGAGGTGGTAACCTAGGGTGAACATTTAATGGGTTGTTGTGCTGTTTTCACAAGAACACAATTTCGACATGATAACTTTGATATAAAAATATTCAAAAAATACCTTTTTGCATTTATTCTTTGTAATACTCTTTGCAAACCAAACAAAATGTACTTCTGTTATAAGCATACTTTTTCTAAAAGTAGTTCCATTTGGATTAAAATAAGAACGCATTCATACAAAAAAACCCATGTGTTCATGTTTGTGATGCTGAAATGAAGCCCCTTTTCTCACCCTGGAAAACTTTCTCCAGTAATACCAAATCTGTGTCATGTGTCCTTCTTAGCCTAGAACAAGGCTGGGAAGCTTTCATGAAATCATGAAGACTTTGCCTTGTTGTTCATTCAACACTAATGTGACTAGAGGCATTAGCTCAAACTTTATGATTTGTTTTCACAATTTACTGTATGACAAAGTATTTTGGGGAACCTTACTGATTCTGAAGCTTATTAAAATCCTGTGGACTAACAGAGATTTAAAAATGGTCTATATGTATATGCCTGAGTATGTAAAAAGTATTACTGAAAGTCACATATATCATTCAAGAAGTGTTTAAGCTTTTCTTCAGAACCCAGTAACAAGGCTCTTGCTTTTCTTAGTTATAAAAGCTTCTCATGTTAGGAGACTGGTAAGTTCTGGTTTACAATTAAGATTCAACCACTCAAGTCTTTCGACAGAGCTCATACACATTTAACTTCATTTCAAAGCTGTAGTGAACAATTAAATCTGATGTCTTCTACTATCTTCCGTGTGATATGATGCAGTCTGATAACTTTTAAACATCCAAGGTGATACACCTTTCATGTTGCTGGATATCCACTTCCTTGGCCCTGTGACCACCTCTCTTTGCAATGTTTTGGAGTGTAATCTCTAGGGCTTGCTTGAGGAACAAATATCTGTCTGGTTTCCATTTTGGCCCTCACAATACTCTACTTTACCTCAATGTCTGAAGTGGAAGCAGCTTTCTGGATGAAGTCTCTTTCTTCTTCATCTCATTCCATTTTTTCTATATGCCAGAAATTGAAACTTCTTTATGTAATGTGTGCTTACATCTTGGGGCTTATCCATAGCAATAAACACTTCTATTACACTAAATAGACTCTTTGTACTTGTCAAGATAATGCCAAAGGCTCATTAGCCAAGAACTTTTCAGAGAGAACCAGAGAGTATATAATTATATAAGACAAGCTCCAATAAAGTTTTGTCTATCCAGTGCCAGATTTTCCCCATTTTTAATACTGTATAAGGCTGGCTTTGCATATTCCCTGATTTTCCACTGTATATCTCATTGGTTTACCAGCCCCTTTAGTTTTATATGCGGCACCTTTATGACATCATTAACCCTCAAGACCTGTTGGACATTAAGTTGTGAAAGATATATAACAAAGGGTAAGTGAGAAAATAAAAGCTCAATATTTCAGAATTTTTTCTGAATATATTAAAAATATCATTCTTTGTACTGTAGGAAAAGCCTGTTTAAATTAATACTTAGTACATTGCTTCTACATTTTTTTAGATTTCATTTATTAAAGTGAGTAATCTTGCTATTTATTATCTTAATGTTTGAAGTTAAGAGGCATCGATCTACAAAATTTTAGGTTAAATATCATCATTAAACAGGAACAAAAAAGATACAAGTGTTATTAAATGAGATCACTGATTCAACATGCATTTGCTTCAAGGCTTAAAAATAGTATGTGATTAAATGTCATCCCTCTACCTCTTCATTACCTTTTAAATGTATTTTTCATAATGGGTGCTAAGATTCAGGAGGAAATATTGTACCTCAGCATTCAATTATTCATTTTTAAGTGTTAGTTCAAATATATCATAACAAAATATCAGATGCCATACCAAATATCTAACTAACAACAAAGTTACCTAATAACCAGAAAGGGGACAAGAGTGTGTTATGACCTGCCGGAGGGTAAGAGTAACTTAGGTTCTTGTTAATAGATCCACTGGGACAGGTTAGAGAGAAATGAAACTGAATGATTGGTGTTATGGTTATTTTTATATAGTAATATAGCAATAAAAAGGCATAAAAAATAACACTGAAGAAAATGTATAAGGAGAAGAAAGAAAAACAAAGGATAAGAGTAGAAAGATAATCACCATCTGTGGATCTCATAACAAGACTTGCTTGTTGTAATTCAGATGTCCATTGGTCAAAGTGGTGGTCATAATCTTGATCTGTTGGGAGTGGGGGAAAGCCTGGAAAACAAAAAGTTCAATGGGTTAATATACACTTAGGTTTATGTGAGAACACCCAGGTAACTCCCCTGGGGGGGTAGTTTTACACTGTCTGTTGCAACACTGTGGATCATGCACACTCCTCTGGTGGAAGGCCCCAAAAATCAGTGTGGGGGCCCTTAAGGGGTCTTTGATGGTTTATGACATGTTTTAATGACAGGACAGCTGCCTCTCATGTCAGCATAGTTGAACGAGTTATGCCCCCTCAGAAAGGAATAACATTGTCAGGCCTGTGTGTGGATGTCTCAGTGTCTGCCCAGAGGGGAGTTTTACAACTGAGCCAGCTGTGTAAGGGAGTATTGGCATGATAAAAAGCACTGTCCTTTCAAGACCCACACTGCAGGTTTACTTCCTATCTGGTTCAAAACCCAGCTGGTAGTCTCTGGTCATGGGTGTTCACCCCCTCTGCCTTATGCAGGTCAGAGATTTTGCCGTCACATACCCAAAACCTCTCCTTGTCCCCTTTGGCCAGGAGGTTTAAACCTGGCCCCAGCCAAGGATGCTGCTGTCTCTGAAAATGGCCACTGTTTTTGAGTCATTCACCATCAACATTTCAGTTGCTCACAGAAGGTTAAAGAAACTTCCCTGTCCGATCATCCAGGAGCCACTCTGGCAGTCACACCCACACCACCTGAGCTGGGACATTGAGTAAATTATATAACTCAGAGTAAAGAAATGTCAGTTGTTTCAAGAATTATAAAATAGATAAAAGTTTGGCTGCAGGCGACCATTACTGATATTACTCATGACACAGAATGTTAAAGTTTTAATTGATGGTCTTCTACAAAAATAGGAGTGTTTCTTTCTCTGATGTTTAACAGTATGATAATTACAGAGAGAGAGAGGTGACTAATAACAACATTATTTTGCTACAAATTTTAAGATCAAAAGTTTAAAACAATATAAAAATTATAAATATTTTTTAAATAAATAACAATATTAAATATAATAATATATGACATTAAATGGAAACATTTTCATTAAATAGATATATGTATATAGTAACTGATAGCTGATTAACATTAAGAGGACAGGTCTGCCTTCCAAAATGGGAAAGAAGAAAAACAAAGGGTGACTTTGAAACAAGGAAAAGAAAAAGCCTATAAAAAAGTACTCAGCAAGTCAGAAGTAAGCTTCTAATTATCACAACAGTGACGGTTTAGAACAGCTTTCCAGTAGTGTTTGCGCAAGTAAGAGTTTATTAACATTTAGATGGTTCTGATGCTGTTTATCAGAAAAATTTTATGACTGATTGTCTGTGATTAAAATCTTATAGCCTATACTTTTAATCCTGCTTTTTGGAATCGGGAATCTGCTGGCAAAAAATACTCTGTTAAAGTGGTAAAAGTTATACTTTCAAAAGTCACCTTCTCAAAAACAGTTCGTTTTATTTCCACAGGCACTGTAAAATAATTGTTTGGCAGGAAAGATCAAGGTAAGTAGAAAGGGCTTTGCCAAATTAAAGTGCAACAGAGCTAACATGCAAAAGGGTATGGCCTATATACACATCCTGGGTTGCAGTTTCTGGGTAGGTAACTAGAATGCTGGTGTCCTGCTAAAAAGAGAGAAAGACAGTTTCTGAATGATGGGTTCAGAAATCCCAAGTGGTCCTCATTTGGATTATATTTTAGTTCCATGGACTTTCCAAGGTTCCATTATCCCAGACTTTCAGTGTAAAATTCTGAGGGAATTAAACATTGTATGAAAAATCCCTTTATGATGTGCCTTTGTAATCCTTTGCAGGTGTCAAATTTCAAAGAAATACCCTTAAAAAGAACAGATGATTTTCCTGAACTGTTCTGATATCAGAAGAATTCATATACCAGTGACATTTCTAAACTTATTTATTTCCTGATGCCAATTACATATTTGAAAGGGGCCAACTCCATTCAGGTTTGTATGGTTTTATGCATGTGAATGACTTCCTTGTTTAACCCAAGTTACTACAGATTTATTTCAGTGGAGGAAACAAATGACATATCCAATACACTAGTTTTCTTTTTGTCCTCAGAATTGGAATGCCATTTAAGAAGAGAAAAAGTAGAGTTTATATTTTTTTTTTTCCTGGCTCCAGGATCCATCAAGGACCTGCAATTCTAGTATGAGCTCTGCTTTCTCTTGGTCAAAAATTCTTTCTCATGTGTGAATCAAATTGAGATTGTGTTTCACTCTGAGTTACAATTAACTCCCTCTAATGTCAGCAACATCTTCTGTTCACGATTACACTGGTATAAAATGAGTGAAAATCCACTTAGGTGAATGCAGTTCTGTGTTGCCTTGATCAAAGTAACAAGAAGTGACTGTGTTTCGACTGTCTGTTGCAGTTCTGCTTTAGTGAAGACAAAAATAATTAAACACAGTAAAAAAATTTATACTGGGGGCTCTCAAGGCTGATAAAATTTTCATTAAGAATATAATTCACTTTGGGTTTTCAGTCACCCCCATTTAACTATTTAGTGTTATTTGTGATGACTAGGGTATTTCACCTGGAATCCAACCGGTGGTTATGAATTCCAAAGATGTGATGTCCTGTGTACAGCTCCTCGTGGATGTCTTAGGTCTCCTCATTAATTTTTTATCCATTTGCAGGAAACAACAGCAGGCCATGTATTTGCATAAGGTGATATTCTACATTAGGAAAGAAAAAAATATCCAAGGAAAATCTGTTGTGGACTGACTACAAAGGTGCAGCAAAAATAAGCTGCAGCTCAGAAAGCATTTAATATTTTTATTAAAAGTGTATGGGGTGGGAAATAGCTACAGGAAGACTTGAAGAAGATTTAAAATGGTCACTTAAGATACAGAGAGGGAGATGGACTGCAGATGGTATGGGTAATAGTACTGAGCAGAAGTTCTTTTTAATAATTTTCATTGCTAATATAGTCCTCATTCAAGCTATAGAATGTATCTTGAACCTGAGTCTGCTGTGATAGCATGTAGTAACTAACTCTCTTTAAGTAATTTGGGATTCTACTAGCATAAAGCTGATGTAAAAATTTAATCAGGACTATTACATCTTCTGGCTGTAAACCAAATATGCATTTGGATTTTCTTGTGGAACTTCCAGTAAGACTATTATTAAAAAAACCAAACAAACAAAACCCAAACCCCACCCCAAAAAAAACCCTCCAAATCTATCCCCACACATAATGAACTACAGAGATTAATCAAACCCCCTTAGCATCTCTCTATTCTCTATCTATTCAGTCTGTTTTCAGATGTAAAAACTCAATAATATAAATTCATTGCTTGTTCAGTCAGTTAAATGTATTCTTGCATTCCTGAATTAATGTTCCAGTAATCAAGCCGCTTAAAGACTTGAGATTTTAGATAGCTTACACACAAAACAGGACATAATAAACAACCAAGCTGCAAAGATAAAAGTAGAAATAAATAATCAGATTCAGTCTTAAATGTACTTCATAAGGAAAAGTCTAGGTAGATTACTGTTGTATGTCTAAAATGTGCACCTATTTTATCTTTTGGGAAACTGTCAGGAATCTTCTTTTTCCTTTCTATTGGTCTTAGAACTTTCCAGAGCAAACCAGAACTTTATGTAAGTTTACGGTAGGATTTTATGCTATGTAAAAATGAATATATCAGTCAGTTATTGTATTGTAGCAACACTGTGCTATGCACTGCCAAAACACAGTGATACAAACCTTACATCTAAACAGCTTTTGGACTATGCAGACAAGAAAAAGGCAAAGTGTAAGATGATAAACAGCACTGAAAAGGTAAATCATTTGCATGCAAGCCAGGACTGTGGCAGAGGCTTTGAAAAAAAATCCAAATGTCTCTGAGGATACCTGAGACTATGGGACTTGCTCTGTCTCTGTCTTTGGCTCATTCCTCTTAAAAGATCAGCTGTGCACCTTCACACAGAGATCTGTGGGCACCTTCCAGCAGCCATGGATGCTGACAACAGTTCACAGCTCTTCCATGCTTCTTCAGACTATATTTTCCTGAATGTATTCTTTCTTTTTCTAATGCTTTTTTTTGTTCAGTCATTTCCATGCTGGGATAAACTTTATAAATCTGTTAAGAGCAAAACTAAGGACGAACGATACCAAGTCTCCTGAAGTGTCCTGCTGAGTAAGTCAGGGAATACCAATAGACATGGGAGATTTGGGGTGGGGGGCAAAACAGGGACACCCCAGAAAGCCTCTCACATTGTCCCTTTGCCCTCCCTGAACCAGCCTAATTCACCCCTAAAATGGCTTCAAAGTATCCCAAATCTTGTCCACCGGTGAGGAAGCGGGCGGGAACATCAGGGCACACCTGTGTCCCAGCAGCTGCGTGCCCAGCCAGGACAAGGAGCAGAGTTGGGGCTGCTCCCAGTTTTCCCCTGCCCCGATGACATAGCTGGACATGGGCTGAGGGTGGGGGGGGGGCGGTGCTGGATCAGGCTTTATTGTCCACCTGCATGCCATGAGCGAGCACAAAATCTACGTGCATCCTCTGTCCTCTGCAGCATGCCATTTTGGAGCAGAGCCATTGGCAAAGGAAGCCATGAGCCTGTGGCAAGCCAGTGCCAGAGCAGGATCCTAGCAGCACCTGTGGAAGCCAGGAGAGAGGAGCCCACCTGGAGCAGGTTCCTGCCAGGATTGATCATCACGTGGATTCCCACCAGGGTCTCTTTGCTTCAGAAAGGCCCCACAGCGTCACGGTTCCACCAGGTTCCATAGCATCACAATGGTCCCCAGGGTTCCATCAGCTTCTGTAGCGTCACCACCATCTCCAGGGTTCCCTGAGGTTCTGTGGTGTCACAGTGGAGCCAGGGTTCCATATAGTTCAACAGCATCACAAAGGGTCTCCTGGGAGCCACAGGGTCACAATGCACCCTGCTGTGTCACAATGGCCCCTGGCTTCCAGGAGCTCCCACAGTGTCCCAGTGGGCTCTTGGCTGCAGGAGCAGGTGGCTGGGAGTAGCTGCCCCTTCAGAGGCTGGAGGAGAAGCAGCAGGGACAGCATGCAGATAGTGCCATGGCAACTTCTGTGGCCACTCGTGTCTCTGTGCCTTCCACAGCTGTGGTATGTAACACCCACTTCAAACCCTTAGGTGTGCATGTGACAGTGCCTGGAGGATGGCTGCTCCCGAGGGACGCCCTGGGGCAGGAGGCCAGCAGGGATTCGTTCCCCACAGGCTGTAGCTCCCTGTGCGAAGCTAGCCCTGTCTGGGAAACAGCCAGGGCCGTGCCACCCTGCAGCTCCCTGGGAGGCCCAGATTTGGCAGCTTCAAGGCCCAAAGCCCAGTGCCAGTTTGCCCCTCACGTTTCTGTCTAGAGCTGACCCAGAAATATCCGAATGGGGAGTGCCCCTTTCCTACAGTCACTGACATACTGGGAGCAGTTCTGGAGTAGGGGAAGGGTGGGGGTCATTTCCATAAACCCAGGACCGCAGATATTGGGGGTGGCTCCCAATCTGTGGCAGAATTGTGGGGGCACAGGAGGGACCGGTAGGGGGGGTGCAGGGAATAGAGTTAGAGTTAGGATTAGGGTTTGGTGTTAGGGTAAGGGTTAGGATTCAGGGTTAGGGTTTGGTTTCGGGTTAGAGTTAAGGTTAGGAATTAGAGTTAGGTTAATGGTTAGGGTTAGGGTTACACCTAGGGTTAGAGTTATGGTTTGGGTTAGGGTTAGCTTGCCACCATTAGGTTAAGGGTTAGCTTTAGTGTTAGGGTTTGGGTTAGGCCTAGGCTTAAGGTTGGGTTAGGTTTAGGGTTAGTGTTAGGTTTAGGGCTAGGGTTAGGTTTAGGTTCGGGTTAGGATTGTGGTTAGAATTTTGGTTATGGTTTTGGTTAGGGTTAGGGTTAGGATTAGGTTTGTGTTGGGTTTAGTGTTAGGGTTGACTTAGGGTTAGGGTTAGGGTTAGGGTTAGGTTTAGGGTTTGAGTTCCAGGTAGGTTAGTGTTAGGGTTAGTGTTAGGATACTGTTCATATCCAGAAAAGCAAAAATGCTCAGTTTCTGTGCATAAACTGGAAAGAACTTAGAATATTCAAAATATTCCTGGATACAAGGTTAAAACCCAAGCAGATTAAATGTTAATGCCAGAAATTTGGTTTATTTTTATTAATAGCGGTAAGGCAGTGTAGCGGGTTCAGTTTGGGTAACCGGGCAGAAACACCAATTTTAGTGTAGTGGTTTTGGTTCAACATGCCCATTACTTAATTATTTTCCTTCTGTGAGATTAGAACCAGGAGAAAAGCAAAGCAGGCACAAAACTTAAACCTTAAAAGCATAAAGAAGTTTATTAACAAAACTAAAAGGCAGGAAAAAAAGTTAGACTAAACCTTCAGAACACTTCTCCTCCCCCCACCTTCTTCCCTCCTCCCACCGACAATGTGAAAAAACAACCCTCAAAGTTTTCCAGAGTCAGTTTACCATCTCTATAA
>VXAD01010115.1:0-18168 GCA_013399195.1 Dicrurus megarhynchus | reverse complement strand
GGCCGGGCCGCAGATGGAACAGGGCCGCTCCAGGGTGGTCTCCTGGCCGGCCTGGCCGGGCCGAGCAGGGCCTGGCCCAGCCGGGCCCTGCCCCGAGCCTCCCCCAGTTACCTGTCCGAAAGCCGGAATTCAGAGAGAGCTTCCCAAGGTCTGTTCGTTCTTAAATGTGTATCACAGAGGCGTACCAAGCTTCTTAAGTGGCTTAAAGAAGTTGTCAATATTCCAGCTAGCCAGTTGATTGGTTAGGTCAGGTCTAGAGGAAACTGTAAGCACCTCTGTGCAAAAAAATCACTTCCGAGGCTGAAGGAGTCTTCCTCAAAAACTCAAACTATGCTAACCCATGACAGGCAGAGAGAAGGAATTTGAAAAGTAAAGAACAAAATATAAAATGGAATGTGCATAGTTTGGCTGGGGGACATGAAGAAGTGACAGGGGTTACGTAAGCATATTACCCATCCAAGGGTAATGAGGTCTCGTTGCTCCCCTCCATTTAGTCTTCAGGTGGTGAGGGTCCCCTGTCGCTGATGTGGCCAGTCCGCCACACGCCGCCACACGCCGAAGAGTACAGAATTCCATGGATTAATATATGCTTTGGGCTAGGTGGGAACGCCCATGTGTCTCCCTTGCAGGGGCTAGCTTGACACACTGTCCCTTTCAACACTGAGGGTCTGTCGCATCATCTCTGGTGCTCTGGTGCAGGGTCTGGGGACCGTTTGTGGGCGGGCCCCTGTAATAGGCCATGTCACCCCCTTCTGCTGTGGATAAACTTTCCCCCCCCCAGGTGAGGACCCTTTGGCTCCGCTCCTCTGCACAGTGGAGGATGGGCAGTCACTTCACCTCCAACTAGAGGCTTTTCCAAGAAACTCAAAGCCTCTCCTCCCACCACCGTATGGTGCTAGGTTCTGTGGGAGCCTGGCCGCTGATAGCCTAGGGGCTGTGGTCTCCACTTTGGAGGGGTTAAGGATGTGCTTTGCACATGTCCCCAGCCCTGACTTGTTACTTTGTCTTATCTTCATCGGGGAGCAGTTTAAGGCTTCAGGCAGGGCCCCATTCAGGGTGTCCCAGTCCTCTCTACAGCTCTTGTAATACAGTTTTAAAAATTAATCATGAAAATGTTTAAATCATAACCTATGAAATTTCAGTAATTGAAATAACCCTAACTTTAACCCTAACCCTCAGTGTAACCCTAACCCTAACCATAACAAAACCCTAACATTAACCAAAGCCCTATCCCTAACCCAAGGCAAAGCCAGAAATCATGAATTGGGCTCAGGCGACTTCAAAGCAAAAACAACAGTAGAGAGCAAGCTGCAGGCACTGTCACACTACCCTTGTCATGCGTTTCGCATTGTCAGTGTCCTTTGAGCTCAAGCCTTCATGGCTTTTTAAACCCTAACACTAGGCATAACCCTAACCCTAAGAAAAGCCAGACATCAGGAATATGGCAGAGGCCAGGTCAAAGCAGAAAGTAGCGGATGAAGTAAGGGTGGGGCACTGACATGCCCCCTTTGCCATGCCTTTCCCATTGTCAGTGTCCCTGGAGCTCTGGGCATTGTGATTTTCTGAAGCCTAACCCTAGGCGTAACCCTAACAGTAAACCTAACCCAAACCCCAACCCTAACCTTAGGCAGAGCTGGAAAGCTGGCATTGGGAAGAGGCTAGATCCCAGCAGAAAGATGAGGATGAAGAAAGGTTACAGCAGCATCACACTCCGCTTGGTATTCCTTTCGCATTGCCATTATGCCTGGAGCTCTGGAATTTGTGGTTTCCTAAACCCTAAACCTAGGCATAACCCAAACCCTAAGCCTAACCATAGGAAGAGCCGGAAATCTGGCATTGGGGGGAGGCAAGGTCCAAGCAGAAATAAGAGAAGTGAGCAAGGCTGGGGCAGCGTCACACTCTGCTTGGCATGCCTTTCGCATTGCCATTATCCCTGGAGCTCCAGGCTTTGTGGTTTTCTAAACCCCAACCCTAGGCCTAACCCTAACCCTAGACATAGCCGGAAAACTGGCATTAGGCAGAGGCCAGGTCCAACCAGAAAAACCGGGAGGGAGAAAGGTCTCGGAACCGTTGCTCTGCGTTTCGCATGCCTTTAACATTGTCATTATTCCTGAAGCTCTGGACTTTGTGGTTTTCTGAACCCTAACCCTAGGTGTAACCCTAACCCTAACCCTAACCCTAGGAAGAGCCAAAAATCTGGCAATGGGCAGATGCCAGGTCCAAGCAGAAATAAGGGGAGGGAGAAAGGTTGGGGAACGGCTCCTCTGCGTTTGGCATGCCTTTCGCATTCCCATTATCCCTGGAGGTCTGGGATTTGTGGTTTTCTGAACCCTAACCCTAGGCGTAACCCTAACCATAGGCTGAGCTGGAAATCTGGCCTTGGGCAGAGGCCAGGTCCAAGAAGAAAGAAGAGGATGAAGGATGGCTGGGGCAGGGTCACGCTCCCCTTGGCATGCCTTTCGCATCATCATTATTCCTGGTGCTCTGGACTTGTAGTTTTCTGAACCCTTCCCCTAGGCGTATCCCTAACCCGAACCCTAGGCTGAACTGGAAATCTGGCATTGGGCAGAGGCCAGGTCCAGTCAGGAAGAAGAGGATGAAGTAAGGTTGGGGCAGGGTCACGCTCCTCTTGGCATGCCTTTCGCATTGTCATTATCCCTGGAGCTCTTTGCTTTGTGGTTTTCTGAACCCTAACCTTGGGCGTGACCCTAACCCTAGGATGAGCTGGAAATCTGGCATTGGGCAGAGGCAAGGTCCAAGCAGATTAAAGAGGAGAGAGCAAAGTTGGGGCAGCGTCACACTCCGCTTGGCATGCCTTTCGCATCGCCATTATGCCTGGAGGTCTGGGCTTTGGGGTTTTTTGAACCCTAAGCCGATCCCTAACCATAACCCTAGGCAGAGCAGGTAAGCTGGCATGGGGCAGAGGCCAGGTCCAATCAAGAAGAAGAGGATGAAGTAACGTTGGGGCAGCGTCACGCTCCGCTTGGCATGCCTTTCGCATTGCCATTATCCCTGGAGCTCTGGGCTTTGTAGTTTTCTGAACCCTAACCCTAGGCGTAACCCTAACCCGAACCCTAGGCAGAGCATGACAGCTGGCATTGTGCAGAGGCCCGGTCCAAGCAGGAACAAGAGTATGAAGTATGGTTGGGGCAGTGTCACGCTCCCCTCGGCATGCCTTTTGCATTGTCATTACCCCTGGAGCTCTGTGCTTTTTGGTTTTCTGGACCCTTCACCTAGGCGTTACCCTAACTTGATCCCAAGGAAGAGCGGGAAATCTAGCACTAGGCCGAGGCCAGGTCCAATCAGGAAGAAGAGGATGAAGTAAGGTTGGGGCAGGGTCACGCTCCCCTTGGCATGCCTTTTGCATTGTCATTACCCCTGGAGCTCTGTGCTTTTTGGTTTTCTGGACCCTTCCCCTAGGCGTACCCCTGACCCTAACCCTAGGATGAGCTGGAAATGTGGCATTGGGCAGAGGCCAGGTCCAAGGAGGAAGAAGAGTAGGGAGCAACGTTGGGGCACCGTCGCAGTCCACTTGCCATGCCTTTTGCATTGTCATTATCCCTGGAGCTCTTTGCTTTGTGGTTTTCTGAACCCTAACCCTAGGCAGAACCCTAACCCTAGGATGAGCTGGAAATGTGGCATTGGGCAGAGGCCAGGTCCAAGCAGAATGAAGAGGAGTGAGCAAGATTTATGCAACGTCGCAGTCTGTTTGCCATGCCTTTCGCATTGTCCGTATCCGTAGAGCTCTGGGCTTTGTTGTTTTCTGAGCCCTAAACCTAGTTGTTACACTGACCGTAACCCTACTTCTGCATGGATCTGGAAAATTCGCATTGGGTTGAGGAGACTGCAGATCAGAAAGAATAGGAGGGAGGAAGGCTGTGGCACTGTGATACTCCACTTCGAATGCCTTTTTCATTGTCAGGGCCCCTGGATTTTGGGGCTTTGTGGTGTTTTGAACTCTAACCATTACCCAACCCTAACACTTATATTTACTCAAACACCAACCATTATCGTCTCCTTTAACCCTAACTCCAACCCTAATCCAAAACCTAACCGTAACCCGAACACTAACCTTAAATCCAACCCATTAGCCTAACCCAATCCAAATGCTTCCCCTAATCCAAAACCTAACCCTAACCCAAACACTAACCCAAAATCTAACCCATTAGCCTAACCCAATCCTAACGCTTACCCTAATCCTAGCCCTAACCCTAACCCTAACCCTAACCCTAAGCACAACTGAATCTTAAGTCTAACCCAAACACTAACCATAATCCTAACCCTAACCCTTACTGTTACCCTAAACTTAAATTCTAATCCGTACCCTAACCGTAACCCCAACCCTAACTTTAAGAGTTTGAAATATTATCGTTTCTGCCTTACACATTTTCATGAAGGACTTTTAAAACTATTACAAAATCTACAGAGAAGACTACCGCACCCTGAATGGGGCCCTGACTTAGGCCTTACATTGCTTGCTGGTAAAGTAACAACTCAGGGTTGGGGACATTCACAANAGAAGACCAGATGGAGGGGAGCAACAAGACGTTGCTGGGACCCTCAGATGGGTGATATGCTTACCTAACCCCGTCACCTCTCCCTGTCCCTTCACCCCACCATGCACAATTCTTTCTCTATTTCTTTCTTTCTTTTCTCTTTCCTTCTCTTTGCCTCTCTGCCATTAAATAAAATACATTAATTTTTTGGCATCAACATTTAGCCTTGTTTGGTTTTAATCTTGTTTCTGGGAATATTTTGAACCTTCTAAGTTCTTTCCGGTTTACGCACAGAGACTTAGTTTGCTTTGCTTTTCTGGGTTTAAACTGGATCGTAACAGGTTAGGGTTAGGGTTTAGGGTTAGGCTAAGGGTTAGGGTTGGGCTAGGGTTAGGGTTAGCCTTTAGGGTAAGGGTTAGGGTTAGGTTTAGGGTTGAGATTTAGGTTTAGGTTTAGGATTTAGGTTAGGGTTAGGGTTTGGCTCTGGATTAGGGTTCTGTTTAGGTTTAGGCTTAGGTTTAGGCTTAGGTTTAGGGAATTGGTTTCCTTTAGGTTCAGGGTTAGGTTTAGTTATGGGTTATGGTCTTTTGTTTAGGGTTTGTGTTAGGGTTAGGGTTAGGAGCATGTTTAGGGTTAGTGTTTTCCTCTGGACTAGGGTTAGAGTCAGGCTTAGGTTTCGGTATAGGGTTAGGGTTATGGTGTTGTTTTGGTCTTGAGTTAGTTTTATGTTTAGGGTTGGGTTTAGGGTTAGCATTAGGATTCGCGGTATGTTTGAGGTTGTAGTTAGATTTGCAATTTTTGTTGGCTTAACACTTTGGTTTAGCTGTAGGTGGTTACGGTTAGGTAAGTGTTAGGGTTAGGGTGTTTTTGAAGGTGAAGTTTATGGTTAGGTCGATGTTTTGGGTTTGGTTTAGGGTTAGGTTTTCGGTTAGTGGTTTGGTTTATGGTTAGCATAAGGCCAAGCGTTAGGGTTTTTGTTAGGTTTTGGTGTTAGGGTTAGGGTCAGTTTTATGGTTTGAGTTAATGTTAGGGTTAGTGCGTTATGGTTAGGTTTCAGGTTAGGCTTGGGGGTTATTGTTAGACTTAGCATTACGGTTAGGGTTAGGGGTTAGTAGTAGGATTAGTTTTAGGGTTAGGGTTACATTTATGTTTCGTGTTAAGTGTTAGTGCTTGAATTAGAGCTAGGGTTAGTGTTATACTTAGGTTGGGGTTTAGGTTTACTGTTGGGATTTGCTTTAGTGTTAGAAATAGGGATGGTGTTAGGTTTTGGGTTTTAGTGTTGCTGTTTTGTTTGGGTTTAGATTTAGGTTTAGTATTGGGGGGTAGGGTTATTGTTAGTGTTCAGGTCAGGTTTTGGGTTACGGTTAGTTTTAGTGTTAGGGTTAGTCTTAGGTTTAGGGTTAGGCTTATGTTTAGGGTTAGGGTTCAGGTTAGGATTTGGGTTAGGTTTAGGGGTTAGGGTTAGGGTTATAGTTAGCCTTAGGTTTAGTTTTAGGGTTAGATTTAGGCTTAGGTTTAGCTTTAGGGTTTTTTTAAATTTATGTATTTGGGTTACGTTTAGGTTAAGGGTTTGGGTTAGGGCTAGGCTTATGGTTAGGGTTAGGTTTAGGTTTAAGTTTTTCTTTGGTTTAGCATTAGGTTTAGGGGTAGGGTAAGGGGTTAAGAGTTGTGTTACGGTTAGGGCTTTGGTTTCATTTAGGTTTTGATTTACGTTCAGGGTCAGGGTCTGGTGGTTAGGGTTTTTGGTTACGGTTAGGGTTATGTTTGGTTACTTTAGGGTTATATTTAAATTTATGGTTTAGGATCGAGTTAAATTTAGAGTTAGGGTTAGTCTTAGGCTTAGTCTTAGGTTTAGGATTCAGTTTATTGTTATTTTTAGTGTTAGAGTTAATGTCAGGATTAGATTTAGGGTTGGCTTTGGTTATGCTTAGGATTATGTGGGTTGTGTTAGGGTTATGTTTAGGGTTTTCTTCTGAGGAAATAATCTGTACCACTGCCGATTATTTGAAGCATTTAATTCATTGTTTTATTGTCCTCCAGTGGATTTTCTGCACCTGGAGATATTCTGGGCACAGGTGTCCTACCTTGACAGTTCTTAAGAGACGTATTCAGCAACTGAGAGCTTTGGGTGGCCTTGCCATCCCTCGGGTGATATCCGCATCATGCAACAGAGATTCCAAATGCCTTGCTTTGCTACCATCCAGCATTTTATTATCACCCAGATAATTCTGTGTCCCAGATTCAGATCAACCAACTTAATATAAATTCATCAGACCATCGGGTGTAATCCTTTCTTTCAAAGGTCTCCTATGGACAAAGACTCAGTAATGATTTCTGGTTCTGATTCCTCTGCTGACTGTGAGGATCCTGGCTCCCCGTCACCATCCACTGGGTGAATGGATTTGGTTTTGTGTTTCCTTTTCTGGACAGGAGCAATTGCCATTGGTTTGGGTTCCCTGTCTGGTTTAGCTGCAGCCTAAGTGACTGGGGTTTCTGCTGATTCATCCTCCTGCCCCTCTGCCTTTATCTGCTGCCCTACAGTATCTAGCAGTGTGCGGTAAGCATTAGCCAAGGCCCAGCATATTGCAATGAGTTTCTTCTC
This sequence comes from Dicrurus megarhynchus, assembly GCA_013399195.1. Lineage (NCBI taxonomy): Eukaryota > Metazoa > Chordata > Aves > Passeriformes > Dicruridae > Dicrurus > Dicrurus megarhynchus. Next base: position 11,070 of record VXAD01010115.1, on the reverse strand, counting down.
ATTAGAGTTGTCATTGCACTTCTCTTTCAGATATTTCCCCACTACAGCTGGGTTCTGAATTTGTTCAGGAGGGAAGTTCCAAGCTATGGGGACAGAGAATTCCTTATTTCCTCCCATACCCTACACCACTCAGAATTTTCCATGCCTGGGGCAGCTGTCTGAACAGCCCCTCTGGAAATCTCAGCACTGATTCTAGAAAAGTTGCAAGCTGTATAGAGGAAACCTACCAGACAAAACACCAGGAAGGTGGTATCTTACTGAACATTCTCAAAAGGTGATTTGAAGGTGAAGAAGATGAAGGGCTGGGAAACATCATTCCCTACTTTTCCCCTAACAAACTGGGTGTAATTACTGATAAACCCCCAAAGCAGGCTACTGAGACTAGCATGGAGAAGCAACAGAGTGTACACACTTTCAATAGCTCCCAGTACCTCTGTTAACCTTCTATAAACCATTATTACAAGGCACATCAATATAGCAATCCTTATTTGTATTCCTGCTCTGTAGAAGTTTTATACCAGGTACAAAATTGCCCCTATCTGTGGATAGGCAAACATGCCTAGGGACCAGAGAGACATTATTACATCAAACAGTATGGTGACTACTGACCACTGTACCCCAATAGAAAGTGTTTAAAACCAGAATGTAATTATTACTGTTTTTTTCACTTTCTCAAGCCCCACATAAGGTGGGCACCAAATTTTGTCTTGGTTTGAGATAAGTTTAGGGGGAAACGCTCTGAAAGGAACATCTCCTCCCCAGAAGACAGGTTTCAGTACTCCCTCCCCCACCAATACAAAAGGAATTTCTTGGATGAAACTGAAAAAAACCATTTATTTAACAAGCAGAGTGCTGTCAAGGCACAGGAAACAAATGAGTAATGTTAGATAATAAACTGCCTCACTGTGGAGAAAGCTGGTGGATTCAGAGTTCTTTTCTGCAGCAAGCTTGGCCCCTCCTGAGGTCTGAGGCTGGGACTTGGTGTCCCTGCAGCTTCCCTGCTGGTCCATGGGGTCCAATGATCTGGTTCTCAGATCACAGCTAGGCCGAACAGTTCCAGAAGAAGAAGTAGTTCTGGAAGATTTCGGTATGCAGGTATGCCGGTATGGGAAAATTTCTTACCTCAGATAACAGGCTAGCTAAAAGCAGGAAGGTGCTCCCTCAGCTCTGCGGTGAGAATGAGGTGTGTGTGAGTCCTTGAACACAAACTGCACTGCCTGGCTTCTCTCGCCCCTCTTCTGGACCCAGCTTAAAGCTATGGGACCCATTTCTGGGCATAAAGCAGACGATAGGGAAATACAGTATTATCATAAAATCAGTCCAAGACACACCTGAACATGAGGAAGAACTTCTTTCCTGCATGCATGACCGAGCACTGGAATAGGTTGACCAGAGAGGTTGTGGAGACTCCCTCACTGGAGATATTCAAGAACTGTCTGGACACAATCCTGTGTTCTGGGATGACCCTGCCTGAAGAGGGAGGTTGGACCCGATGATTGTATAAGCACACAGCAGTGGGTTTTGGATAAAAGGGTAGGGTGAAAGGGAAGAAAGAAAGGAAAAGATGAACAAAAGAGAGAGAAAATGAGAAAGAGAGAAAAAGAGAGAGAAAAAGAGATCATCAGTCCTGGTTCCAGTGTTGATCCAGTTGATGAGATGTCAGTCCTCGGTTCAGCGTCAATCTGGTTAATGGATGTCAATCCTGATTTCAGCATGGATCCAGATACATCAGTCCCACTGATGGGATGTGCAGGGTCCTGGCGTCACCATCCAGGCTTGGTGGGGTACATTTTTATGAGTAAGTTTCTCTGACTGGAAGATAGGTTTCTTGCTTTCTATGCAGATTAGTTATCATGTGCAGTTCATTCTTTCAGACCTTTCTGGAAATGGCTAAGAAGGCTTTGGGGTTTTCTGGTCTTGATATCCCCCTACAGTCCATTCTCACTTCTTGGCCTCATTCCTACACTTCTATTGTCTTTTGTTTGTTTTCTCTCTGTGGACTAGAACAAAGATGTTTGTCCCAGAAAAGTGCTGCCCTATCTCTGCCTGAGACCCCTTCTCCAGCCATACCTCATTCTTTTTCACATCATGTTAATATTAATAGCCCTCTCCTATTGCTAACATTTCTTGTCTGTTATTACCCACAATCCTTGGTTAACTCCACAGCTATTTGGCTATGGGTGTTCGAGACATACACATTAGCCTCTTATCTTCTGGGATTCTACATGGAGTGAGAAGGGTGTCCTCCTGAAATGAATTCATCCTGCCAAGAGATGGTTTTCAAAACAAGATGGGATGAATCACATCCAGAGGTTCTGTTATCACTTCATTGATTTCGAAAGGAGTCTAAGTTACTAGTTTTGGCCAAAAATTCACCTGCACTGTGGTTTGGGGAAGGGTGTTGGAGGTGATTATCACTCTACATGATCAAAAAGATTTTGTTACTGTTATGAAAAAATGTAAATTCAGCAAACTGAAAACAGCTGCATTACTACCTCTGATAATTTGAAAGGCAACAAGTATAAAGGATATTTTATGAAATAAACCAAGAAGCCAGCTTTCGATCTATTCTGAATACTTTTTTCCTCCCTTCTTTCTTTCATGCCTACAGGTCTGCTTTTTTAAAAGGCTTTTCAGAAAAATGAAATCAAATATCTTACTTAAACTATGCTCATTTATATGGTGTTTAGGAAAGCACATGTCAATAATTTATCTGAATATAAAAGTGGATGGCAAAGAGAGGATGACAAGTGAAGAATTAAATCAACAGATTGAAAAGTGTCTGGATGCCATCTCATTTACTCCAAAGATCTAACTGAATCAAAAAAAGAATATTTATGAAGTTGATCAATAGAGTTTATTTAAATCAATGATTAATTATTTGAACTGGATTAGAAAGATTCCTTTGAAAATAGATGACATTCACCTCTCAAAATTTGATTTATTTGCAGGTGATGACTAATTAAAAGTAAAGAATGTCTCTTTGCACTGCAGGCAAAAAAAAAAAAAAAATTCCTCCAATACATATTGAAAGCCAAAGTACTCCTGACAACAACACAAAGTTAAACCACTATGTGATAGTGCTGCAATATGCCCTGTCCTGTAGAGAGCTGAGTTCATGATCAAACAGGAATTTTGCTCTGTAGACTGATGGAGGCTGGGAGGCTGTTGAGATCTAATGAAAAGATTTTCCTCTGGGAGGTTTCTGTTCATGTGCAGATGTCTATCACCCACTGTGAGATAATTCAGAGTGACATGAAGCAGTAACTTCACATCATAGAGACTTTCTGCTACTTGGTGAGCAGTGGTGGTGGAGCATTGTGAAGGAAGTATCACCTCACTACATAATGGCATGTAAAAAAGGCTTCTCTTAAGACAGGGCATAATTTTATATAACTGTAATCTAAAGAAAAAATAATACATGAGAAACAACTAGACATGTTAAAAAAGCCCCATTTAGTAAGTACTCTAATACACGTTTCCCATGCTTCTAAGATGAGAAAATAACCTATATTTTGCAACATGGCGATCTGTAAATAATGTTTCCATATAAAAAATGCTGAAACTTTACTCAAAGGAAACAAAGTCTAACCAAAGCTGCAAGTCTTGTAGTGTGGTATAGCAAACTATTCTCAGTATCTATACAATATTTCTCCTCAAGGATGATAACCAGATTGGAACAATTCATTTTTCATCTAATTGAATTACCTAACTCTGCATCACATCCCAAAAATGCTGGTAGTGTAAGATACATCTGTGTTGTGAGGATATGCGCTATAGGTAGAATTAACAGAGCACTAATATAACATTAAAGAGCTGGTCTAACATACTTTTCAATGCCCTTGAGTCTATTTGCTACTGTGAAATGTTATTGACTCTATTAAGTCTAAAGAAAATGGATTAACAGGTGTTAATTAACTTACATTACTAAAGTTACATTTCTGACCAAAAAAAATACTTCTAAAATGTCAGAAGCCTTCATGAAGGTTTTATGGGAGTTATAAATTATCCAGGCCTTGCCACAGAAGGAAGCTGTATAGATAAGTGACTTCCCATTTTCCTGTCTAGCACTGTTCCTCTCCTTTAACATGGAGCTCCTCCCACCATCCCTGAATAGACAATGAGCATAGGCAAGGGCAGGGATGAATGTCAATCTCCCAACACCTGGTTGGCACACTAGCAAACAGATTTACAGCCCAGTTTATTTCCTTGTTCCAGAATGCTTTATTTATCTGTTTTACACAAGTCAAATGTTGATTGGGGTATCTTAGCTCCCTTTTCCCATTGCATTCTCCTTTTCTCCCCCATTCTCTGCTCAACTCTGGGATGGCAAGGAGAGTCTTAAAACAAGTTATGTTTCAAAAAAATAACTCTTTCATCTAGTGCACTCTAGCCCAATTACATATTTTTCAGATTTTTAAAATGCTATAAAATTGCTTCAGAGGTTTTGCCTTCACCAATCTCACCTCTATATAACAAGTGGTATAAAATCTTACTAAAACATTTATCTGAGAAATTATTTTAAGTTTGAATAGAATTATCACTGGCCCAAGTTAGCTGGCTGGATTTGCTGGCCGTGACCCACCCACTACTACTGATGATAACACCTTCTGCCAAAAGGGTGAAAAGTACTTATCTTTGTAAGTTTGTTTTCATCTATTTCCCGAGTTCATTCTGTAATAGGAAATTTAAGTCTCTCTTTGCAAAGCTTAAGTGTTTCTGCAGACCTTCCCCAGCTTTTACATTATACCCTCATTTTTGAAGCAGCTGCACTGGGAAGTGATACAGGAAGTTCCACTTTAGCTCTTTAAATAGAAATTCAATTTTATAACATCCCAGTTGCCTGAGGTTAGTGCACAACAGCTAAGCAGGAGATTGAAGCAGACTCCTGGTCTTTAGATGATTTTACTTTAAAAAGCCCCTGTCTATTACAGTGTAAAGTATTCAGAAATGATGAAGAGAGCTTATTTTTGTATCTCTTCCATGTATTTCCCTGCTTAATTTCCATAACACTCACAAGAAATATAGAGCGAGATTCACATTATATAGTAGGGAAATTTCATTTCTTCTGTTGTTGCGGTGGCCCGGCCCATCAGGGGGCCGGATGACATTCAGTGGGTGGATTTCCCCGCCCAGGACTCCGACCCTGAGGGCAGGTATGAGGGCAAAACAGTGGCTTAAGATCACCTCCCACTGGGTGTCGCCTTTGCAGCATCTCCTCCCCTCTTTCTGGATCCTTCTTTGGTTTTCTGATCACTATTGGTTGGTTTTCTTTTGCATATTCATAAGCTTAGTTAACTATTGTATTAGTTTCCAGAAAGTTCTTTGTTGTTCAGTTAGTGATTGGTTTGTTTCTCTAAGTGCCTCCCCCTCTCTTCCCCTATTGGTTATCTGTCACTGCCCTTCAACTCCCTATTGGTTTATCCATTCTGTACCGCCCCTTTTGTGCTGTATAAATGGTTTGTGAAGCACCACCCCCTTGCCTTTTCTTTGGTGTTCCCTTTGGCTTTGGACTCTGCTGCTCTTCTGCCCCTTGTGGGGGAAATAAAGCCAGAACTTTAAACACCAGAGGGAGATCCCTCTTATTCCTTTGCCATCGCCTTTGTTGCTAAGCAACACCTCAGCTGCAGCCTGCTCCTTAGTGAGCCCACAGCAGAGAGCCAAGACCTGCTGACAGGGACTTGTTTGCCTCGCCACCGGGGCACCAAACACCTTGTTGTCTGCCAGGCCACCAGGCGGCCAGCGGCAGCAACGACATCCTGTGTTTTCTGGAAAAAGTGAACTCCCTTTCTAGGTTTAATTTCATACCTATGGTTTATATATTTTCTATCATAGGTATTGCTATGGGCATGAATCTACAAAGGTCATTTAAAAACTTGGATTTTGGCAAGCATTTGACAAACTTAGGTTTCATGAGACCAAGCTTCAGTTCCTAGTTCTGTTGCTGGTTTGTTGGATAAACATGTTTGAATCACTTAATCTCTTTCTGTGCCCTAATTCCCCATTTATGGGAAATTAAGGTGAAATTAAGACGGTCACTCTGAACCACAATTGAAGAGGAGGCTGAGACAACAGAAGAGCAACATATTTATTAAGATTAGCATAACTTAATATTTAATTAGATATAGTTTTGGCCTAGATAAGAGAGTAATTAAAGCTTAAGATGTCTCCCCTCATAAGAGGAGGGATTCAGCTTTTTCTATGTTTTTTGATTCAAAGACCCAACTAGACACAAAGAATGGTTGGGTGTGCACTGACAAAAAAAACCAAAACCAAAATCCATGAAGCCTCTGTCACAAATGAGTGTTTTCCCCTGCTTAACAAAACATCAAAGGTTTTTGTGGCTTTGTCAAGGCGGACATAAAAGCATACACACTTGTGGTAATCCAAAGTCGTAGAAGTTTTTTATTTTTCTCTACTGCTATTCTTATACCTTTTCACAACTGCTGTGGTCTATTGAGATTGGCTGCTTAGCAAACAATGACAAGGCTGTGTAACAAACAATGACCATTTCAAGCAGTAAAACAATCAGCTATACAAGCAAAGGTATAGTTGCTACATATTATCCACCAGTTCTTCCTTGTACACTCTTAATGTCCCATAACAAGAACATCCTCTCCTCGTGTCCAGAACATCTTCTCTCATTGATTATCTTCTTGGCCTTCTCTGTGGGTTTCACTGAAGCTGCAAAATTTCCACTGTAAAATTCTCACGGGTAAATTCTGACCGGTTTCAGGTCTGACTCTGTGAGGCCCGCAGACCAGCTATCAGCCTCATCAGGTTTTGTCAAAAAACAGGTTTTGATATGAATTTAGTGTGAATTTGTGACTTTAACAAAGTTATCCTCTGCCACTGTGTTCTCAATCCTGAGCTGATACTAGCGATTGCCCTGATCCAGGTGCAGAAGCTTAGCACGGTGTCATTTGTAAACTTGCTGAGGATTCTTTGAATTTTACTAAAAATGCTNTTAATTAGATATAGTTTTGGCCTAGATAAGAGAGTAATTAAAGCTTAAGATGTCTCCCCTCATAAGAGGAGGGATTCAGCTTTTTCTATGTTTTTTGATTCAAAGACCCAACTAGACACAAAGAATGGTTGGGTGTGCACTGACAAAAAAAACCAAAACCAAAATCCATGAAGCCTCTGTCACAAATGAGTGTTTTCCCCTGCTTAACAAAACATCAAAGGTTTTTGTGGCTTTGTCAAGGCGGACATAAAAGCATACACACTTGTGGTAATCCAAAGTCGTAGAAGTTTTTTATTTTTCTCTACTGCTATTCTTATACCTTTTCACAACTGCTGTGGTCTATTGAGATTGGCTGCTTAGCAAACAATGACAAGGCTGTGTAACAAACAATGACCATTTCAAGCAGTAAAACAATCAGCTATACAAGCAAAGGTATAGTTGCTACATATTATCCACCAGTTCTTCCTTGTACACTCTTAATGTCCCATAACAAGAACATCCTCTCCTCGTGTCCAGAACATCTTCTCTCATTGATTATCTTCTTGGCCTTCTCTGTGGGTTTCACTGAAGCTGCAAAATTTCCACTGTAAAATTCTCACGGGTAAATTCTGACCGGTTTCAGGTCTGACTCTGTGAGGCCCGCAGACCAGCTATCAGCCTCATCAGGTTTTGTCAAAAAACAGGTTTTGATATGAATTTAGTGTGAATTTGTGACTTTAACAAAGTTATCCTCTGCCACTGTGTTCTCAATCCTGAGCTGATACTAGCGATTGCCCTGATCCAGGTGCAGAAGCTTAGCACGGTGTCATTTGTAAACTTGCTGAGGATTCTTTGAATTTTACTAAAAATGCTGTTGATGAAGATTTTAAGTAGTATTCATTCCAATATGGACCCTTGAAGGACACCACTTCTTTACTGTTTTCCATTTGAACATTGAGACATTGACTGTAACTCTTTAAATGTGGCCATTCCGGCCAATTCCTTATCCATCTAACAGTTCATCCATCTAATACACTTCTCTCCTACTTACAGGTAAAAATGTTGTGGGAATCAAAGATCTTACAGAACATTAGGTAAATAACAACCAAACCTCTTCACTTATTCACTGGTGCAGTCACTCCATCTTAGAAGGCCACTGTTAGATTACTCCGGCAGAATTTAGCCTTGGTGAAGCCATGTCAGTTTTCTCTACTCCCTTGTCCATGTGTTCTGTGTACTTCACCATAACTTCCAAGAGAATCTGTTCCATAATCTTGCCAGACATAGAGATGACGCTGGTAGTTCCCAGGGTCCTTCTTACTACCTTTTTTTATAGTGGTTGTAATATTCTCTTTTTTCCCAGTCACTAGGGACTTCACCTGACTGCCATGACTTTTCGAATGTGATAGAGGAGCTTAATTACTACATCTGTCAATTTTCCTGGGACCCTGGGATTCATCTTGTCAAGTCACATGGACCTGTGTGTGTTCAGGCTTCTCAGGTTTTCTTGAAACTGCTCTTGTTCTATTATCAGAGATTTCAAGACATGGGAAGAGTTATTGCCAACAAAATCTGAGGCAAACAAAATTGAATACTCAATGTTGCTGTATAACAGAACAGATTTCACTGAATCATGTGTCACATAAAGCAGTGGAAATCTGAAATTAGAAGCAAGTTGACTTCTTAGTGCTTGACATACACAACAATAATGAAAGAACACCAACTAGACTGTTTTTTGAGAAGTGTATTTCAAAATATACATGAGCCAAGTGGTATAATATTTCTGAATGGCAGAAAAAGAACTTCCTCACCCCCTGAATGAGAAGTCAATTTCTTGAAATTTTAAATGTGTCAGAAATCAATTTTTCAAAATAATCCTCTTGATTTCAACATTAACAGAATAAAATTATGATTATCATATGTTAACAAAAGTCTCAGTCAACTCCAGCTCTTTCTAGTGTCTATTTAGTAAGGGTGCAACCATCTTTTGGTCAAAGTTCTGCGTTCTCACATAGGGACACTCAACTTTCTGAGAATTAATGAATTTCTCTTGTGTTCTAGTCTAACTCCAGGTGACAACCAAGCCCCATGCAGCTGCTCACTCATTCCCCCACAAGTGGAATGGGAGAGGAAATCAGAACAGTAAAATGAGAAAACTTGGGAGTTGAGATAAAGGCAGTTTAATGGGGAAAGCAAAAACTGCCCATGCAAGCAATGTAAAACAAGGAATTCATTCACTGCTTCCCACAGGCACGAAAGTGTTCAGCCATCCCCAGGAACTCAGGTGTCCATCATGCATAACTAAGACACATGCCATCACTCCAAACATCTTCCTTCCTCTTCCCTTATCTTCCATTTGCTGAAGACAACATTATATGGTATGCAACATTCCTTAAGTCAGTTGGAGCCTTCTGTGTTCCCTCCCAATTTCTTCTACACACACATCTTAGTGGCTGCTAGGGTGGTGTGAGAGGCAGAAAAGGCCTTGAGTCTTGGTAAGCACTGCTCAGCAGTAACAAGAACATCTCTGTATTACCAACACTGCTCCCAAAACATGCCTAAAACATGGCTCCATATCAGCTACTATGAAAAAAACTAAGTCTACCCTGGCCAAAATCAACACATCTGGAAAGTCTGTGTGCTGGATTTAAAATGCAAATAGGACCCTGTAAATAAGAACCAAACTTCACTTAAAGTAATACTCTGCAAACCACAAAACAAAAACTAATAATTTTGAGACATCTAAGCATCTTTACTTCTTTCAGTAGAGGGCTAATTTTGGAAAATATGTTTATTCAAGCTTGTCACCGGTCACCACGGCATTGCTTCTCACGACCAAAGCCTGTGTATATCCTTAGCTATTTATCATTCTCCTCTAGGTACACAGAACAGTGCAAATGGTCCTTACCTGAAATAAATAAATAAATAAATAAATCTCTCCTCTTTGCTTTGGCATATTCAACAGTGCAATTATACAGCACTTCAACCAAACACAGGAAATGTGAGCAGCCTGTGTCCTCGGCACTGTGTAAGTCAGACGAAGGAAAAAAAAAGGCCAAACCAAAACAATAATACTAAGCTTCCTCATTCAGACAGAAAAGACAAAAAGGAGATAATAATCTGTCTAAGGGAGAGGCTTGGATTGCTTTTTATTTTGAAGTAATAACTGCCCTGCAACCACACGTAGCCTGGAACGGTTGAGTTCCTGCTATCTGTTCTTTGCAAATTTCTGACCCATTGAAGATAAGCAGACTTTTATTCAAGATCCAAACCCCCGTTTTGATGAGATCTTAAAATGCTTTCACTTTGGGGTTTTCTCTCAGCAGCTTTGTCTGAATTTCCTGGCAACTTTGTGTAGGAGAATTCTGGACATGGATAAGATACATCAGCAGTATTTGGTAGAGGGGTTAGAACCCTACCCTTAACATGAACAAGACATTGTGACCAGTTATAGAGGACAGGCATCTGGTCTACTGGTACCAGCTCTGCTAATGATGTCTGAGAGACACTGCTAGAGCCAGTGTCCATGTACACTCTCAGTGTATTTTACCTGAAGTTTTCAGACTCAAGCCTTCAATCTTGTTAGGTTCTAAATTATATAAGTATTGCTACTGGAGTCAATGAAACTAAAAAAAGCATCAAGAAAATCAGGGAATTTAGTATCAAACTGTACTGGGGAAAAAGTGTTGTAAATTTTTTTTCTACATATTACTAGCCATGACTTTTTTTAATACTATTGCATGAATTGTAAGAAAGGGCAGTTAACATACTGTGAGGAGCCAATTCAGTTTTGTCATATCTCAACAATGATTGTCAGAGGCATGTGGATGAGGGGTGCACATGTGCCACGTGCAGGAGGCAACTACAAGAAGCCTTGTCTCTGGGGGGACTTCACTTGGCAACACCCTACACGAGGCAGTCAGGTAGGAGACACTGCGGAGGAGCTTCTCCCATCAGGTCGCAAAGAGGTCTCCACGAATGCACGGCAAAGAAAGGTTGGACTGGACCAAAGGTTCCCTGTCCTCGTGCGGACTTTGGGAGGGGCCGGGGGGTATAAAAACTGCCTGCGTTGCTACTCCCTGGCAGGGGGAGGTTTGTTGTTGTTCCTGCTGGCTCCCTCCTTT
>VXAD01010114.1:255355-266280 GCA_013399195.1 Dicrurus megarhynchus | reverse complement strand
CCGAGCCCTGCCCCACAGCCCTGGCAGTGCCAGCGAGCCGGGCCCACGCCCCGGGGGCTCCATGCCAGGCACTCCTGGCACTGGGATGCTCCATTCGCCACCTCCATCCCGGCAAAGGCATCCCCGGGCCATGCAGTGCCACCTGCAGGGTGTCAGCGTCCCGCTCCCGGTGTCATTCCTGAAGGGAAGGACTCGATCCCTGTCCCTCTCCAGGCTCTTCCCTCAGCTACTCCTCGTCCTTCCCCTTCCCTNCTTCCCTCAGCTCCTCCTCGTCCTTCCCCTTCCCTCGGGCTCCTGGAGCAGCGGAGCAGCCCAAGGGCAGGGAAGAGCAGCTCCAGGATCAGATAACCCCCACCGGCCCAAGGACAGCTATTTTTGGGAAGCTGCCGTGCCAAGGAGCGGAGCTGCAGAGGGATAAGGGGGACACGGCACAACCCCCGGGCCCAGCAAGTGGAGAGGGAGGAACACGGAGAGCGCTGGAAGCACCTGAATTTTTCTCATTTTCCACGCACAAGGTGAAGGGAAATTCATCCTTTTGCTCCCATCATGAACTCCCCGAAGCTGTCGCAGGAAGGTTTTGGAGGAGGGCAGGACGAGGCTGGGCTGGAAGCACGCGAGGAAGGAATTTTTTAGGAAGGAATTTCTCCCTGTGAGGATGGTGAGGGGCTGGGATGGAATTCCCAGAGAAGCTGTGGCTGCCCCTGGATCCCTGGAAGTGTCCAAGGCCAGGCTGGACGGGGTTTGGAGCAGCCTGGGACAGTGGGAGGTGTCCCTGCCCACGGAAGGGGTGGCACTGGATCCTTTAAGGTCCCTTCAACCCAAACCATTCTGGGATTCCCTGAGTCTCTCCCTGGCCGCTCCCAGGATTTCCAGAGAAGCATCAAACTGGGATTAGAACCATTCCTGGTGTAAAGACCCTTCAACCCCTCCTCACTGACCAAGTTTTTCCTGCTCTCTGCTCTTCCCTCACTCATCCCCTGCTCTCTCCAAGCCCTGGCACGGCGGGAGCTGAGCAGAGACTCCCGGGACGCTGGGGATGGCACGGGATGAGCAGGACCCCACCAGTGCCAGGGGACTGTCACCCTGTCACATCCCCGCAGCGAGGCCACAGCTCTGCTCCGCCCCGGGAACCTGCACTGGGAATCCACCCCTCGGCTTGTTTTAATTTAGTTAACGAGCCTTTGTCCTGCCACACCGTAATTAGGGGATTAAGCCGCTCCAAGCTGCTCCCGTCCAAACTGCAGCTGAGGACAAGGGTCCGACACCCACGCAATTAACACAATTAGCACCCTGCCCCGAGCCTGGCCTCGTTAAGGAATTAGCGTGGGGAGAGGTTAAACACATCAAAGATGCCACCCCCGCCCTGGGGGACACCGGGAAGCTCCAGCTTGGCCTCACTGAGCACCCCCAAGAGAGAGCTCCACCCTGGGGGACACCACGGGGTCACCCCGGAGGGGACATTCCCCTCCTCTCGTCCCCACGCTGGGACTCCAACCCCCCCGACCCCAGGCTGTGCCAGGGCCGTGTTTGGCTGCCCTGGGTGGGGGGCACAGCCCCCGGCACGACCCAGATCCCCGGGGGGGCTCCGTGCCGGCCGGAACAGATGGGAACGGCTGGGATTTCATCAAAGCCCCGCAGCTGGAAGTGACAGAATAGGGGCAGAGCCGGGAGAGGAGGGGGCTCAGCACCCCCGGAGCAGCAGGACCTACCCCGGGGGTCTCCCCCTCCTCCCACGGGGTCTCTCTGCAGCCATGGCCGCTCGGGCAGGGGGCACAGGCTGGGGATGGAGGCTCACGAAGGCATCGTGGAACCACAGAATTCCAGAATGGTTTGGGCTGGAAAAGGACATGAGTGCCACCCCTGCCATGGGCAGGGACACCTCCCACTGTCCCAGGCTGCTCCAAACCCCATCCAGCCTGGCCTTGGACACTCCCAGGGATCCAGGGGCAGCCACAGCTGCTCTGGGCAGTGCCACGGCCTCCCCGCCCTCACAGGGAGGAATTTCCTCCCAATATCCCAACCAAACCCAACCCTGGCACAGCCAGGGGCGTCCTAGGAAGATCCAGGGGTGCTCAGAGCAGGGACTGAGCCCTCCAGGGGTGCCACCCCTCTGGAAACCCAGCTCCAGCCAAGCTCCGGGGCTGTCCTGGCACAGAGAGCCTGGGACAGGTGCTGGACACTCCGGGAGCATCCGCGCTGCCCATGCCAGCGAGCGCTGCCAGCGCAGGGCTGCTGCCACCTGCCAGGGCTGGCACTGTCCCCTCGCCTCCCTCCGTGCCACTGCCACGGCCTGGGGGCTGCAGGGACCCCTCAAGCCTCTGTTATCATCCCACAAAGAGGGGGACAAGCCAGCAGTGAGGGCTCCTGGTGGGCTGGGGACATGGCTGTCCCTCCCTGGAACCATCCAGAAGGGCCAGACCTGGCACAGGAGGGCTCAGATCCATATCCAGGGACAGGCGGAGCAGCCTCGAGCTCCCCAAAACCAGCCCAGGAAAGCTGTGCCAAGCCCCATGTGGGGCCCAGAGCCGCTGCCCATGTTTGTTTGTGCTCCCCGTTGGTGCAGCGGAGCCGGGGAAGCGCCGCGCTCCAGAAAAATCAATATTTCATTAATTAGAGCCGTGCACTTTTGCAGAGGAGGGCTGCATTCATATTTATGAGGGGGGAAAATTGTGTGGAAAAATGATGTGGATGCCTCTGCTGCTCCTGGAGCCCGGCCTGAGTGTCCCCATCCAGCAAGGACTGTCCCCAAAAGCTCTGCAGCTCTGAGCCTCCAGCCCCGGGATGCTTCCAACAAGGAAAAAAATTGATCCTCTGCATCCCAGGAATTCTGCAACACAGCCACGGTGCTGCCTGCCTGAAGCAGCTTCACCTGGAGCAGGGAAGCAGGGAGAGAGGCCTGGGAAGAGCCCAGCAGCTGTGGGGGCGAGGCTGGAGCTGCAGGATCCTCTCCAGGGAATGTCCACCCCATCCCAGCTCTTTTCCAGGCTGTGAAAACATCTCCGTGGCAGAAATAACCCCAGAGAAAACCACCCACTGCTCCGAGCCCTCCAACGCCTCCGGCTCGCAGCCATGTCCCAAAAACGCTTCTCATTTCCCTCCTTCTTTCCCAAAAAAACCCTTCTCATTTCCCTCCTTCCTTCCCAAAAAACCCCTTCTCATTTCCCTCCTTCCTTCCCAAAAAAACCCTTCTCATTTCCCTCCTTCCTTCCCAAAAAACCCCTTCTCATTTCCCTCCTTCCTTCCCAAAAAAACCCTTCTCATTTCCCTCCTTCTTCCCTATTTACTCTGGGTTCGGCATCACAAAGATCCAATTCATTCCTGTGGGCACAGATGTTTTCCAAGGCGCCTTATTCTCCTCTCCAAGGACTTTGTGTTCCAGTCATTCCCTGCCCAGCTCCACTCCCAGCCCCGGGGCATCTTTCCCTTGGGGCATCCATGCGGGAATCCTGGCAGGGCGGGAATTTTGAACTCGTGGATCGGGGAGGCTCAGACATCTGCTGTGCACATCCCTTGCACAGGCTGATTTTAGCAGGGTGTGAATCCACAGTCTGGAATGCCCAGAGCCCAAATTCCAGGCAGCTGAGCCACCGCAGATTTCCCAGGAGAGGGAAACCTGCTCCTCTTTGGGTGCATCTGCTCAGTTCCACCTCGGATCCGGCGTCACCGGTGCTGTGACAGTGACAGGACACATCCCATCCCTCCAGGAGCCTCCTGCAGGTCCAGGGCCGGCTCCTTCCCCAATCCAGTGGCATCCAAGGTCCATCCAAGGCTGTCCCCGAGAGGCAGATCCAGGCAGGGAGCAGATGGAGGCCAGGCTGGAGCAAAAGGTGGAGGTAGCTCCTGTTTTCTTCACAGGGATAAATCCATGCAGGAACTCCACAGGTGCCTGAAGCTCCTTCTGGCAGCACCCACAGCCGCTCCCTCCAAGCTGTCCCTCCCACAGGGGGAAGGGTTCGATCCCAGGACTGTCACGGGAATGCAAATGTTCCCTAAATGTGGGAAACAGAGCCCTGAGTGTGCTCCCAGCTCGGCTGTGCCATGGACAGGGATGTGGGACTGGTCACTGCTCCAGGGCTCCCTGTGGGGTGTGAGGTCCAGAGGTTAACAGGGGATCCCGATGTCCAACAGGAACACCCTGGATCCCGCAGCTCCTGCGTCCTGGCTGTACCCAGAGCACAGCCAGGTGACGCCACACGGGGGTGTCCCCACATGGAGCCTTCTCCTGGATCAGCCTGGATCCCTCCCACCTCCACCTTTCGCTCCAGCCTGGCCTCCATCTGCTCCCTGCCCGGATCTGCCTCTCGGGGACAGCCTGGATGGACCTTGGATGCCACTGGATTGGGGAAGGAGCCGGCCCTGGACCTGCAGGAGGCTCCTGGAGGGATGGGATGTGTCCTGTCACTGTCACAGCACCGGTGACGCCGGATCCGAGGTGGAACTGAGCAGATGCACCCAAAGAGGAGCAGGTTTCCCTCTCCTGGGAAATCTGCGGCGGCTCAGCTGCCTGGAATTTGGGCTCTGGGCATTCCAGACTGTGGATGTACCCACGTGGAGCCTTCTCCTGGATCAGCGTGGATCCCTCCCACCTCCACCTTTCGCTCCAGCCTGGCCTCCATCTGCTCCCTGCCCGGATCTGCCTCTCGGGGACAGCCTGGATGGACCCTGCAGCCACGAGGGACGTCTGGATGCCACTGGATTGGGATCTCACTGCTTGTGAGAGAACTGGCGACTCCAGGGGCTTCACAGCTTCCCACATGAAACCCGCTCGCCCCCAACACCAAATTCCAGAGGATTTCTCCGTAAATGAGCAATCCCTGAGGCACAGCAAGAGGATGCAGCTCCTCATCACCTCCCACTCTGAACCCTGGGGTGTCCCAAGGCCTTGGGATGGTCCCCAGCAGTCCCAGGGGCACTGACACAACCCTGGGCACCTCTGAGGCTGCATCTGTGACCAGAGGGACACCGGCCCCTCCTGCCAGACCTGCCCACGGGACAGCCAAGAGCCGCTGGTGACACCTGACCGGGGTTCAACAGCTGAGCCACAGCCAGCAATTAGCATCAATCAGCAGCTCCAGAGAGGCTGATTCCAAGTGCTCTGGGACCACAGGATGCTCCTCTCCTCCTCCTCCCCCAGCCCTGGCCGGATGCTCTCAGAGCCGACATTCCCAGTGTGACTCCGGCTCCATCCTCACTGTGCAGCACTAGGAAGCAGCTTCTCCTCTCCTCTTCCTCTTCCCTAAACCCCCCACAGCCCCTGGGCCCCCCACACAGCCCCTATGGGGCCAGAGGAGAGGTGGGGTGGGATCAGGGAGCTGGGGAACCCCTTGGATGGCTCCACTCGGCCCCGTTTCCACATTCACACCAGGCTGGTGCCGCCTTTGCTCAGGAAAAGGCAGTGGCACCCTCAGGAAATCCCAGGGCACCAGGATCACCTCCTTCCAAGGCCATCCCACGGCTCAGAGGTTCTCCTGCCACCCCCACCAAGCTGCAGCAGGAGAGGTTGAGCCGGCTGGTCACACCCAGAGTGCAGGGAGGGGGCAGAGCAGAGGGAAACCCCCCCCCAGTTCTGGGCCACCCCAAATCCCCCAAGCACCCTGACAGCCTTTCCCGGTGTCACAGCTCCCTGGGGACCCCGAAAAGGAGAGAATTCCCTGCAGACCCTGGGGCGCAGGGCAGGGTGACCCCTGTGCCAGCACCCTCCCCCAGTGTGACAGCCAACAGCTGAAACTCCTTTTTTTGAGTGGGATTTTAGCTCCTACCCTAAGGCCAATCTCCAACACGACTGTTGCCAAGGGAACGAGCTCCGTGCTTTGACAGTTCTGTTTTAAGGATCTCCCTGCCCAGCGAGGTGTCTCAGCCCAGTTGGATGCCCTGGCACGGGGTTTGGTGGCTCTGCAGCCACCTCGACGCTGGCGGCAGAGCCGTGTCCTGAGGAATTGTCACTCCCCAGTGCCCCAGGATTAAACACCCCAGGTCGTGTGAGAGGATATTTATAACAGAACTGAGCCACGGGGAAGCCCTGGCAGCTCTGCTGCTCTCCTGGGGGACAGCACAGCCAACGCCTCCTCCTGAGCTCCCAGAAACAGAATCAGGGAATGGCCAGAGCGGGAAGGGACCCACAGGGATCGCGGAGTCCAACTCCTGGTCCTGCACAGACACCCCAACGATGCCACCCTGTGCATCCCTGGGAGCGTTGTCCAAATGCTCCTGGAGCTCTGGCAGCCTCGGGAACGTGACAATTCCCCGGGGAGCCTGGGCAGTGCCCAGCACCCTCTGGGGGAAGAACCTTTCCCTGAGCTACAACCTAAACCTCCCCTGACACAGCTCCAGCCGTTCCCGCAGGTCCTGGTGCAGTGGAGACTCCCCACATCCCAACAGATGCCCAGGAATGTGCTTGGCATCAGCTGCGGCCCAGCAGGTCACCTCTGCTGCTGCTGCGGAGTGTTCTGTCCCTTCTGGAGTCCCCAGAATCACAGGGAGACCAAAAAAAAGCCAGAACCCAACGTTGGTGAGACTTGGAGAGGCAAAATGGAGCCTCCAGGAGTGCCACAAGGGTGAAGGTGTTCGGAGAAGCTCAGAGGAGCAGCAGCCCAGGCTGGAGCACCTCGGGAGCGCTCCTGGATCCATCTCCCCATGACTGGGAGCAGCAGAGCAGGATCCTGATTGCAGCAGGAGGGAGAACGAGGAGCTGCAGCCCTGGACACCAGCGCAGACACCCCAAAGCACATCCCAGCTCCGGAAACAGCTCCCCGGGGTGTGTGGGGGTCCCAGCAGGTCCTGTCCTCTGAGCAGCACCTGGCCCAGGGACCTGCTGCTCTCCCTGCCAGTGGCCACTCGGACCAGCAGCATCAGAACTCATTTCCCTGGAAATCACAGCCTGAAAGCAGCAGTCTGGAAAAGCCGAGCTTGCCAGCAAACACCATTTGAGGTGTTGTAGGCAAGGAAAAGCATCTGCAGCTGAAGGAGCGCCTGGAGCATCACCCGAGGACAGGGCAGCTCCCGGGATGCTGCAGGGACACCGGGAGCTCTCAGCTCTGCTGCTCCCCGGCCAAACTCCCGAGAAATGCTGCTGCTGCCGGGTCTGCACCAGCCCTGCCGCCCTCCAGCACGTCCAGACACCGCAGAGCCTCCGTGGGAGCCGCAGCATCCAACGCCTGCCCGCGGTCCCTGCGCCCTCGGCCGCATCCCGGCACAGGCGGAGCGTGACGCTGGGCAGGTGACTGGAATGGTTAAACACGTTCCTGCCCAGCCCTGCTCGCAGCCTTGGCTTCCCCGCCTCCCTTCGCTGTCACCGGCCGCCTTTGGCTTGTCTGGGTTGGTGCTGTTGGCACCGGGGCTGCCCAAACGCAGCACGGAGCGTTCCCGCCTCCGACTCCGCCTGGCTCCTCATCCTCACCCCGCCTGACTCCTCATCCTCCCCCCGGGACAGCCCCGGGTGGAAGAGGAGCTCCCTGGGAGGGGGATGGGATGGAGAATCTCAGCCCCTCAGGGGTGGGTGAGGAGCCGGGGCACCAGAGAGGTTACTCCCACCTCACCATCGCCACCCGATGAAGGCTCTGCTGCTCTCGGCTGCCGGTGCCCGGCCAGGAGCAGAGGGGCCAGAACTGGACCAGATGGTTCAAGCTGAGCTGACCCAGTAACTGGGAGGAGGAGGAGGAGCAGATCTATCTGACTGTGGGGGTGTTACAGCGCTGGCAGCACCTTCCAGTGCCCGTGGAGCCGCCAAAGAGCCAAAGCAACAAGGGCTCTGCTCAATCTGTGCAGAACCAGCACTGCACAGCCGAGGCATCACCAGGGCTGGAAAAGCAGCCTGGAGAGCAGCTCAGGTGGACACCAGGCTGGGCAGGGTGTGCCAGGCCAGACACTGGCACAGCTGTGCCCAGGACAACAAGCCCAGCAGCACAAGCAGAGCCCACCAAGCTCCAAGCTGGCACTGCCACCGAAACTGCCTCGGACGCGTGCCCACATCCTGCCCCACTCCCTCCCTCCCACTGCTTCTCTCCTGCAGGGACCTGGATGGGCACGAGACACCCCGGATTGGGGTAAAACGAGGTTAGGAACCAACGCAGGGAAAACAAACAGGAGCAGCTCTGCTGCAGCTCCCTCCATCTGGCTGCGTGGCCGCCGTGCCAGCGCCAGGGTGACTCCCCAGATGTAGCCGCCTCCGGTTCCTCCGGCGATTCCAACACCCCTGGAGAGGCGAGAACGTCAGGCAGAGGGAGAAGAAGCAGCGTCTCACAGGCAGGAGACCTCCCAGGCAGGGAATCCTGGGCGAACAGGATTCTCCCTCCAGAGGAGGATGGGTATCCACACCTCGGGATGCTCAGCTCGTGCTCCAGCAGCATCTCCCCATTCTGTTGGGATTTCTCCTCCCGCCCGCAGGCCAGGCCACCACACTCCCAGCAGACAGCACGGGCCATGCCAAAACCCATGGCATTGGCAGGACAGCGGCAGAATTCCTGTCCCTGGCAGCGGTGCCAGCACATCCCTCACCGTCTGGGCACGCGGCGGGCACCTCCGCAGCGCCTGATCCCAGGCTTTGTCCTAAAATCCGGCTTTGCCTGTTGAGCCTAACGCATTGTGCCAGCTGAGCGGTGGATTCCGTGCTCTCCAGCCGGCTGCCTGCACAGGGATGCTCTGCTCCCTCCCCTCTCCTCCGGCTGAGTGCTGATCCCGGCCCTGGAACAGCTCGTTTCCCCCAGGCAGCTGATCCGAGTCATCCGAAATCAGGCCAAGCAGGTAGTGAGTGATGCAGAGAGGTCGCCCTCCCTCCCTTTCGTGCCTCACCAGGGCTGTCACTGCTTCCTCGGCTCGGGAGCCAAGGGCTGGTGCTGGCACAGGCACCGGGAGCATATGGCGAGCCCTAATGGCACTGGGAACGGGGCTCTCGCTCACATTCCGTGGGGAAAAGCACCGCGGAAAGCAGCAATCAAAGGATTCTGTTGCTCCAGACAACGCCAGGCTCCCACCACCCCGCTGTGCCCCCGAGCTCTCCCTGCTCCAGCCTCCCACATTCCAGTGCAGAGGGAGCAGGACCTGCAGATATCACCTGCCTGGAGGCCGGGGATGGCAGGAGCCCTGTGGGAGCCCAGCTCCTCTCCCAGCCTGACCAGACCCCATCCCACACAGCGGGGCAGGCTGGGAGGCTGCTGCCAGCCGGGACAGCAGCGGGAAGCACAGGGCATCTCCCCAGGACAGAGGGAGCTTCTCTGGGTGGCCTGGCCAAGCAGACACCTCCAGCAGCTCCAGAGAGACGAAGCCACCCCGCAGGACAGGGGACAGTGTCGTGAACCTGCCTCTCTGCAAAGCCCTGACCTCGCCGGGCTGAGGACACCTCCCGACGTCCTCCAGTGCCCCAGGGGGAAAAACAGCCCCAAGTCATCTGGTTTTGGCCCGTGGTGGCCTCCCAGGGCATTGTCCAAACAAAAGGGTTACACAACTCCCGAGTGGAATAACCCTGCAGAGAGAGAATGATCCTCACACAAGGACAACCACGCACCAGCCCAAACAGCCAAATGTGCCGACAGCAGCACAACGCCAGCCAAGAGCTCAGACAGGGCCCTCTTGTGCAGGACCAGTGCTCCCAGTGCCTGGGTGGCTTCCAGGGGTTCCTCCAGACCCTGCCATGCTTGTGGCAGTGGAGGAATGTTCTCCAAGGAGGAGACTCCACCCCACCCCGGGACAGGTGCCAGGGAGGGGATGTCCCCTGAGCCATGCTGGGATGGTTCAGGGGCTCCAGGATGAGGCACCAACCAGGAAGACACAACAACAACTTCTTTCCAAGCATTGCCCAGCCATCCGTGTCCTCTGCTCCCAAAGGTTTTTTAGGGGTCTGTTTGTCCAGCTGTGCAGGACCCTGGGGAGCCCAGCGCTGGTGGCCAGGGCTGGGCCACAGCAGAGGCCAGCCCGGGAGGAAATCTTGCAGTGTCATCATCCGGGCTGCGTCCTGTCCCAGGACAGCTCCAGGTCACAGCCACCGCCCCTCCCGGGAGCACTCCCCGGGATGCTCGGCCACCCCCAGCCCCACAGGCTAAGCATCCCCACACGGGGCTGCCAGGATGTCCCCACGCCGTGGGGCTGAGTGTCACCCACACCCAAGTGACTCTCTCGGGTGCCCGTGGGAGGACCGTGGCCAAAACCAGAACAAATCCTGGGATTCGTGGATGGGAACACAGCCACCAGCCCCCAGAGCCTGTGACAGCAACAGAGATGGCTGCGGGGGAGCCGTGGGGGCTGCGGGCTCAGCCCTTGTCCCCACCGTGCCACGCTCCCACCTGCACAGCCCTCGAGACCCCCGATCCCATTCCAGAATCCCCTCCCTGCTCCTGATGGGCCGCAGGGATGTGGATGGAGACCGGACCCACCGTCAGCTGCCCCCACCAGCCCCCGACCACAACACAGCGGGTCCAGCCCAGCCCCTGGCCAGCTGCTGCATCTCCCCACCCAAACACACGCAGCAGCACCGATTCTGTCACGACAGACGACTCCCGACCCGGCAAACGCAGCCGCCAGCAGCCAGACAGGGATGGCGGGTCCGAGCCACCGCCGGCCACCCCGCAGGGACCCGCAGCCCCACAGCGACGGGGAACACGGCGCTGCCAGCGGCGAGCCCCGACCGAAATCACATCCGCTCCGCGCCTGTCGCGACTGTCGCCGGCGGTGAACCCCCTTTGTCTGGCGAGCCGGGGCTCCGCCGCGCCCCGCGGCTCTGGATGCCCCGCACATCCCGGCAGCATCCCGGCGGGCGGGGGGGCGCCCGCCGCTGCCGAGCCCCCCGCCCATCCCGGGGAGGCGGCTCCCACCGAAGGGACCGGGGACCACCCCAGCCACGGCGGAGATGTCACCGCCGCTCCCCGGGGGCTCCATCCGCCCCTCAGCGCTGTCTGTCCCCGCTCCGCGTGTCACCACTGAGCCCCGGCACCCTC
>VXAD01010114.1:244058-254822 GCA_013399195.1 Dicrurus megarhynchus | reverse complement strand
CCCGCAGGGCTCCGCCAGGTCGGGTCCCGTCTCGGGTCGCGGTGTCCCCGGGCCGGGCCGGGTCACATCGCGGGGCCGCCCCCAGGCAGCGCCCGGCTGGGTGGATGGAGCACGGTCCGCTTGGCAGGGTAAGAGGGGCCGGAGCAGAGATGCTGGTGTGCCACCCGTGCCGGGATGTCACCCGTGCCGGGATGTCACCCGTGCTGGGCTGTCACCTGTGCTCACCAGCGTGGCCCAGCCCGTCCCAGTCCCTGCAGCTTGTACCACCCATACCCCCGACTGGTCCTTGCAGCTGGACCACATTTGGGGTGGAGCCTGTTCTGTCTCAGTCCCTTAAAGTCAATGTCCAGTGCTGGCTGTCCCCTGGCATCTCCCAGGCAACTCCTTTATCCACCCTCACCCATCCATGCTCTCATCCATCAGATGATCCCCCCGAGCTCTGGCTCTTGCCAGCCCAGGCATTTCCAGCTCTGGAGGATTTCAGGGCTCTGAGGAAACATTCCCAGCTCGCTCCCAGAGGGGAATTAACCCCTTTTGCCAGAGAGTTCATGTACAGCCCTTCCCCGCGTCAGCGCCGGCCCCTCACGTGCGTTTCTGAGGAGCTGCTCCGAGGCTCCTGCACCAAAGCTCCGCGACGGGGACGGCTCCCTTAGTCACAATTCCCGTGGGAAGCGCCCGTGGGAGGAACAGCTTGGTGCCGGTCACAGCCGATTCCCTGCGCTGCCTCCAGCTCCATCCCGGCTGTCTGGACGTGGCCCTGGAGGTGACAGTGCCGCTGCCACCGCGCCGTGGGGCAAATCTGGGGGCAGGACGGGCCAGCTGAGGCCACGCGAGGCTCTTCCCAGGTTTTCGCTCCTTGTCCCGTTGGAGAAGGGCTCGAGAAGCCCCGGGATGTGAGAGCAGCGCGAGGTGTCCCCCGAGCAGCAGCAGAGGGAATCCAGGCTCGGTTCCTTGGGGCACGAGCAGGGCACGGTGGCTGGAGAGGGTCCCGTGGGCTGGGGGCCGGGCTGAGCCAGGCCTGGGGGGGTGTGGGTGGCTCCTGGCACCGCACGCAGCACTGGGGGGGTGGGCAGATTCCTCTGGGAAAGGGGGGGCTTGGGTGGCACTGGCTCCCTTGGGGCTTTCTGTGGTCCCCCAGCCGCCCTGAGCTGTCTGTGCTCGAGGAGGGCGCGTGGCAGTCGCGTCCCTGCGGGCTGTGCCTGAGCTCTGAGCCCCCCCAGGCTGTCCCCCGTCCCTGCCACACCCCGGGGGCTCCAGGCAGGGCTTTTAACCCTTTCCCTGTCTCCTGCAGAAGCCCGCGGGCGGCCGTCCCCGACCCCCGTGGGTGCAGCGCCCACTCCCCATCACTCGGGCAGGGCAGTGGAGGCAGAGGGAGAGGAGGGAGAGGAGGGAGAGGAGGTGTTCAGCGTGCAGCAGGTGCCGAGGCGACGCTCGCCACAACAAATCGCTGTGATTCAGCCCCGGAGCATCTGGCAGCGAGCGGTAACGAGCCGGGGGAGCCGGTGTCACGCAGTCGCTCTGCCGAGGCGTCCCGGAGCCCCCGGTAACGGGAGCTGCCCTGCACGGATCCGCTCCGCCGTGCCCGGGGAGGATGGAGCTCCTCAGCTCCCATTTCCCGAGCCCCCGCTGGCCTCAGTGTCCCTGGTTCTCTCGTGGTGTGACAGCTGGAGTCACAGCCGTGTCACCTCCCTGCTCTCTGGGAGCTCCCTGGAACTGCGCTGTCCCAGCCTCCCCAGAGCCTCCCACACGCATCCGGAGCGTCCCTCGGCCAGGTGGGAAGGGCTGTTCCCGCTCTGGGGACACACCTGGCTGTGTTTTCATGGAGGGACAGCACCCCTGGGCAGAAGCCACCGGGTCTCAGTGGCCTCCTGCCACCGTCGGTGTGACAGCTGCCAGCGCTGGGTACCTGTGACACCGTCCCAGCCTGCTGTGCTGGCTGCAGCTGACATCAATGCCACAGGGGAAGGATTAACCACTCTGGGGTTAGTTTTCCACCCGGGCCCAGCTGGAAAGTGGAGCTAAAACACTTCCCAAGATCCCTGGGCAACGCCAGGTGTGATCTTCCCCCTCCACTCCCCCGGATCTCAAAAATCGTGTCTGTTTGACCGTTCTTTGGTCACAGCTCCGGAGAATTTCCTCTCCGATGATCTGACTTTAATTATCTGTTGTCTTGCCACCCATCTCCTGACTTTTAGGATCGGGCCAGAAGCTCCTGCCTTCCCCTTGCAGTCCCTCCAGTGGCTGCTGTCTCTGGAGCTGAGGTTGGAAGGTGGAATGAATCCTTCGAAGTCATCAAACGGGCTCCATAACACATTCCCCTTTAAACAACCATGTTTGCTGCCACCCCAGGCATGGATGGCATCTCCCCGGAGGCTCTGCAAAGGCACAGAAATCTCCAGGGAAGCTGTGGCAGACGGAAGGAACAGAGGCTTCCAGCATCCCTGTGAGATCCTCAGCGCCCAGAATCGCTTCCTTTAACCTCTGGCGCTCCGAGGGCCTCGTGTGTTCCCGCTGCCTCTCTGACACGCTCAGCCCTGTTTGTTTTGATACCTTGGCTGATTTTGCTCTTCAGAAAGCCCTTCATTAGCCCCACGCTGGGTTGGAGTGTTTGCTCCTGTCTGGTGTCACTCCTCGGTCGCGGATTCCCCGCTCCGCGCTGAGCTGAGCAGGGGCTGCTCTTCGGCAGCATCCAGCGACTTTCATTCCCAGATTCCACCTAAAACCGAGCCAAGAGCATCCTCCCCGCTTCTCCCTGCTCCTCTCCTTGCTCCGAGGAGTGTGTGGGACGTCGAGCTGCTCCGAGCTGTGTCCCACCGTGCTGGCGTGGGGGCGGTTCCTGTCCCCAGTTCCCATCGTTGTTGTCACCTCATTGCTGCAGCCTCGTGGCGTTTTGATCCCTCTCATCCGAGCAGGGGAGCCCGGACTTCCCCGCAGCCCTGGGGGGCAGGGGCTGCGATTCCATCTGGGATTTTGGCTGCTCTCCGCAGCTCACTGGAGCTGCCAGCCAGATGTTTTGGTGCTTACTCCACTCTTGCACCTCCTTCCCTATCAAGTCCGCTCTGCACCGCGCCCGGCTGCTCGTGGTGCTGGTTCCAGACTGGTGCGGGCTCTTATCGAACTCCTGAACTCGCAGCCAGGCTGATTTGACAGAATTGTTCTGTACAGAAATATCTTGTCCTTGATTTTACTTCTGTTGAGGTTTGGTCGCTCCTCCTGAGTCACGTTGCTGTGAGTCAGGAGCCAGAACCTGATGCTTGTGCTCGGGGATTCCTCCCCGAGCCAGGCTCTCGTTTCGGGGCTCTCATCTCCCTTGAACCCATTTCCAGCCTGCAGGGTTCACTCCTGGCTGGCAGCACAGAGCCGGCAGGGGCAGGGGGGAGTGCAGATCCCCAAATTCAGCAGGGCCGTGGGGTGGGTCCAGCCTGACTCCCACCAGCCCCTGGAGTGACAACAAACCCTCCTCACCTCCCTCCCCGCCTCCCTCACCTCCCTCTCAGCTTCCCAGCACGTTCATTTCTGTGACTCCCAGACCTCACACTCGGCACTGCCGTGTCTTGTGCAGGAACAGGAATAACCTGGCTGCAGCCAGCGACTGTCCCCAAAGCAGCTGGCCCCGGGGCAGGGGACAGCGTGGTGGGAGGGGGGTGCTGGTGCTTTGGGGTGATGCTTTAAGGAGGCCGAACGTGGCACTGAGGAACCAGTGATGGATGGATGGTGCTGCTCTCAGACACGGTGACCAGCGAGGGCTTGGAGGTCACTGGAGTATCAGATAACCTTTATCTCCTTTGACTGCTGAATTTCTAAGAGCATTAAGGGCTTACTCAGCCATGGCACCCAAATGCCTCGGCAAAAAAATCCCACTCCGGGGACAGCTCCGGAGCCTGGAGGAGCAGCATCCAGTGGCAGAGAAGCCCCGGGGCTTGGAAGAAAGTCCTGACCATTGGAGCGACTCCCTGAGGCAGCTGAACCCACTCAGGTAAATTTTAAATTCCTAAAGGAACTTTTCCCAGAGTCCATCCACGTTCAGCGGGAGCCGGGAGCGGTGTCGGGGCTGACGGCCAACATCCAAATGGACATTTCTAATCCACTCTGGGCGGGCTCGGTGACATTTGTCAGCTCCTGGCTCGCAGCTCGGAGCTGACTCCAAATCCTGGCTGGAAATTCACTCCGTGAGGGTCAGGCAGAGTTTTCCCTGATGGGACAAAAACCACGGAGCTTCTATGGCTCCAAGACCCTCCCTGTGGTCCCACCTCAAAATGAGCACTGGGTTTGCAGAGATTTGGTGTAAAAATTACTGCAAATGGTGCAGGAATTGATCCTGGAGGGTCTCGTTTGAGTGAAGGAGTGAAATCCATCCCAATTAATGGTGGATTTGATAGGAGCACATGTGATGTCAAAACAGAGCATGGAAACAAACCGAGAAAAGAAAAAGACAACCCAGGCCAACAGAAAATGGGCTTTGAAAAGCTGGCAGGAAAATTAACAGGAGAAAAAAAAAAAAGATAAATGCAGCAGAACTTTCTCCTTGGTAACTCTCATACTTCAGAGCACAATTCAGAACCTTGTTTAGAGGTAACTCCAGCCCCAGGAACTCCTGGTTATTCCCTGAGTGTGTCCTAAGTGAAATTCTGGGTTAAACTGGTTTAATCCATGAAACATCGACATTTTATAGATCTGGGTTTGCCATCCTCAGCTCCGAAAATGAGATTTTTTGTTATTCCAGGGAAAATGCCTTGAACAACTGGGTGAAATTCGAGGCTGGAGGAGCTTCTGTGGGGGCAGAAAATGAGTTTTAAACACTGTAAATGACAACTGGTGAGGCAGCCGGGGAAAGTCCTTACAGGGAGAAGTAACTTTTGATTTATTCCAGGTAATAAACAGGGCCTGGATCAATATTTCACTATCAAAGAGATGCCTTTTTTTTTATATTTATACACTGAGTCTAATGTACTCAAATCCAACATCCTTGGGAGGGGAAGGAGCCAAGAAAAGTCGACTGCAGCAGCAGCAGCAGGAATATGCAAACATCATGAAATGACATAAAAAGAGGAAGCCGGTTAAAAGGAAATTAAAGGGAGCAGCTAAAAGAGTGAAATCCTCGGCTCTGCCGTGGAGAGCCTTTAAAGGCACCCTGAGAAGGTCTGGAGCCAAGATTCCGTGTGCTCTGCTGTCACAGATGTGCTGCAGGGGCTCCAGGAGGAAAATCTGGAGCAGCTGGTGGGGCTGGGGGAGCAGCGGGGTGGGCAGGGGGTGGGGATGGAGCAGGAGATCCCGAGGGGATGGAGGGGCTGGCGCCTTGCCGGGGGTTGGCAGCCAGGGAAGAGCCCACGGAGCTGCAGGAGGGGCTCTGGGAGCGGGAATTGCTGCTGGATGGAGGCTGAAGGACGGAGTGACCCCGCAGGGACACCGGGCTGAGCCTCCCCAGCTGCCAGCGAGGTTTTTGTTCTCATTCCTTTCCTGTCGCTGTGTTTGGAGGTTAAAAGTCCTTCGATGAGGACAATTTTCAGGGGGGATCCAGGCGGCTCCGTCCCGAGGTGTGAGGATCAGGGGCAGGGAGAGGACAGAGCTCAGCTGGGTTCCCGGTGTGGCTGCTGCTCCCGGGGCCATCCCGGGAGGGTCCCTGTGCAGGGAACATGGGCTGAAGGACCCTCAAACCCAGGTGCTGAGGAGCTTTTGGAGCAATCCCGGAATCACTGAGGTTGAAAAAGCCCTCTAAGGTGATCAAATCCACCCCAGTGCTGCCGAGGCCACCACATCCCCGGGTGACACATTTAAGTGGCTTTTAAACCTCCCAGGCTTGGGACAATGACCCCATGGGCAGGGGGAAGCACCCAAGGGTGAAGCTCTTTATCCACCAGCAGATCAGTGCTTTCCTGCCCAAACCAACCCTTGTGGGATGCAGGGCTGGGATGTCAGGGGGTGAGAGGGGTCCTGGCCTGGTTTAGGAAGCAGAGCTGGTGCTCAAACAGCCGCCAGCTGTTGGGAGCAGCGGGGTGGGAGACCTTGAACGAAGAGCTGGGGGGGGAAGAGATTTATTTGGGGGTTTATTGGTTATTCTGATGCCTTGGGTTTTAACTTTCATATTTTTCAAATCCTGTACTGCCTGGTGTGTAACTCTGAAGTTTCTTGTAGCCTGTTAATTTCTGCTCTCTCATGCCAGGCAGACAGAACAAAGCCTCTCCAGACCCGCTCTCCAAGGACACCCAGACCGTCCTAGGCCCAAAATGTGTAAACCAAAGCCTCTAAATGAGGGACAAGCTGAGGGGAATTACATCATTAACTGAAGATTTAATTGGAGAATTAACCCTGATGCACAAATGAACCAAACCTATAAAAGAGTGAAGAACTCGTGACCCGCCGTCCATCTCGGGGTCCATCCTGGTAGCGGCC
This sequence comes from Dicrurus megarhynchus, assembly GCA_013399195.1. Classification (NCBI taxonomy): domain Eukaryota; kingdom Metazoa; phylum Chordata; class Aves; order Passeriformes; family Dicruridae; genus Dicrurus; species Dicrurus megarhynchus. Next base: position 248,432 of record VXAD01010114.1, on the reverse strand, counting down.
TCTGGCTCCCCAGGGTGAACCTCTGAAGGCCTTTCCAATAAATACCTGCCTTGATTCCCTTCCTCCTGTCTAGTCTCTGGTTTTAGGTGGCCACTTCAGGCATCAATTCCTAGAGGAATTTCCAATTCCCAGCTCAGAAGTGGATCCAAACTCCCGGAGTGGGAGCCTGAGCTGATTTAGAAGATGAATCCTGGGCACTGTGTGATTAACACCATCGGTGTTATTGAGCTAAAAATAGGTGACAAAAGTGCTTATGTACAACCTTGCGTAGTTATCTGCAAGAAATGTATCATTTTAAGAAACTTTCCCAACTGAGTTGAGCTTTGTTTGCAGGGTGTTTTAGGGGGAAACCCTCCCAGCCGAGGCCTGGGCCCTGGCCAAGCCCTGGTCCTGGCTGGTCAGGATGTGTGCCTCAGATCCAGGAATTTCTGTGCTAAAAATATCCTCAAGTCACTTCAACTTGGCCCTATAAAGCTGGGCCCACTTTTGGGGTGAATTTGGAGAGCTCACCTATGGGCGGAGCCATTTTTCCAATTGCTGGGAAGGGTTCTCCAGGTCCTTGCTGTGAAATGCGGCTCCCCAGTGGCCGTGGATCTGGGTGATGGTGAATTATCGAGGCAGTTGGTGATGGATCTTTCTAAATTACTGAAGGAATTACACGAGAATTCCTTTTTCTCATGTAGTAATGATCAGCTGCGTTACCTTGGTTTTGCTTTTTTGCTGAAGCCAGGTGTGGAGTTTTGTTGGATGTATAATTTCTATTTTTTTCATATTTATTTTTCCTTTCCATTCCTGCTAAAACCAGACCATTCCTTCCACGGGTGTCCGTGTTCGTTACATCATCCCCGTTAACTGGCAGAGCAGGGGTGGCTCGGGGTGATGCACAGTTCACCTGAAATTCATGGAATCATGGACTGGTTTGGGTGGGAAAGGACCTCAAAGCTCATCCCATTCCACCCCCTGGGCAGGGACACCTCCCCTATCCCACCCAAGCCCCATCCAACCTGGCTTTGGACACTTCCAGGGGTGGAGCAGCCACATTTTACGTGAGGATTGGCACATTTGGAGTGAATTCCCACATCCATGACCTCCAGAAAGGTGACTTTTAAGGGATGAAGGGGCAGGCCAGGGGATGGATGTCTGTTTGCAGGAGTCTGGAGGCCCTGGTGGCATTCAGGCTGCTGAGAGCACTCAGGGAGGGCTGTGAAAAGGGAGCTGGAATATTTGTAGGGATAAAAACTATTCAGGAGAGCCAAATGAGGGGCTGAATGCGAGGAGCTGAAGAGGATCCCGTGATGCTCATGCACAGAATGGCAGATTGCAGCCGATTCAAACCCGTGGGAAGCTGGATCCAAAGGAAGCATGGGGAGTGGATGGCGTCTGGCACATCTGGCAGGGAACGGCTGGAGCAGGAATGGGAATTCTGGCCAGGAGGGCAGGACTGGCTGCTCTGGAAAGGGTGGGGCAGTGCCCAGCTCAGGGAGAAGAGAAGGGAGTGGGGCAAATCTCTTCAAGAGAGGTGACAGGTTGGCATTTCCCACCGGGTGAGAAGTGGGAGAGGAGATGGATCCGATCCCATCCCTTCATGGATCCAATCCCTTCCCATCCCTTCATGGATCCAATCCCTTCCCATGAGCCCGAGGGCTGGAAGCAGAGCCTGTTCAAAATGAGCTCACAGCCGAAATCATGGCCCAGAAAGTTCAGTCCAGGATGGAATCATGGAATCACTGAGGCAGGAAAAGCCCTCCAGGATCATCGAGTCCACCCTGTGCCCAACCCCCACCTTGTCCCCAGCCCAGAGCTCTGAGTGCCACCTCCAGGAATTCCTTGGGCACCTCCAGGGATGGGAACTCCAAACCTCCCTGGGCAGCCCCTGCCAAGGCCTGAGCACCCTTTCCATGAGGAAATTCCTGCTGCTGTCCAACCTGAGCCTCCCCTGGCCCAGCCTGAGGCCGTTCCCTCTCCTCCTGTCCCTGTTCCCTGGCAGCAGAGCCCGACCCCCCCGGCTGCCCCCTCCTGTCAGGGAGTTGTGCAGAGCCACAAGGTCCCCCCTGAGCCTCCTTTGCTCCAGGCTGAGCCCCTTTCCCAGCTCCCTCAGGAATTCTCCAGCCCCTTCCCAGCTCCCTCAGCTGCTTAAAACTTTCCAGAGACTTCTAAATTTCCCTTGAGAGCAGCTTGGGCTGTGTCCATGGGTGAAGGACCAGCACAGGTTCAGTCACAAAATCCTGGACGTTGTCCCTGTGCATGTCAGGGGTTGGGACAGGATGGGCTGCGAGGTCGCTTCCNACCCGTGGGAAGCTGGATCCAAAGGAAGCATGGGGAGTGGATGGCGTCTGGCACATCTGGCAGGGAACGGCTGGAGCAGGAATGGGAATTCTGGCCAGGAGGGCAGGACTGGCTGCTCTGGAAAGGGTGGGGCAGTGCCCAGCTCAGGGAGAAGAGAAGGGAGTGGGGCAAATCTCTTCAAGAGAGGTGACAGGTTGGCATTTCCCACCGGGTGAGAAGTGGGAGAGGAGATGGATCCGATCCCATCCCTTCATGGATCCAATCCCTTCCCATCCCTTCATGGATCCAATCCCTTCCCATGAGCCCGAGGGCTGGAAGCAGAGCCTGTTCAAAATGAGCTCACAGCCGAAATCATGGCCCAGAAAGTTCAGTCCAGGATGGAATCATGGAATCACTGAGGCAGGAAAAGCCCTCCAGGATCATCGAGTCCACCCTGTGCCCAACCCCCACCTTGTCCCCAGCCCAGAGCTCTGAGTGCCACCTCCAGGAATTCCTTGGGCACCTCCAGGGATGGGAACTCCAAACCTCCCTGGGCAGCCCCTGCCAAGGCCTGAGCACCCTTTCCATGAGGAAATTCCTGCTGCTGTCCACCCTGAGCCTCCCCTGGCCCAGCCTGAGGCCGTTCCCTCTCCTCCTGTCCCTGTTCCCTGGCAGCAGAGCCCGACCCCCCCGGCTGCCCCCTCCTGTCAGGGAGTTGTGCAGAGCCACAAGGTCCCCCCTGAGCCTCCTTTGCTCCAGGCTGAGCCCCTTTCCCAGCTCCCTCAGGAATTCTCCAGCCCCTTCCCAGCTCCCTCAGCTGCTTAAAACTTTCCAGAGACTTCTAAATTTCCCTTGAGAGCAGCTTGGGCTGTGTCCATGGGTGAAGGACCAGCACAGGTTCAGTCACAAAATCCTGGACGTTGTCCCTGTGCATGTCAGGGGTTGGGACAGGATGGGCTGCGAGGTCGCTTCCAACCCGAACCATTCCGTGGTTCTGTGATTCTAAACTCTAAATAACAGAATTCCAAATTGCTGTGATGTCCCAGAATCACGGAATGGTTCGGGTTGGAAGCGACCTCGAAGTCCATCCAGCTCCAACCCCCATTTTTTGCCCCTGTGCCATGAATTCAGGCCCAGGTGGGGCACAGAAATATTCCTGGGTACATCTGTGGGGAAGGTGTCACTGCCGCTGCCCAGGCATCCCTTGGGATCGGGGATTTGCCTGTGGAAGCTGTGGCTGCCCCTGGATCCCTGGAAGTGTCCAAGGCCAGGCTGGATGGGGCTTGGAGCAGCCTGGGACAGTGGGAGGTGCCCCTGCCCATGGCAGGGGGTGGGATGAGATGAATTTTAAAGTCCCTCAAACCCACACCATTCCATCATTCTGCGATTCCGTGCCGCTGGGTGCTTTCCTCGGTTTCCCACGTTTCTCAGCTTCTCTCGGCTCCATCCCTGGAGGGAATGGTGGCATTTCCCGAGCAGGAAATCCCTCCTGGAGCCTGAGGGCAGCATCCTTTCATCCCTCCCCGCAGCGCCCGCTCATGCCCGCGAGCAGTGACAGAGGGCAGGTGGCAGCGAGGTGACACCGTTCTTCCGAGTGGCTGAGTCCGTGACACGAGACAAACATCGAACCACTGAGCAGGCAAATCCTGCCTGGGACCTGGGATCTGCTTCCCTGTGAAATGAGAGGGATGGTTTTCCACGGGCTCTGCTTGTTGGAACATCTTCTGCTCGGTCAGAGCGGCTCCGCCGCCGGCAGCGCCGCCGCAGCCCTGCCAGGAGCGACACCTGGGATGAAGGATCCCTGGGGTCTGGGATGAAGGATCCCCAGGGTCTGGGATGAAGGATCCTTGGGATCTGGGATGAATGATCCCCGGGGTCTGGGATGAATGATCCCCAGGGTCTGGGATGAATGATCCCCGGGGTCTGGGATGAGGGATCCCCAGGGTCTGGGATGAAGGATCCTTGGGATCTGGGGTGAAGGATCCCTAGGGTCTGGGATGAAGGATCCATGGGGTCTGGGATGAAGGATCCCCGGGGTCTGGGATGAAGGATCCCCGGGGTCTGGGATGAAGGATCCCCGGGGTCTGGGATGAAGGATCCCAGGGGTCT
>VXAD01010114.1:230741-243027 GCA_013399195.1 Dicrurus megarhynchus | reverse complement strand
AAATATAAATATAAATATAAATATAAATATAAATATAAATATAAATATAAACCTGTGAGTCCCCCTCTCACAGCCCTGCCGGGCACTGCAGCTGGACAGTCGGGGTTAAACTCAGCCCACGGGGTCATGGATTAAATCCAGCTGTATTCCAGATCTCCAGGAAAAAGCCCTTGGGGATGGCTGGGGGAGCATTGGCCGGTCCTGAACGAAGACAGGAATTTGGGGCACCCTGAGCCAAGGGAGCTTTGGCAGGGATTGGCCAAATCATCCCAGTACAAACCAGTGAAATTCCTGGGAGAGAAGGCTCGGACTGGAACAGGACAATGCTGCTGTGTCCCTGTCCCCGTCCCTGTCTCCCGGCAAGCGCCAACCGCGGGAGGAACCAGAGGGAGAGCTGAGGGAGGGGGCAGATTTTCCTGGAAAATGTGGAAAAAGCAGCCAAAGTGTGCCGGGAACATCGCGGGAACATCGGAGCAGACGAGGCCGTGGAAGGGATTCTTCACAGGGCTGTTGGTTGTGGAAGCAAACACGGAGTTTCCCAGGCTGGAATCAACCTTCATCCGAGGAGATGCTCCAGTCTGAGGAGCCTGGAGCAAAAATTCTGGATCCGGGGCATGGGATGGGTGGTGATAAATCCCTGGGGCTGGTTTCGTGCTCCAGACTCCTTAGGAAAGGCAGGAATGAGGCTGCTCAGTTAGAAATGCTGCTGGAGGGTGGAAAACCATGGAATTATCCAGCAGAAAAGACCTGGCAGGGCTCTGTGTGCTCCCTAATCCCCCAGAAAGGTGGGAAAAGCCAAAAGGCTGTCCAGGATTCCGGGAGGAAGAGGCGGCCGAGGGCTCGGATGGGGCAGAGAGGAGCAATTCCTGGAAAGGGCTGTGCTGGGATTCCCAAAATGCTTCCAGCAGCGTCCTGCTCCAAAGGCTGCCGGGAAAAGGAGCAGCACCAGGATGAGAAGAAAAGCACTGGAAAGTGCAGAGGTCAGGAACGAGGCGGGAGGGAACAGCCAGCCCTGAGTGGGGAGAGCTGCAGGCACTGGGAAAGGCTGGAAAAATGAGCTGGGGGGTGCAAAGGCATGGAAAATCCCCGGCTGGAGGCACTGGGAAGGTGCTGGGAGAGGTGTCCCCCATTCCTGCCTCGTTCCCACCGTTCCTGGACATTTCTTTCCCTGTGATCATAGTGGGAAGGAAACTCCTGCTCTGCCCCAGCACAGCAGCTCCCAACTCGTTCTCTAATTAGCACTGGCCTCTAATTGAGACTCTAATTAGCAACGGTCAGGGTTGGGGTGGAGGCAATTGTGCATCTGAAAGAGGAGAAACAGCAAATTGGGGGAAAAAGGAAGTGGTGGCAACCACTGAGCTCTGTGGGGTTGCCTGGGCTGGGCTGGGCTGGGTGTTCCTTTCCCTCCAGGAAAAGGCAAAATTCCAGGAAACTTGGGAAAATTGTCAGGATTTTGAAAAAGGAAACGTCAGGAAAACTGCGCTCCCCTTTCCAGGGAGGGGAATTGTCCTTTGGAGCAAGAAAGTTTGGGATGCTGAAGCGCAAAGTACAGGCCTGAGCTGGTGGCTGAGGGATTTCTGCAAGGAAATCTGGGATGAGAGCAGGGAGAGGGATTGTCTTGGATGCATCCAGCTGTGGTGCTCCCACTCCTAAAACTCTGTTTGGGAACGTCAGAGGAAGTAGCCACAAGTACAATTTGGAACCACGGAATGGTTTGGGTTGAAAAGGAGCTTAAAGCTCATCCCTGTGGGCAGGGACACCTCCCACTATCCCAGGGTGCTCCAAGCCCCATCCAGCCTGGCCTTGGACACTTCCAGGGATGGGGTTTAGAGGCTGGAAAATCTGCTTTGGAGAGAAGGTCCCAAAAAGGCCCCAGAATGATCTGATTTCCACCCGCAGTTCAGAGCCAGGGTGGAACACGGAGCAAGCCCAGCTGGAGCCCGAGGGAAGCAGAGTCAGGCGAGGCAGAGGCTCCAGACCATCAGTGCAGAGAAACCTCTGGGGTGCTGCGGGGGGTCCCCTTGTGCCATTCGAGATCCTCATTCCTAAAAGATGGGAATGAAGCTGGGAGCGGGGGCTGGGGATGAGCTGGATCCTCCGGAGCTCCGGTACCCAGGAATGCACCAGCACCTCTTGAGGGCTCCCGGATTTCCCCCCCTGCCATGAGTGCAGGCCCAGCAGGCACCCACAGCTGTCCCCAAGTCCTTGGGATCAGGATGGTTCTCTCCCCCATGGCCTTGGGTCAATCCCATCCTTGGCTGTCAGGAGTTGCTCTCCCGCGGGGGATGAGTGCCCGGCTGTTGGCAGAGAAGGCATTTCTTGGAATGGAAACCCTCTCTTCTCTCCCTCCTCTCTCATTCTTCCCCTTTCCCTTCTCTCTTCTCGCATCCTCTCCTTTTCTCTGTTCTCTGTTTTCCTCTTTTCTTTTTCCTCTCCTCTCTCATCCCTCTTCTCTCCTCTTTCCTTCTCCCCTCTCCTCCCTCCTCTCTCATTCCTCCTCTTTCCTTTTCTCCTNAGGAATTTGGGCTGTAAAATCCGGCTTTAAAATGAGCAAAACCGACCCCCTTAAGCGTGGAGTCCTGAGCCGGGCTTAGGAGGCTGCAAATCCCGGTCTGCGCGGGGGAGGATGGCCCGGGAGGCCCGGGCCGGTCCCAGCCCAGCTGCCTTTGTGCTTCCAGGGCTGCCAGCCCGGCAATAATTTGCCTCTGCTGTAATTAACGACTCCCGTGTCCCACCCCAAGGGCGGGATCTGCTCCTTCACGTGGAAAATTCCCCCTGTCCGTCCCCATCCCGGCTCTTCCTGGGAGCAGCGAGGGGCTGGAGCAGCTGCCCGAGGAGCCCAAAAGGAGCCAGATTCCAGCGGGAGGAGAAGGTGGGAACAGGGGGGATGGGGCTGAGGTTCCCGACACGGCGAGGGGGTGAAGCAGAGCTGCCGTTCCCCCAAAATTCCACGGAATTCCACGGATTTCCCCAAATCCCACAGGACCGGAAAGGTGTGCGCTCAAATTCAGGAGGAGAGATATTGAAAGATGAGAAAAGGAAGTGATCCTCGGGCCGCGGGAAGTGAGAGTAGGGTTAGATGGGATCTGGGGAAGGAACCCTTCCCTGCGAGGGTGGGGAGGAGCTGGGATGGAATTCCCAGGGAAGCTGTGGCTGCCCCTGGATCCCTGGGAGTGTCCAAGGCCAGGTTGGATGGGGTTTGGAGCAGCCTGGGACAATGGGAGGTCCCTGCCCATGGCAGGGGTGGGAATGGAGGAGCTTTAAGGTCCTTCCATCCCAAAGCAGTCTGGGATTCCGGGATTCTGGAATTCAGAGGAAAAGTGGGAAACTTGCTGCTGGAGGAGGCTGAGGAAATACAGGGCCAAAAAAGCACCAGAAAACCACAGAAATCCTTCAGCAGAACCTGATGGGACATCACCAACATCCCTGATCCAACAAATTCCCAATATTCCCGTCCTGGGCCCACTCAGCACCCTCGGAGCAAAGCCAGGCGTGTTTGGGATCCCGGGCTTTGCCCCAAGCTGTTCCCTGACCCCGAGCTGAGGACAAACGTTGTTTTCTCGTAGGAGCGCTGCAGTTGGAAGGCTGGAACCAAAATATTTATCAGCGATTGAAACTTTGGAGCGTCACTTCTGGAGAAAGCCGATTTTAAAACTGCATTTTTTAGGCGATAAACTCCTCTGGGGAAGTGACCTGCGGCTTCTTCCGGAGGGGCTCTGACCAGGACAGGAGCCAGGGAACGGCTGGAGCTGTGCCAGGGGAGGTTTAGGTTGGAGATCAGGGAAAGGTTCTTCCCCCAGAGGCTGCTGGGCACTGCCCGGGCTCCCCAGGGAATGGGCACGGCCCCGAGGCTGCCAGAGCTCCAGGAGCGTTTAGACAGCGCTGCCAGGGATGCCCAGGGTGGGAATTTTACCCAGGGCCAGGGCTTGGACTCGGCCCTTGTGGGTCCCTTCCAGCTGAGGATATTCCGTGATTCCATGAGGATAAAATCCTTTGGGAGAGCCAGCCGTGTTTCCCTGCTCCTTTTTGGGATGAGCTGCTCTGAGCGTCCAAAACCCTTCCCCGCTCCCCGCCAGCAGGATCCGTGTCCCGCTCCTCGGGGACTCAGCAATGCCAGGATTCCCTCACTGAAAAATTCCCTGAGATGCTGTCCCTGGCTGAACCCAGCCAGGTCGGCAGCAAACATGTGGGAGCGTGTGTCGGAGCGGGAGCTTTTCCAACTCCCACACTCGGCTCCTTTCCTTGGATTCATCCTTGGATGCCTTCGCCGAGCCCGTCCTGGCTGCCGGAGCATCACCTGCAGCTCTCCCCCCGGGAGTGCAGTGGCTGCCAGGCAGGAAAAGCCTTTTCCCGGCGCTCCTGGAGTGGGAATGCTCCTTTCCCGCTGCCGGGGGAATGGGATGTGGCTGGAATAAGCCGGGAATCGCTGCGGAGAGAGGCTGGGAGCAGCCGGAGCGTGCGGAGAGGAGGAATCGCGGCGGGAGCAGCGATTTTGCTGCTCTTTGATTGCGGAGCCGCTGCCCTTCCCCAGCAGCTCGGGGAGGGGGGGGGAACAGGAGCTGGGAACTCCTCCCGCTGCAAAAAATCCCAGGAAAACTCCTCCCGCTGCAACATCCCGGGGTTTTGCCGCTTGTTTTCTATCCCCGGGGGGAAAAGTCTCCGTGGCAGGGCAGGAGCAGCTCTCGCTCCCAGCGCGGCTTTTCCAGCCTGCGCTGATTCCCAGCTCCAGCCCCGTTTCTCCCTCTCCGTCTCTGCCGGGATCTCCGTTGTTCTGGCCGGGAATTCGCTCTTTATATCGGATTTTTCCACCTCGTTACCACTTTCCGGGGGTGCGGGGTGCCGGGAGAGGAGCGGCCTCGCCGTCGGCGCATCCTTGGGCATTGCCGAGGCTGGGAAATGCCATTCTGGGAGTGTAAAAATGCAGTTCTGGAGGTTAAAAAATTCAGGCAGCTCTAGAGGTTAAAGAACCCCACAGTTCTGAGTGCAAAAATGCATTTCTAGAGGTAAAAAATTGCAGTTCTGGGTGTAAAAAAATGCAGTTTTAGAGGTTAAAAATGCCACTCAAGGTGTAAAATGCCATTCTAGAGGTAAAATAATGCAGCTCTAGGTGTGGAAATGCCATTCTAGAGCTAAAAATGCCACTGTAGATGTTTGGAAATTCTGTTCTGGAGGAAAGAGGGGAAATTCCGTTCCTGAGGTTAAAAATGCTGCTCTAGAGACTAAAAAAAATCAGTTCTAGAGGTAAAAATGCCATTCTGGAAGTGTAAAAATGCAGTTTTGGAGGTTAAAAAATTCATGCAGCTCTAGAGGTTAAAGAACCCCACAGTTCTGAGTGCAAAAATGCAGTTACAGAGGTTAAAAATGCAGTTTTAGAGGTTAAAAATGCCACTCAAGGTGTAAAATGCCATTCTAGAGGTAAAATAATGCAGCTCTAGGTGTGGAAATGCCATTCTAGAGCTAAAAATGCCATTGTAGAAGTTTGAAAATTCTGCTCTGGAGGAAAGAGGGGAAATTCCGTTCCTGAGGTTAAAAATGCTGCTCTAGAGACTAAAAAAAATCCGTTCTAGAGGTAAAAATGCCATTCTGGGAGTTTAAAAATGCAGTTTTAGAGGTTAAAAAAGTTTATGCAGTTCTAGAGGTTAAAGAACCACAGTTCTAGGTGCAAAAAAAGCATTTCTGGAGGTAAAAAATTGCAGTTCTGGGTGTAAAAAATGCAGTTACAGAGGTTAAAAATGCCATTCAAGGTGTAAAATGCGGTTCTAGAGGTAAAAAAATGCAGTTCTAGGTGTAAAAATGCCATTCTAGGGCTAAAAATGCCACTGTAGATGTTTGGAAATTCTGTTCTAGAGGGGAAATTCCATTCCTGAGGTTAAAAATGCGCTCTGGAGGTAAAAATCCCAGTTTTTTGTGCAAAAATCTACAGTTCTGGAGGTTCAAAGTGCAGTTCTAGGTGCAAAAAATGCCCGGAATCTGGGATGGGGGTGCTGGGTATCTCCATGGATGGATGGGATTCAGGGTTGTTCCCGTTTTCCCTCTTCCCCGCCAGCCCTGGGGGGTGCAGGATTTTTGGAATTCCACATTTTCAGGGCGAGGGGAGGCCTGGGAGATGAGGAAATTCCAGCCTGGAATTGTCGGTGATTTTCCCACTCCGGTCTCGTGCTCCTGAGGGACTCACATTCCGTCATCCCTTAATGACGAATTTATCCTCATCTCCCACGTTCATCATTCCATCGGGATAACGGGCTGGAATTCCGGGAATTCCCAGCTATTCCCTGTCCTGGCAGGCCGGGAATTACCCAAATCTTCCAGATACCCTCAGGGGACGAGCTCTTCTCCTGCCTCCTGGAGCTCCCGGCTCCGTTCTCACTCCCCCAGCTCCACTCACGGATCTGCCTCGGCCGCACCTCGAGCTGGACCAGGAATTCCGTGCGGAATTTCGGTCAGGGTAGGATTCTTCCCAAGATTTCTCCCTCTTAAAAAAGCCCCGTTTCCCCCCCTGGGTTTGTTCCTCCTTGCCTGTGGCACGAGGTGCGATCTCCTCCTGGAGATTTCCCGGGAAATCTGGGTCACTGGATCAGCCTGGAGGGAACCCGCAGCGGCTCCGTGGCAGCTTTCGAGGGGGAGGAAACGGGGCCCGGATCCCACGCGGATCCCGCGGGGGCTCGGGGGTTTTTCCAGCCCTCTCCAGAGGCTCCCACCTCGGCCCCGCTGCCTCAGTTTCCCTCAGCCCCCGGCATGGTTTTCCCACCTTGGAATCGGGGATTTGGGAATCCTGGCAGCCTCAGGCTCTCGTGGATCGCTCAGGGAATGCTTCCTTAGGATCCAGCAAGCCTCGGGCATGGATTTGGCTGCAGAGCCTTCTCACCCCCCTCATCCTGAGGGATCCTTTCCCGGGAAGCTCTGCAGGGATTTGCTCCTGGATTGGCCCCTCTCTGTGCCTGGATGTGAATCCAAGGAACCAGAGCAGTGGGAATGCCAGGTTCAACCGACTATTAAATGGAATCATTGGCTCCAGACCCCCGAAGGGTTTGAGTGCATCAGGCAGAGCAGGAAAATCGGGAACCACGAATAATTCCCGCCCGGACAAACAGGATAAACGTGGATTTAGAGGGAAAAATGGACTCAGGGAAAGCTGACGAGCGTTCAGTGCCAGCTCTGGGGGCTCTGCTAGGACGGGAAGGAGATCTGGAGCAGATGGATTTGAGGAAAGACCCGGCAGAGAAATTCCAGCTGTGCTGAGCTCATGGAAAAGGCAAAGAGGGATCAGGAACTCCCCAGGCTCAGGCCATGGAGGAGGGGAGATTTCACCTGAGGGACTCCTGCAGAGCCCTGGGAGCTTCAGCTGCTGCTTCCCAACAGGGGCTGGGGCCAGGTGGAGATTTGGATTCATAAAAATAGAGAAAAAACCCTTCCCTGACAGCTCTGAAGGAAATTCTGTGGCCCCTGCAGGGACTGATGGATGAGGCCAGGACTGGAATGGGAATTTGGCTTCCCTGGGCACAGGGAAGGAGGTGTGGAGCTCTGGGCTGGAGCTGGAAGCGCTCAGCACATTCCCACCCTTCCCTGGGAGGGTGGGCAGGCCCTGGCACGGGTTTTTCCATGGATTCCCCATCCCTGGGAGTGTCCCAGGCCAGGCTGGATGGGGATCAGAGCATCCTGGGATGGTGGAACCTGCCCATGGAAAAGGGCTGGAGCCGGATCGGCTTTAAAGCCTCTTCCAACCCAAACCATTCTGGGATTCCGAGTGAGGGTTCTGTGTCAGTGTTCCTCCTTGGAGCAGGTTTTCTTTGGGATAATCCCAGGCAAAGCCATCCAGGCATCCCCATGCCTGCTCCCAGCTCCTCAGGCTGCACCCAGAGCTCAGCAACAGCTCCTGCTCTGCTCTTCTTGGCATCCCCTGCCCCGAATTCATCACTTCGGGCAAAACCTCGCTGCAAGGATGGGTGGGAGGGGACAGGGATCTGCAGGAAGCAGAGTCTTGGCCACTGGGAGCTGCCAGGAGGAGGAATTTTCCAGGATCAGCCTTCAGGATCGGCTCGGGTGGCTGATAGGCCCTGGATGATCAATTATTTTTTTTTAAAAATCACCTTAAATCTCTCTAAATTTGTGCTGAGGGAGGGATTCAGCACCTGGGGCCGCTGGGCTGGGAGCAGAGCTGGCCCTGGAGCCTTGGAGAAACCTTCGGCCATCCCCACAAATCTCCCAGTTCCCTCTCTCCAGGGCACAAAATCCCTTTTTTCCTGTTTCATTCCGCATTTAACACACCTGAAAGCCCAACAGCTGCGTCAGCACCTTAATCCCACCAGAGCCCTGCACCAGACCCGGGGCAAGGATACCAGGGATGAAACTCGGAGTGCATCCCATCACCCCATCCTGCACCTTTTCCCGCTGTTTTTTTTAGGGAATTCGCTCCCAGGATCCTAAAGATGAAGGATTCCTCTTCATCTGCATCCCATCACCCCATCCTGCACCTTTTCCCGCTGTTTTTTTTAGGGAATTCGCTCCCAGGATCCTAAAGATGAAGGATTCCTCTTTGTGATGACGGCATCAGGAATTCTCTGAGCTGGGCTGAAGGTTTAAAAAGGGGTAATTTGGATAGTCTTTGGATATTCTCGAGGAGAGAAGTGAGGAAGAGACACAAAGACTTGACCAAAAAATGGAGAAAGCTCAAAAAATAAAATCCTCAGAGCAGCAAAAAAGAGAAATTTCCCTCGTGAGGGAATCACGGAGGCCAGGGATAAAGAACGAACAGCCGTGGTTCCCTCGGGCTGGGTCTGAATCCATCCTCAGCTCACGGTGATCTTCCATCCCAAGGAATCTGAGCTGGTTTTCTTCTCAAATCCAGGGAATTTCAGCTCTGGGGGGTTTTTGTCCCTTTTACCTTTTGGGGTTTGGGGGGTTTTGGGGGTTTTGTTTCCTGCTCAGGCAGCCCCAGCACCTGCCAAGCCATCAGTGGTTTCCAGGATCCCCGTCAAAACCCTTCTGAGGGGGTAAAATCTGCCAAATCCTGGGGGGTTTTTGGGGATTAAATGGTTCGAGTGGCTCTTCCCAGACCAATTCCCGGCACCTCTGCCGTAGCAACTCCCATTTTTCCCTCTTTAATTCTCACTCAGCGTCTCCTCCCCCCTCAGCCCCCTGCTCCGTGTGCACCTCTGCCCTTGAGATGCTCCTTTCTCCTCCTCGCCTGCCCTTCCCGCACAAAATCCAGTTGGAAATTAACATTCCAGGCAGAAGTTATCCCGACGAGCCTGTTCCGCCAATGAAATCAGAATTCCAGCTCCTCCTGCTCGCTCCGCTTTTAGTGTTTGTGCGCACGGATTCCTGGCCGCGAGAGCCGCGTCCACTCCTGTCCTTGTCCTCCCCTGAACCGGGAATGCTGCAAATCCATCCTGGAATCGCGAGGGTTTCCTGCCTGGCCCGGGCTTTTCAGAGCTCTGGTGGTTAAAATCCTGTTAATTTCCAGCCCGTGCTCCCGGCCGGTTTGTATTTATTTATTCCTGTGCCAATTTGAGCTCTGGATTAACCGGAGCTTCTCCCCCCGTGGTTTTGCTTCAGAGCGAGGGTTCCTCCTCTCCTCAGCCTTCCCTGAGCTCCGCCGTTCCTCCCCGATTCCCATTCCGGGGCAGAAATCCTCGGGATCAGCTCCTTGCCTCTGCTGAATCCCACGGGAGCGGTGCTGCCGCAGCCCCCAGGATGCGCCGTCCCCGGATCCCTCCCTGCGGATGCTGCTCCGGCTTCGGGTCGGGATAATTCCTGCTGGAATCGCTCGGTGGGATGTTCACCCCTGCACGGCCGCAGGGCTGCTCCAGCGCCTGCCGGGAGAAATCCCAGCCTGGGATGCTGGAGGCGCGGGGTCCTTGGTTTGCCGTCAGCTGGAGCTGTGGGATTTGGGATCGAGCTGGGATTGGGGTGGCAAGGGGCACTGCTGGATCCTGCACTGGGAACTGGGAATGGGGAAAACAGGAGCTCCAGGATTTGGGATTGTGCTGGGAAAGGGCACTGCTGGATCCTGCACTGGGAACTGGGAATAGGGAAAACGGGAGCTGTGGGATTTGGGATCGTGCTGGGATTGGGGTGGCAAGGGGCACTGCTGGATCCTGCACTGGGCATTGATTGGGAATGGGGAGAGCCGGAGCTCCAGGATTTGGGATTGTGCTCACATTGGGACACTACTGGACCCCATGCTTGGAATGCTTGGAATGGGGAGAGCAGGAGCANACCCCGGACATACCCTGGACACATCCTGGACATATCCTGGACATCCCAGACACATCCCAGAAATATCCCGGACACATCCCGGCCACACCCTGGACACATCCTGGACACATCCTGGACATATCCCGGACACACCCCAGCCACATCCCAGACATCCCAGACCCATNGAAGGGGCACTGCTGGATCCTGCAATGGGCATTGGGAACGGGGAGAGCCAGAGCTGCAGGAGCTGCTGGGCAGGGATCCTGCTCAGGACTCTGGAGAACCCCCCTGGACAGGGGCTGGGGGACTCCAGCTGAAATCCAGCTGGAAAACAGCCCTGGATGCATTGAATTCCCAGCACAGGGACATCCCGGCTCGGTGCCAGGCGTGGGGACGGTGCCAGGCGTGGGGACAGAGCAAGGGGAGCTCCCGGGACGGGAGTGGCTCCGAGGACTCCGTGGGATTCTCCGGATGGAGCCGGGAGCTGGGAGAGGCACCGGGGGGTCACGTCCTGCGTGTGGCCTCGAGTGTCCCTTGGACAGTGTCCGGTGTCCGGCTGGGAGCGCAGGGCCCACAGCCAGCTCCAGGCAGGGACATTCCATGGAGCTGCTGCTGGAGCCGAGCAGGGTCCGGCTCAGCCCGGACATCCCGGAAACATCCCGGCCACATCCCAGAAACATCCCGGCCACATCCCAGAAACATCCCGGACACATCCTGGACACATCCCAGAAACATCCCGGCCACATCCCAGAAACATCCCGGCCACATCCCAGAAACATCCCGGACACATCCTGGACACATCCCAGAAACATCCCGGACACATCCCGGCCACATCCCAGAAACATCCCGGACACATCCTGGACACATCCCAGACACATCCTGGACACACCCCGGACATACCCTGGACACATCCTGGACATATCCTGGACATCCCAGACACATCCCAGAAATATCCCGGACACATCCCGGCCACACCCTGGACACATCCTGGACACATCCTGGACATATCCCGGACACACCCCAGCCACATCCCAGACATCCCAGACCCATCCTGGCCACACCCTGGCCACACCCTGGCCACACCCTGGCCACATCCTGGCCACATCCTGGATACATCCTGGATACATCCTGGACACATCCTGGATACATCCTGGACATATCCCAGACACATCCTGGACACACCCCGACCACATCCCAGAAACACCCCAGACACATCCCAGACACATCCCAGACACATCCCAGACACACCCCGGCCACACCCCGGACATACCCTGGCCCCATCCCGGACATACCCTGGCCCCATCCCGGACATACCCTGGCCACATCCCGGACATACCGTGGCCATATCCCAGCGTTCCAGCTCCGGCCGCCCCCGTGCCGTGGGCCGGAGCCACAAGCGCTCCTCCCCAGTTCCGGGAAGGGGACGCTGCCTCTGCAGCTGTTTGTTCCCGGGAACTGACAGTGCCAGGAATGCTGCCAAGGCTCCGGCTGATGGATGAGCCCCTCTCGGAGCCTGAAAAGATTCCAGGGATGTGGAATCTGAGCGTGGGGATGGCAGGGAAGAGGCAGAACTGGAAATGGGGAGCGTCCCCCGGAGCCCTGAGCTGCCCTGGGCCTGAGAGGAATCCCAGCCCTCCCTGGAGACGCTGTCCAGGTGTCACCTCCTTGTCCCCCTGGAAGGACATTCCACAGGGGATGGGGACAGTCCCACCCTCTGTGGGATTGCCTGGCACGGTGTGAGAGCAAAGGGACAGCAGGGACATGGGGGGGTGGCAGCCCCTGGCACGGAGCAAAGGGTTGGTCCCTCCTGGTGCCACCTGCTCATCCCCTCTGGTGCCACCTGCTCATCCCTCATCCCTCCTGGTGCCACCTGCTCATCCCCCTCTGGTGCCACCTGCTCATCCCTCCTGGTGCCACCTGCTCATCCCTCATCCCTCCTGGTGCCACCTGCTTGTCCCCCCTGGTGCCACCTGCTCGTCCCCTCTGGTGCCACCTGCTCGTCCCCTCTGGTGCTCCCTGCTCATCCCTCGTCCCTCCTGGTGCCACCTGCTCATCCCCCCTGCTGCCATCTGCTCCTCCCCTCCGGTGC
>VXAD01010114.1:209423-225792 GCA_013399195.1 Dicrurus megarhynchus | reverse complement strand
CCCTTTCCCCTTTCCCCTTTCCCCTTTCCCCTTTCCCCTCCTTCCCATTTCTCTGCATTTTCACACACTTTATGCCCCTGCTGTGATTCCAAGCCTGGACACTCCCAGGCATCCCAAACACCGCACACAATTCCTGCACGGATGGGAGCCAGGATGGGGAGCACAGGGGAGACTCCCAGGCCCTGGGAAGGCTGGGATGTCCCAGAAGCCTGATAAAAGTGCCAGCAAACACATCCTGAGTGCTTCTTTCAGCTCCCAGGGGTTATTCCTGCGTAATGACTGGGTCTGGGGGTCAGGAGAGCTTCAAATCCCAGAGCTGAGGAGCTTCATCCATGAACCAGAGCTGGGGGAAGGTCAGGAACATCTCTGACCCTGCCTGGTGTGTCTGGGTGCTTGATCTGTGTTTGGATCCTTGTTTGGGGTTTGGATCCTTGTTTGGATCCTTGTTTGGATCCTTGTTTGGTGTTTGGATTCCTGATTCATGTTTGGATCCTTGATTTATGTTTGGATCCTGGATTTGATTTTGGATCCTTGACTGGTGTTTAGATCCTGGATTTGTGTTTGGATCCTCGTTTGGGGTTTGGATCCTTGTTTGGATCCTTGATTCGTGTTTGGATCCTTGTTTGGACCCGTGACTTGTGTTGGATCCTGGATTCATGTTTGGTTCCTGGATTTATGTTTAGATGCTGGATTTGTGTTTGGATCCTTGATCTGTGTTTGGATCCTGGATTTGTGTTTGGATCCTTGTTTGGGGTTTGGATCCTTGTTTGGGGTTTGGATCCTTGTTTGGATCCTTGATTCGTGTTTGGATCCTTGTTTGGATCCGTGATTTGTGTTGGATCCTGGATTCATGTTTGGATCCCTGATTTATGTTTGGATCCTTGATCTGTGTTTGGATCCTTGTTTGGGGTTTGGATCCTTGTTTGGATATTTGATTCGTGTTGGATCCTGGATTCATGTTTGGATCCCTGATTTATGTTTGGATCCTTGATCTGTGTTTGGATCCTTGTTTGGGGTTTGGATCCTTGTTTGGATATTTGATTCGTGTTGGATCCTGGATTCATGTTTGGATCCCTGATTTATGTTTGGATCCTTGATCTGTGTTTGGATCCTTGTTTGGGGTTTGGATCCTTGTTTGGATATTTGATTCGTGTTGGATCCTGGATTCATGTTTGGATCCCTGATTTATGTTTGGATCCTTGATCTGTGTTTGGATCCTTGTTTGGGGTTTGGATCCTTGTTTGGATATTTGATTCGTGTTGGATCCTGGATTCATGTTTGGATCCCTGATTTATGTTTGGATCCTTGATCTGTGTTTGGATCCTTGTTTGGGGTTTGGATCCTTGTTTGGATATTTGATTCGTGTTGGATCCTGGATTCATGTTTGGATCCCTGATTTATGTTTGGATCCTTGATCTGTGTTTGGATCCTTGTTTGGGGTTTGGATCCTTGTTTGGATATTTGATTCGTGTTGGATCCTGGATTCACGTTTGGATCCCTGATTTATGTTTGGATCCTTGTTAGGATCCTTGATTCGTGTTGGGATTCCTGTTCTGACACCCCCCCACAGCTGCAGGAGCTGCCTCTCCCAGGTCGCTCTTACAGGGAGAAGTTTCTGGTGCCTCATTCCCGGTTTTTCCCTCTGTGCAAACCCCGCGGATCCGAGCAGGGCAGGGGAGGCTCCTGTGTTTTGCACTGCAGGAGGGATTGGTCTCGCTGAGAGTCCACAGCAGGAGCGTGGAGCCTCGGATTTCCCGCAGAACCCGGAGCTCTGCGGGGATTTGGGGGCTGCAGGTGGCGAATCCTGGGATCCCTCCCCACCCTGAGGCGCCCCTGGGTGTCCGTGGGGACTCGGGGGTGACGCTGCTGGAGCTGGGATGGGATTGAACCCAGCAGGAACAACATCTGGTGTGGCCTGACCTGATTGCTGTTCTCTGCTGGGGACAGAGGATTCGGGGCCTGCCTGAGCTGAGGGATTTGGAGCTCTTTGGAATCCCACAATCCCGGAATGGGTTGGGCTGGAAGGGACCTGAAGCTCATCCCATCCCACCCCCTGCCTGGGCAGGGACACCTTCCACTGTCCCAGGCTGCTCCAAGCCCCATCCAGCCTGGCCTTGGGCACTGCCAGGGATCCAGGGGCAGCCACAGCTTCTCTGGGCACCCTGTGCCAGGGCCTCCCCACCCTCACAGGGAAGAATTCCTTCCAAAATCCCATCTAACCCTGCCCTGCTTCAGCTTAAAGCCATTCCCTGTGTCCTGTCCCTCCATCCCTTGTCCCCAGTCCCTCTCCTGGAGCCCCTTCAGGCCCTGCAAGGGGCTCTGAGCTCTCCCTGCAGCCTTCTCTTCTCCAGGTGAGCACCCCCAGCTCTCCCAGCTTTGGGATTAACTGGGATGAACTCAGTGGCTCTGCTCTCGGTGATTCCCAAGGTTGTTATGGACAGGACATCCCAGAGCCCTTCTGGACGTCCCTGGCAGTGGCAGACCTGTCTCCTTGGGGACATCTGTGTCCTGCCCCAGCTGTGCCACCCCCTGGTGTGCCCAGCCCTTGTCAGCACCCCAAGGAATGGTTCATCCTCGCTCCCGGCCATGGCCAGGGCTCAGCTGCTCCAGCTCGTGGTGCTGGGATGCTCTGGAGGGTCCCAGAGGGTGCCCAGGGCACGTCCGGGGGTGTCCCAGCACTCCCAGCCCAGCTGCTCCACTGGCCCAGGAACCCCGGGAGCAGAGCAGCGACCCCAACAACCCCACTGACTCCATCTCATCCTCACAGCCCCGTGGAAATTCCGGAGAACGTGGATTTGGGGTGTTCCAACAGCACCACAAACGATCTGTGTCCGAAATTTAAGGAAAAGGGATTATTTCAAAATCATCCTGGGAAAGGGGAGGATTAATTCCTGCTCTGAGCGCTTCAGTCAGTCCCAGCTGCCACCAAACCTCTGCAGAGGAGCTCAACCAGCTCTGCCTTCCCACCCCTGGTGAGAATCCATCCATCCAGGAAGGATTTCTCCTCTCTCTTTGGTGGGAAATGGATAAAACCCATCCCATCGCTGCCCCGGCAGAGGCTGGGTGGGTGTGAGCTGCCCTGTGCCACAGGCCCCGCCAGCTCTGGAGTTCTTCCTGGTTCCTCCTCCTGAGTGGTTTCCCAGCTCCTGTTTCTTTTCTCTTCCCTGGAGCTGCTTCCTGAAGGACTCGGCCACCACTGGGAAACGCCCCAGGCCTGGCACAGCCCGGCCCCACCAATTCCTGGGACGGGAACTGAACCCACGGCCCCATAAAACATCTGTGGGAGCGCCTGGGAAAGACCCAGCTGCTCCCAGTGCCCCCTGCTCCTTCTTCCCATGTGCTTCCCAGGCGTTCCCTCTCCTTTCCCGCACTCTGGAGCCTGGGGCCAGCAAGACCCTGCCTGGCTGATCCCTCCTGAGGGGCAGCTCCGATCCCTGGGATCTGAGGGAACGGCTGGAGCTGTGCCAGGGTTGGAGATCAGGGAAAGGTTCTTCCCCCAGAGGTGCTGGGCACTGCCCAGGCTCCCCAGGGAATTGTCACATTCCCAAGGCTGCCAGAGCTCCAGGAGAGTTTGGACAGTGCTGCCAGGGATGCCCAGGGTGGGGGTGTTGGGCCAGGAGTTGGATGGATGATCCCTGCAGCCTGCGCAGGCCCCAGGTCCCACTGGGAACCCTCCGGCACAACCTGTCACCGACAGCATTTAAACCCTCGGCTTAAAGTACCAAAAAATTCCGTGGGGGAATTCCCAGTTTCTGGCCTAGGAGCCCAAAACGTGCCCGCAGACACTTGCCATTGTCCTTTTGGGAAGCCCCTGGTGAGTGACAGCTCCAGCGGTTCTTTGTCTGCAGGAATTAAGGGGGATTATGGATTTCTGTGTCTCTACCAGGAAAAGCAGGGATGGCAGCGCTGGCACGGCCTCACTCCCACATGGAAGCCGGGCTTTGGAACTGCTGTTCCTGCTCGGAATTTTAAAAGCAGCAGGAAGATGTTTCCCGATAACAGCGATAATGAAATGTTTCCTCCTGCTCCAGTGAGGAATCAGGATGGGAAGTGGAGATTAGAGAACAGAATCACGGAATGCCTGAGGCTGGAAAAGCCCTCCAGGATCATCGAGTCCAACCTGTGCCCAGTCCCCACCTTGTCCCCAGAGCTCTGAGTGCCACCTCCAGCCCTTCCTTGGACACCTCCAGGGATGGGCACTCCAAACCTCCCTGGGCAGCGCCTGCCAAGGCCTGAGCACCCTTTCCATGGGGAAATTCCTGCTGATGTCCAGCCTGAGCCTCCCCTGGCCCAGCCTGAGGCCGTTCCCTCTCCTCCTGTCCCTGTTCCCTGGGAGCAGAGCCCGACCCCCCCCCGGCTGCCCCCTCCTGTCAGGGAGTTGTGCAGAGCCACAAGGTCCCCCCTGAGCCTCCTTTTCTCCAGGCTGAGCCCCTTTCCCAGCTCCCTCAGGAATTCTCCAGCCCCTTCCCAGCTCCGTTCCCTTCCCTGGACACGCTCCAGCCCCACCATGTCTTGCCGTGAGTGTCCCAGAGCTGGACACAGCCCTCGGGGGGGCCCTCGCCCGCACAAAAAACAACCCAGGGATTGCTGGAGGTGAATTTCTGGAGCTGCCGCCCTCCCTCAGCTCAAACCCAGCGCCGGGAGAGGCTCATCCAGGGAATTCTCCCAAGCCCTGACGCTGAGCCGCTCCGAAGATCCCTCCCCGTCCATCTGGATCCCCGCACAGCTCCAGCCCTGCCTCCCTGGCCCTCGTTAGCGGGGAGCAGCCCCCGGGGCCCACCTGGGATCAGTTCCTGTCGCCGATTTGGCAGCGAGTGCTCAAATCCTCGCGGCGAGGTCAGGGCACCGCAGATGGCACCGAGCCACAGCCACCGCGGTGACACCGGGACCTCGCCCTGCCCTCGGCCCCCGGCACCTCTCCTTCTGCACGGTGGCACCGCTCCAGGCATCCAGACGAAGGCTGGGGTGGTCAGTGCCATCGGCTGTCACCCTGTGCCACCAACTGCCAGGGCCAGCTGCTGATTCCTGCCTGGATGCGGCACAAAATGGGAGCACTGGGAGCCGCTGTGGGAAGATCCCTGGGAGCCCATCTGGGCTCTTCTGGCTGGATCTGGGTCCTCGGTGTGACAGAGCCGGGTCCCCTGGGTGACCCTGGGCACCTCTGGAGCCATCTCAGCAATTCCAGGGAGCTGGGAAAGAGCCTTGCAGCCCCTTTGGAGTCACCATTCCCTTCCTGAGGGATCCACGCCCGAGTTCCTGCTGCTCCCCAGGATCTCACAGGAATGGGGTTGGGGTAGTGATGCTCTGGTTTTATTTTTACCCACGGCTCCAGAGCCCTGAGCAGCCCAAATCCCGGGCAGCCCCTCAGCCCCAGCCCAGTCTGGGGTTTGGGTGAGCTCTGGCAGGACACAGCTGTGGGACCTGGCTGGGAAATCGGGAACTGGGGACTCACCTGGTGCAGGTGCTGCTCCTGCAGGTCATGCCCAGGGAGGGGGAATGGCCGGAGCCCCCGGCGAGGGGCCGGACCTGGCACTGACCCTTTGCCTGACCAAGGCCAAGTGGCCACTCTGAGCCCCCCCAGGAGCATCGGGCACAGCCTGGGAGGGGACACGAGCCCAGGGGGGGCCTTTGCTCGGGGTCCCTCCCCGGGGGCAGCAGCTGGAGCTGTTCTGTGGGGCTGCTCCACCATCCAAGGGCTGGAAGGACCCAGAGCCTGGGGCTGAGCTGGGAGGGAACTGGTCTGACTGGGACCAGCTGGGAGTGTGGGCGGTGGTCACTGGTGGCCCCTGTACCTGTGGGGTGGGGTGAGGCTTTGGGATGTGCCTCTGGGAGAGCTGCTCGAGGCCCTTGGAGATTGGAGAATCACAGCATCGCCCAGCCCGGGAGCATTTCCGAAAATTCCCACGGATTTGGGTTTCTGGCCCCGGCCCTGGAGGGTCCCTTTGGCTGAGCACAGAGACGAACAACTGAGGTTCCGTGCGAGGCAGTCCTGGGGCTGCTGTGACGGGGTCACCTCGGCGGTGACACCTCACGGGCTGCGGACACCGCGGCCCTGGGGACAGCCAGGGGGACACGACCCCGGGAGTGCCACCGCTGACCCGTGGCTCCTGGCACCCGGAGCTGCCGCAGCCCCGCGAGGTCAGGTCGGTGTTAACGCCTCCGGAGCCCCGGGGAGAGATTTCCCCAGCCGAGGGAGGAAAAGGCTTCGGATGGAGCTCATCCCGTGCCCCGTGGGAAGCACCAACACCTCCAGCACTGAATCTCTGTTTGTTTATCTGAGCCTGGTGGTATTTGCCTGGATCAGTCTGGCTGTGCCCAGAGGAGGCAGTTTGGGAAAACCTGGGAGATGCTGGGTATTTATTTATATTATCCTTTATCAGGAGATCTTCTTGGAGTGTGTCCAAAAGGAGCCGATTCCACGGTGAGGATCATCGTCCTGAGGGTGCCAGCTGCCCCCCAAAGCTGCTCCATCCTCACCTGAAACACAACAAAAGCCCAGACCAAGGCAGGGAGGGCTCACTCAGCAACTCCCACCACGGGCGAAACCTGGCTCGAGTTGGGAAATTAATTGAGTTAATTGAATTTATTACCTGTGAGAGCGGAGGCAGGCGACGAGAAGTAAACCCAAGTCTTAAAAACGCCTTCCCCCAGCCCTCCCTCCTTCCCGGCTTCACTTTATTCCTGATTCCTTTCCTCACACTCTCCCCCTGCTCTCCGGAGCCCCTCCTGCCCCTCCTTCCTCCCTGCCCTGCCTGCCCACATTTCTCTTCTCTCACTCCTCTCTCCTCTGGCCACAGCTGATTCTGCCCCATCCCTTCTTCCCCTTCTCAAATCCTTCCTCCCAGAGGATAGCATTTGAGAAGGATGGGAGTGCTTCCTCACCCCCGCAGCCCGCCCAGACCTGGAACAGGCAGCACATGGAGCTGACCAGCCTCAGGGGGGCTGCTCCAAACGAAATTCTCCTCTCCAGGTGGGGATTTCTTCTGCCTGGTTCAATTTCAGGGGCTGAGGAAGAGCCTTCAGCCTCCTCACAGCAGCATAGCTCAGCCTCCCCAAGCCGGGGGGCTGTTGCATTTTATAAGCAGTGTTTTTCTGAATCAAACTGTGCACTCATCAGAAAATGGACCTTGCTGCTTGATGTACGTTGGGAAGTGCCACGCACGTTTATCGTGCTGTATAAATAAAATATAATAATGCTGAGACTCAAGGACTCCCATGGAGTCATTCAGGAGAGAGGCAGAGGGCCGGTGAATGAATTTGGACAAGGCTCAGAAAAGGAAAAGAGATTTATTTATTGTTTGAACAGGGAAAAAAAGCCAAAAAGAGCCTTTTCTGGCACAGAAAGGGGTCCTGAGCCTGGGCTCAGCAACGGAGCAGATCCTGTGCTTGAGAAACGGGATGGAAAGGGGATTTGAGGAATGGGATGGAAAGGGGGTTTGAGGAACAGGATGGAAAGGGGATTTGAGGAATGGGATGGAAAGGGGATTTGAGGAATGGGATGGAAAGGGGATTTGAGGAATGGGATGGAAAGGGGATTTGAGGAATGGGATGGAAAGGGGATTTGAGGAATGGGATGGAAAGGGGATTTGAGGAATGGGATGGAAAGGGGATTTGAGGAATGGGATGGAAAGGGGATTTGAGGAATGGGATGGAAAGGGGATTTGAGGAATGGGATGGAAAGGGGATTTGAGGAATGGGATGGAAAGGGAGTTTGAGGAATGGGATGGAAAGGGGATTTGAGGAATGGGATGGAAAGGGAGTTTGAGGAATGGGATGGAAAGGGGATTTGAGGAATGGGATGGAAAGGGAGTTTGAGGAATGGGATGGAAAGGGGATTTGAGGAATGGGATGGAAAGGGAGTTTGAGGAATGGGATGGAAAGGGGATTTGAGGAATGGGATGGAAAGGGAGTTTGAGGAATGGGATGGAAAGGGGATTTGAGGAATGGGATGGAAAGGGAGTTTGAGGAATGGGATGGAAAGGGGATTTGAGGAATGGGATGGAAAGGGAGTTTGAGGAATGGGATGGAAAGGGGATTTGAGGAATGGGATGGAAAGGGAGTTTGAGGAATGGGATGGAAAGGGGATTTGAGGAATGGGATGGAAAGGGAGTTTGAGGAATGGGATGGAAAGGGGATTTGAGGAATGGGATGGAAAGGGAGTTTGAGGAATGGGATGGAAAGGGGATTTGAGGAATGGGATGGAAAGGGGGTTTGAGGAATGGGATGGAAAGGGGATTTGAGGAATGGGATGAAGATGAGATTTTTCTGCCTAAAACCCTGTGGGTGGCCAGGGCTGGGTTCAGGGTGCATTGGGGGCCCACACTGGCCTCGGGGAGCTGTTCCCAGTCAGAGACGGCCCAAAGGTGCCCAGAGCTCAGCTGCCTGGGGGTGTTGCCACCTCCTCCTGTCCTCACGTACACCCAGAGGCAAATCCTGCTGTTTGTTTATTTATTAATTTCTGATGTCAGGTCAGATTTGGCCGGCAGCAGAGGGACAGGGACCACGAGCACCCAGGGGAGGCTCCAGTGATGCTCCCACGGTGGCACTGGGGGCAGTTTGTGCCTGGTGCAGCTCCCGGGAGCAGGGACAGATGCTGGGGCAGGGGCTGGGACAGGGGGGCTCCGGCCCTGCCCTGCCAAACTCAGCTCCCCAGGCTTGGGTGGGACTGGAGGGAGCAGGGCAGGGACAGATCTGGGGGGTTGGAGGTGTGAGAGGAGGGGAGCGGGGGATAGGAACAAACCTGGATTGGGGAGCTCACCTGGATTTGGGAGAGTTTGATCCAAGGGAGGGAATGGCAGAAATAATTCCTGGAATGGGGGTTCCACACCTGGAAAAGGAGAGGATGAGGTGGGGAGGAGGGGACAGGCATAACCCTGGATTGGGGAGCTCACTTGGATTTGGGAGAGGATGATCCAGGGGAGGGAATGGCAGAAATAATCCCTGGAATGGGGGTTCCACACCTGGAAAAGGAGAGGATGAGGTGGGGAGGAGGGGACAGGCATAACCCTGGATTGGGGAGCTCACTTGGATTTGGGAGAGGATGATCCAGGGGAGGGAATGGCAGAAATAATCCCTGGAATGGGGGTTCCACACCTGGAAAAGGAGAGGATGAGGTGGGGAGGAGGGGACAGGCATAACCCTGGATTGGGGAGCTCACTTGGATTTGGGAGAGTTTGATCCAAGGGAGGGAATGGCAGAAATAATTCCTGGAATGGGGGTTCCACACCTGGATTTGGA
This sequence comes from Dicrurus megarhynchus, assembly GCA_013399195.1. Lineage (NCBI taxonomy): Eukaryota > Metazoa > Chordata > Aves > Passeriformes > Dicruridae > Dicrurus > Dicrurus megarhynchus. The sequence goes on along the minus strand of VXAD01010114.1, from coordinate 216,555 downwards.
AGAGGATGATCCAGGGGAAGGAACGGCAGCACTAACCCCGGGATGGGGATTACACACCCGGAAACAGGAAAGGTTGAGCTGGGGAGGGGCTGGAAGGACTCACCCTGGACTGGGGAGCTCACCTGGATTTGGGAGAGGATGATCCAGGGGATGACAGCAATAACTTGGGATGGGGTTCCCACACCTGGATTTGGGAGAGGATGATCCAGGGGAGGGGATGGCAGTGCTAACCCCGGGATGAGGGTTCCACTGTGCCGGGCAGAGCTGATCCATCGGGCCAGGCTCCCAGTGACCCCACAGAGAAACAGGCAAAGCTGTCCCAGGGCTGCTGTGCAGGACCTGGCTCTCAGGAGGGCACAGCAGTTTTTGGGTGCTGAGAGGTGCCAGCAGCTCTCTGAGCCGGGCATTTGCATTTTTCTCTGGTGCTGGTGCCACACTCGACCCTCGCTGTCCCCTCGCTGTCCCCTGGCCCCAGCTGAGCCCCTCCCTCGGGCTCAGGTGCTGGAGCAGTGAAATCTGCGAGCGGGGCAGGTTAATGCAGAACTTCCCTGCCTGTTTGCACCTTTTCCTGGAGCCACTCCAAGGCTGCTGCGAACACAAAGGGATTCATCACTCTCGGGCTGTCTGCAGCCAGCAAACCCAGAGCGATGTTTGACAGCGAGGAATAATTACCTTGCCAGCTTTGCTTTATCCACATTTCACATTCAGGGGGGAGATAAAGCCCCGTTCCCAGTGGCTCCGCCGAGGAACCCATCCAGGCTGGAAGCTCCCACACCCCAGGAGAGGCTGAGGGATGGGAGGCACCGGGGCATCTCCTCCTCCGCCCCGGTCTCTGCTTTTTCTGGGCCTTCCTCACCGATTCCTTCCTCTCCAAGGTGGGTTCGGGATGGTCCCACACTGAGATTCCCCCCAAACCCTGGCACCAGGAATCCCACCCTGCCCGGGCACACCACCTTGGGGTGAGCTCTGGGCCAATTTATTTCGCTCATCCTCCACGTCTTTAATTAAATTAGCTCCAACACAAAGGGTTGCCTGACCCCGATTGGGTTAAACGAGCCCGTCTCCATGGCAACCGGCTCCTCCGAAGGGCTGATAGCTCCTGTGTCTTCTCCAAACCCTTCCACATTCCTCAGCTCCCATCCCTCGTTGCTTTAAAGGCGCCAAGTTGGGTTTGGGGGGGGAGCTGTGCCTGGATTTGGGGGGTGACAGCTGCTGGGACCACTGGAGATGCTCAGTCCTGCAGAAATGTCAGGATCTGATTCCTCCCGTGGTTCCCGTCCCCATCATTTTTCAGCGTGGATCAACGCTTACAGGGCGTTGCTCTGTGGGATTCCTCCTGGAGGGGAAAAAAAACCAAAAAGCCATTTAGGAGTTTGAGCAGGAACGGCCCAGCTGCTCCCAGGTGTCATAAATAAAGTAAATAAACAGCAGGAATTGCCTCCGTGAGCTCAGAGTGTGGGGTGGGAACGTAAAACTCTGACCCAGATGCAACAAATGCGGAAGTGCCACCAGAAAATTCCACAGAGATGGGACTGGAGAGGGGAGGAACAACCCCAGGCACCAGCACAGGCTGAGGAGGATCTGGGGGTGTCACCGAGCTGTCCCTGAGCCAGCCCTGGGGGCCAGGGGACAGTGGGGTCCTGGGGTGGATGAGGAAGAGCCGTCCCAGCAGGTCAGGCAGTGATGCTGCCCCTCTGCCCAGCCCTGGGAGGCACCTCTGCAGTGCTGTGCCAGCTCTGGATCCTCAGCACGGCAGGGACACGGAGCTCCCGGAGGGTGACAGAGATGCTGAAGGGCCTGGAGAGATCCGTGCCCAGCAAAGGCTGAGGGAGCTGGGGCTGCTGAGCCTCGAGAGGAGCCCCAGCTGAGAGGGGCCCTCAGCCCTGGCTGTCCCTGGCTGCAGGGAGGGCTCAGGGCAGGGCCCGGGCTCTGCTCCGGGGCCCAGCAGTGGCACCAGAGCCACGGGCAGGGACTGATCCCAGCAATTGCCCTGCACAGGAGGCAGAAGTGCTGCCCTGGGCAGTGCCCAGCCCTGAGCAGAGAGCAGAGAGGCTGTGGGGTCTCCTCCCTGGGGACATCCCAGACCCCTCTGGCCACAATCCTGTGCCCTGTGCTCTGGGATGGCCCTGCCTGCACAGGGAGGTGGCACCAGATGTGACCCTCTGTGGTCCCTTCAAACCTCTCCAATGAAAACAAATTAAAAGGTAAAAACTCTCATATTAGAGCAGCCAAAACCGGGATTTGGATGGAAAATGAAAGGAGGCAAAGCAAGGGAAAGGTTGGGGAGATCCTTGACTCCCTGGACCCAGCAATGAATGTGAGTGGGGGAGTATTTAATATAACAGAGACTTCCTACAGCTCAGCAATGAAAGATTTTTAAGCAATTTCCAGCTGAAACCCTGATTCAAACTTTTAATGAGGAGGGGAACCTATCAGGCCAACCTATCCCGGAGGAAGCGATGCCTCTGCTATCTTTTGTGCATCTTTAAATTACATTTGGGAATGGAGTTCATTCAAGATTCATTCCAGCTCTTTCAAAGCCCACTTTAGGATGACACGACCTGCACCCATCCCCTCCCCTGACAGCACAGGGAGCTCTGGGTGCCCAGTGGCTGCATTTGAAGCATCTCTAAACACTCCATTGAATCCCTCCCCGGGGTGCCTCTCTAAAATAACTGCTGCAGGTGAACCATGAGCAATCTCTGCTTTAAGAGGGGCTTGGGAAGCTTCTCTAGGCCTGGATCGTGGAGCCAGTCCCAGGACGGGGATGAAAACTGCTCGGGTTTAAAATGAGGAATTTAGGGGTAAAATGAAGTGTGAATGCTCCGTCCTGGCATCACACAGGTGATACCAGAACATCTCTCCCAGTCTCATCCTGGCTCTCAGATGAGCCAATTTGTAATTAAGTGTTCATTAGGCTTCAGTAGGTCCATCCTGCCCTCCCTCACAGGCTTCAGAACACGGAAAGGGTTCAGGAGTTGCTCAGAAGAAACTCCAAGAAGAAATTTGTGACCAGCCCTGAAATGTGAACCAGACCGAGCAGGGACTCAGTTTTGCCTCTGGAAGTGTCCAAGGCCAGGCTGGGTAAGCAGAAAATCCTAAGAGGGAATTTTTTTTAGGGGATAAAAAAGCAAAACCTGAAATATTGAGATTAGAAGGTGGCAGGGGTTGGAAGGGACTTTTTTCCAACACTGGAAGGGGCTCAAGGAGAGCTGGAGAGGGACTGGGGACAAGGGTCTGGAGTGATGGGACAAAGGGGAAGGGCTTTAAGCTGAAGGAGGGCGGGGTTAGATGGGATTTGGGGAGAAAATTTCTCCCTGTGAGGGTGNTTTAAGGTCCCTTCCCACCCAACAGCTCTATGACTACACCTCTCCCCCAGGTGCTGCTGGAGTGGTCAGGAGGCTCAGCGAGGCCTCCTGCAGCAGCCCCCGGGGTATTCAGTGAGGAAACTGAGGCACAGTGCCAGGACTTTGGCAGTTTTATGGCGTTCTTTTTCCAGAAGAAAAGACAGGCCCCTCTCTGTTCCCCCCCTGGGAGCCAGGCCAGGCTGCGGCCGCCTCGTTGCTCCTGGATGGATGGATGGAGCCATTGGAGGAGGTTCAGGGCTGCAGAGGTCCCCGATAAACCCAGCCTCGTCCGCACGGCGCGGGAAAGCCCCGCGAAGGCTGAGCGCTGCAGGGATCATCGGCGGTGACGGAGCCACTGCCCTCCAACAGCCCCTTCTGCGGCCGGAATTGCAGCCCGGAATGCCAAAAGCTTTAGTGGGATTTGATGGATTCCTCCCTAAGGCCTGAGCTCTCCTGGCTGAGCCCAGCCCCCGCCGGGTCTCCGGGGAATCAGAGGAACCGCCAGGAGATGAACTCGTTTCTGCTGGGGGACCTTGGTGACACCTCCAGCTCCGACTCTCACGCTCCAGCCCCCTCTCCGCGTCTCCATGGATGCTGCAAATCCCACCTCGTGCCACCTCTGTGCCCCGGGAAAAGCATGGAGTGGCTTCTGCTCGGGTGTCCCTGTGGTCAGGGGGTCTGGGAGTGACCACCCGGGGCTGGGCAGGGGGTGAGGGACCCCCTTCCCTCAGCTGTTCCCTGCTCCTGAGAGAGGCCAGGGGCAGAAATCCCGGGAAGGACCTGGAGCAGCAGCTCCCTCGTGGGAAGCTCCTGGTGGGAGGGCTGGGACTGGGTCACCTCTAAGGTCCCGTCCAACTCAAACCATTCCGTGATTCCATGGTTCTCCCTGCCTGCAGGAGAAGGGAAAGGAGGGCGGACACAGGGACTGAGAAGTGGAAATGGGAGAGGAGGAAAATCCCCGAGAGCGTGGGGACAGTGGGGTGGGGATGGGTCACTCCTGTCCCCTGTGAGGGACAACTCCCACTGTCCCAGGCTGCTCCAAGCCCCGTCCAGCCTGGCCTTGGGCACTGCCAGGGATCCAGGGGCAGCCACAGCTTCTCTGGGCACCCTGTGCCAGGGCCTCCCCACCCTCACTGGGGGAATTTTTTCCCCAAATCCCATCTAACCCTGCCCTCCTTCAGGTTAAAGCCATTCCCTGTCTCCTGTCCCTCCATCCTTTAGGCTCTCCCTGGAGCCTTCCCTTCTCCAGGTGAACATCCCCAGCTCTCCCAGCCCGGCTCCAGAGCAGCTCCAGCCCCCAGAGCATCTCCGTGGCCTCCTCTGGGCTCATTCCAACAGCTCCAGGTCTTTCAGTGCTGGGGGCCCCAGAGCTGGACACAGAACTCCAGGTGGGATCTCACAGGAGCAGAGGAGAGGGGAGGGATCACCTCAGGTGCCATCCCAGGCCACCTTCACCTGCTGAGCACAGGAATTGTCACCCTCTCCTTGCTCCCGGGGCCAGGCCTGTGCCCTTGGGATGCTGGCAGGACATCCCTGCCCCTGCTCCCAAAGCAGTTGGGGACGTGTAAAAGCAGCGCTGAGAGCGGCAAGAGGCAAAAAGGAGAGGGAAAAAGAAGGAAGAAATGTGAGGGGAAGGAAGCAGCGATGGGGTGATGCAGCTGGAGAGGAGATTTGGGAACGGCCAGAGCAGGGAGATCTCATCCACGCAGCAATTCCTTACAGGAGGGAGCTCGAGGAGGCAGGAACAGGCGAGGCCTGGGCCCAGCAAAGCTCGGCGTCCCTCAGTTCTGAGTTTCCACCTCCCACCTTTGATCCCAGCCCGGCCTTTGACTGACCACAGCGCTTCAAACACGGGATTCCCTCTGTTCAAACTTCCAAGGGCTGTGGGACAGAGCTTTCATCTTCCTTGTGCCTCAGCAGAGCACAGCACACACACGGTGCTCCTGCCTGGGCGTTCTCTCCCACCTCGCAGAACCCCAGAATCACAAAATCAGCTTGGGAAAGACCTTTGAGATCATCGAGTCCAGCCTGTGAGCCGACCATGGCTCTGAGTGCCACGTCCAGTCTGTTCTTCAGCCTTCCCTGCGCTCTGCTGAGGTGTCACAGCCACTGCCACGTTGGTTCTGTCACTGTGGGGTGGCCTCACGTGGTGATGGAGGTGGCATCACCATGACCTGTGAGCCCAGGTGGGCAGGAGGCCGATGGCACCCGGCTGGTGCCAGCTCTGGTGTGGCCACAGGACCAGGGCTGGGCTTGTTCCCTGTGCTGGCACCTCTGAGGAACCTCAAATCTGGGGTCAGCTCTGGGGCCCTCACGACACGAAAGACATGGAGGGGCTGGAGCGTGTCCAGGGAAGGGAACGGAGCTGGGAAGGGGCTGGAGAATTCCTGAGGGAGCTGGGAAAGGGGCTCAGCCTGGAGAAAAGGAGGCTCAGGGGGGCCCTTGTGGCTCTGCACAACTCCCTGACAGGAGGGGGCAGCCGGGGGGGTCGGGCTCTGCTCCCAGGGAACAGGGACAGGAGGAGAGGGAACGGCCTCAGGCTGGGCCAGGGGAGGTTTAGATCGGATATTAGGGAAAATTTCTTCCTGGAAAGGGTGCTCAGGCCTTGGCAGGCGCTGCCCAGGGAGGTTTGGAGGCCCCATCCCTGGAGGTGTCCAAGAACCCTGAGGATGTGGCACTGGAGGACGTGGTTCCGTGAACACAGTTGGGAGCTGGCTGAGGGCTTGGACTTGATGATCTTAAAGATTATTCCAGCCTTAACTATTCCACAATTCTACGGCTTTGGAGGCACCTGTGAGGCCTGGGTGCACAGCCCCGAGCCAGGGGAACCCCCTGGTGTGGGGTTTTAATTGGTCACACCATGGAAAACCAGCTCCGTGGTCACTCCCCAGCCCTGCTTCGGGGCTGGCACCTGAGATAATTGAAGGTTCTCACCTTTTCTGCTGTAGGTTTCGATCCCCTGGGGACCAACCCCTTAAGTTTCCGGACGAAACCCCAAAAAAAGCCCCTTTTCCTTTGGCTCACAGTTTTGCCATGGGGAGTTTGGGGGGGGTTTTTTGGGGGTATTTTCACAGTGTGGCTGAGTCAGGGGTGAGTAAAACCAGCCTGTCCAGCCCAGGTTTATGTGTGCTTTGGGGGTTTAGGGGTAGCATGTGGGGTTTGTATGATTTTATGTGGGGTTTGTGTGGGTTTACGTGTGGGAGTTTATGGGGTTTGTGTAGGTTTATGGGGTTTTGTGGGGTTTGTGTGGGTCTCTGTGGGGTTGTGGGGGTTTATTTGGGTTTGTGTGAGTTTATGGGGTTTTGTGTGGGTCTGTGTGGGGTTGTGTGAGTGTATGGGGTTTATGTGGAGTTGTGGGGGTTTAGTTTGGTTTATGTGGGGCTCTTCCCACCAGAGGCTGAACTCCATCCCTGCTCCTTCCCAGCCCGGCTCAGCCAAGAGAAACCTCTCCCTGCTACCCCAGGGGAAGACGCCCCGACATCCCTTCATTTTCATATAGCATGCGTACATCCTCATTCCAATTAATTATTGCAGACCGGGATAATTAGAAGCCTCCGGCCACGGCCTCCTGCAGCAGAGCCGTTCCGAGCGTTCCTGAGGGAGGCTCTGGATTCCTGCTATTCCTGCTCCTCCTCGTGCCACGGTGCCGAAGGGAAGAGCCGCTGCCCCTGAACCCACCGTGACAGCTTAACCTCGCTTACAACATCCAGGAGAGCTCGGCACAACATCCAGGAGAGCTCGGCACAACATCCAGGAGAGCTCGATTACAACATCCAGGAGAGCTC
>VXAD01010114.1:184548-202230 GCA_013399195.1 Dicrurus megarhynchus | reverse complement strand
AGGCCCTGGCACAGGGTGCCCAGAGAAGCTGTGGCTGCCCCTGGATCCCTGGCAGTGTCCAAGGCCAGGGTGGATGGGGCTTGGAGCAGCCTGGGACAGTGGGAGGTGTCCCTGTCCATGGCAGGGGTGGGATGGGATAAGCTTTAAGGCCCCTTCCAACCCAAACCAGTCTGGGATTCTTTGATTCCATGAATTTCAGCACCCAAACTTGGGGATCGGGGTCTGGTGGAGAGCAAGGGGCACCTCCCTGTGGGATCCATTCCCATTCCTCACCATCGGCTCTAAAGGGAGCAGACCCCCCAAAACTGATGATTTCACTGGAGACATCAACTTGGCGGTTGCCTGAATTTGGGTGGGTGACTCTCCCTGACAGCTCCGGTGATGAGAGCTCAGCCAAGCTCCTGCACCCCTACAGGAGGCACCGAGGCTCTGGAATTGGCTCTGCACTGACTGGGAATCAACGGGATCACCACATCCGACAGTTAAATGTCCCTGGGAGCGCTCAGGAGCGCAGGCTGAGCTGCGGTGGCTCGGATCATCCAACCCTCTGCAGAGCAGGATGTCCCCAGCCTCGGGAATGGTCCCTTCTCTGCGCCTGGAAATCATCTGAGAGGTGGAGTCACGGCATGGCACGGCCAAAAACGGGCTGAAAGCTGTTCAAAGGACGCAGCGCCGAGGATGGTGCAGTCCCCGTGCCGAGGAATATCTGACGTTCCCGAATTTACCGGTGGAGATGGGAGCACGAGGCTGCAAAAACCAGTTCAGGCCAGGGACTGGTGTCTGGGACCCAAACCTTGGGCGTCATCTGCGTCACATCCTTCAAAAGGCCCGATTTTGGGAGGATCTGGTGGGAGCAGATCCAAACATTTTGGTGGCAGCCAGCCCTCGAGAGCAACAGAAAACGATTCTGACTGAAGATTTCCACAGCAAACAGCAAAACATCCCCGAATGGAGACCTCGTGCTCTCCCGACCTGCTTTCCCTCCCTTCCAGAGGAGCGATTTGCTGCCCTCTCCTGCTCGAAGGCAGCCGGGAAAGGGCTTGAAATGGGGTTTCGGGTGTCTGGGCGAGGCAGAAACCCTGCAGGAAAATGCTTGGGGGCAGCCCAGGTGAGCCCAGGGTGTTTTTACCTTTGCCTCGATGAATTCCCCTTGGAGGCATCTCTGGGCTGGGCTGGGCTGGTACCCTCAGCCTCCCTGGAGCTACAGCCTGGCACTGCCAGCGTGCCAGGGGCACACCAAGGCACCTCTGGGTGGCCAAACCCCCCATCCTTGGCTGCTGCAATGAAGCCGTTGCTGCCCTGCCGCGCGCCGAGCGAGGCTGGAGCGTCTCACTGATGGGAGAGAAGGCCAGATAAGGGCTTTATCTGGGATGTCTCCGTCTGGGAAGAGGAATTGAAGCGTGTTTTTGTCTGGACGCCCCACCCCGGGCTGCAGGGGCTGCCTGCCAGCATCCTGTGCCGTTATCATCCCTGCTGTGCTATCGTGTCCCTGGGCTGACAATCTCCTCCAGCCCAAAAAGGAGAAGAAATCAATGGCTTATCAGCTCCAAGCTGCCACATCAAACCTCTCTTCAAGGGGCTTCCCGTTGCTCTGGCAGTTCCAGGGGTAAGGGATGCTGCTCCCATGCATCCCAAGGATATTTGAGTGTTTGGAGTGCTGGGCTGGGAGAGAGAGGGACGCTCTCCAAAATGTCTTTAGGAAAAATCAGCTGCGTTTTCCAAAGCTTTGACAGATGCTCCTGCACCTGGGGCATCAGCTGGGCTCTGAGAAACTCCTGGGAAAGGTGGACAAATGCAGGAAAACCACCCAAATCGCTGCCCTCAGGCACTGGGCGGGGAGCTGGGGGCCTGCAGAGCCACCAGGGATCGAACGCAGGATGGTGGGGCCTGGTCACGGGTCCGGAACAAGCTGGGGAGTTCTGCAGAGTTATTCACAAACCCAGGTTTGCTTTGCTGGGGGCAGGTTCCGCTGCTGGGGGAGCTGCAGAAGTCGCTCCCATGGTGGGCAAATTCCAGCTGGTGCCAGAGCTGAGCCCGTGGCGGCAGCACCTCGGTGACAACATCTTGAAGAAAGGGAAAAAAACCCGCCCTGGAAGAGAGGAGAGTGGGAATAAGTGACAGGAACAACTCTGCAGGTGGCAGCCCTGAATTCGTCTGAGATTTGGGGTTGCCACCCCCCGAGGTGAAGGAGGAATTGCTGACAGCAGCCACAGGGGTTAAAGGAGTCGCTGGGTGTTGTCCTTGTGCCTTTGGGACCCCTCAAGTCTGACCTCAGGCAGGAACGACCTCCTGGGAAATGGTCCTTGCTCCGGTGGAAGATCCTTCCAGACCCGGGCGTGTCTGACCTCCACATCTTCCCAGCCTCCAAACCGACCCCTTCTGCCCCTAAGAACCACTCCCTGCACTGCCACGGGCTGTCACAACGTCCTCTGAAGCCACTTGTGTGCTATTTGCTCCAAACCCTGGCTAATTTGTCCATTATTATGAGGTTTATCCACTCCCTGGTGGCTGGTTTGACACGCTGAGCTCGGCTCCAGCTGTTCCCACTCCCGGCTCCCTGGCACTCGGCCAGAGCTGATGGGATCTGTGCGAGGATTTTGGGCTGGGCTCTCCCTGAGACCCGCTCTGCTCTGCTCCCCACCTGACCGACGCCACCCGTGGAGCTTCACGCCTGCAGAATTCCTCCTTTAAGCGGATTCCCGGCGCTCTCTGGAGCCACGCAGGTTTGTTTGGAATTTTTATTCGTGTTTGTGAGAGAGAATTCCCACCAGGAAAACCCATGCCCATCATTTCTGATAAAGCTCTGCAGTCCCTGCCTGGCAGCCTGGTTCTGCATCATCCACTGACAGCTCTTCACCTGGTGAGGAATTCATTCCCTCGGAGATGGAGCTGCAATCAACCCCCTCAAGCCTGGAGCCCCTGGGCCAGCTTTGGCCAAGTCCTTTGGTGGTTTTGCAGGAGTTCACTGATTTGGGATCTCTCCCACCCTCCCAGCTCCCTCAGACCTTCCACAGTTCCAGGGTGGATTAAGCACAGGGGGATTAGAGTGGAAGGGATGTGGCAGAAGAGGCTATTTCTGTCTTGGCTCAGCTCTGCGCTCTGCTGAGTGCCTGTTCTCAGCTGTGCTGCGCTGCTGCCCGTGGGTGTGCAGGGAACAGGCCCCACAAGTGTTAATTGGGGTGGGTTATTATCTGTAATAAGAGCAGAGCCTGTGCTTTGTGCTCCAGGCAGGGACTGTGCACAGCAAGAGCCCGTTCCAGGGCTGGGGATGCACTTGTGGAGCCCTTTCCCTTCTTCCTCATCTGCTCCCCTTGTGTCCCGTGAAGCCTCACTGGTGTGGGATTTGCACAGTGGGGAACTCAGGAATCCTGAATTCACGGGGCTCCCAGGCACATCCCATCCCTGCAACATCCTCCCACCAACCCCTGGGCACATCCAAGCCCCCAGGACACCACACCCAGGCCAAAAAGCCTCTTCAGCCTCTGCCACAGTGGGAAAAACTGGGAATGCTCCGTGGGCCTGAGCCTGGGGAGGTGCCTGTCCTGGAGCTGCAGCACCCCAGCAGCACCAGCACAGCACCAGTCAAAGCCCTGGGAGGGACTGGGGTGTTCCCCGTGCCCTGGGTGCCTCTCCCAGGCTGTCACAGGCAGGGCACAGATGGGACTCGGTGTCTCACTGTGCTTTGTGCTCTCCCCTGCAGCTGCTCCCTCCATTCCTGAGCCTTTGGAAGCGGCAGAAGGACACAGCTCTGCCTCGGTGCTGTCACCGAGGCTTGGCAAAGGTGCCCAGCTGTATGCTGCCGGGGACAGACACGAGGCTGGGCTGTCCCTGAGGATGGAGCAGCCTGGGAACTGCTGCCAGGAAGATTCCTAGGTATTTGTACTGACAGGACCGTGAGGGTTTCCCACACCACCGAGGCAGAGCGTGGAAACAGCCAAGGCCTGGAGCTCCAGGACAACAAACCCCAGCTCTGCAGGCACCAGGAGGGATGAGAAATGAGGCACGGAGAGAATCAGGTCGAGGAAACCAGAAAAAAATAATCAGAGAGGACTTGGAGGGGAACTGGACGTAAAAAGCCGTGAAGTCACCTCATTTCAAAGCCTGGATAATTCATGGAGTCTCGGGGACAAAGCTGGAGAGCTTTGGTCTGAAGGATCAGCCCAGCCTCAGGAGTGGGGCACTGCTGGTTAAACACCAACACCTCACCTCCAGTCCCACCTGCCCTCATCAGGGGTGGGCTGTCAGCTCTGAAGGATGGCAGCCCTGAAGGGCAGATCTCCACCAGAATAAAGCCCTGAACTTGGAGAAACCTCGCTGGCTGCTGGCCCCAGGCGACTGGAAGCACAGAGAGCAGCCTGTCAGGAGGTGACAGGGAAAGGAAGGCAGCCAGGGCAGCCGATGTGGAAGCTGAGAACATGGATTTGGATGCTGGCAGAGAGCCGCACCTTTGCCTTGGGCTGATGCTCCAGCCAGAGGCTGCTGAGCACGGAACAGCCCCGCTGGGAGCAGGGCTGCGACTCGTCTGTCCCTGAGGCTCCGTCCTGGCCCTGGGGACACTCCCGGCGTGTCCTGCGGGCTGCAAACAGAGATGTCTGAGCCCAGCTGTCCCCAGGCACAGCGGAGGTGAAATGCCGTGTCCTCCTGCCGTGCTGCCCCGAGGGAATCACCAGGACGGCCGGCATCTGCCTCGGGGGGGTGGCAGCACTTCCAGGTGCCCCCTGGCACCGAGGCGGTGCCACACGATCGGGGGGGGGGGCCAAGCCTCTGCCCCATCCGGGAGGACACTTTGGGGACCCAGCTCCACAGGGAACGTGCTGCTGCACGCTCAGGAGTTCCCGAGCAGGGGGTGAGGGCATCCCTGAGGATGTTCCGTCCTGTTGGAATTCTGAGCTGTGCCCCACGTGCGCTCCTGGCCAGATGCTGAAGCTCCCAAAACCCCAGGCACTGCATCCACGCCCCGAGAGCTGTGAGATCGCCGTGTTTGCAGCCAGCCCCTGCTCTCCTGAGCTCCTCTGGGCTTTCCCTGACAGCCTCCCTGGCCCTTTGTTTCTGTTTTCGTCGGAGCTTTCCTATGCGAATGTTTGAGCTTGTTTATCTGTTTCAGCTGAAAAACTCCACAAGCCCCAGCAAAATGCTAATAAGAAGCATTAGCTGCAGTTAATTGAACTGCTTCTGTGATCCTCATAATTATCTCCTGGTACAGCACCTACCCCGAGAACAGCAGGATGGATGCCAGAGATAATCAGATAGAAGATCTGGGAAAAACATTTAATTTTCTTATCCAAATTAAGATTTTTTTCTTGGATTGATTACCTCACTAAATATTTGCTGTTGAGAGCAAACCAGGCTGGTGCTGGTGGGGACTGCAAAGGGAATGATGGGTGCTCAATTATTTACAGCCTTGCTTGGCTGGCTGAGTGTGCGCCAGGAATGCAAAGGGAGCTGTCGCCGGGAATCTCGCCGGAGATTTTTCACCGGGAATAAAACGCAGGCAACGACGAGGGGGAACGTTCTGCCGAGTCCAAACGCTGAAAGCTGCCCGCTGACAAATTGAGCTGTCAGCAAGGCTTGATGATCACATCCAGAGCACCCCAGCCTTTCCCCAAACTCCCTGAGTTTGTAGAGCAGGAGCAAATATTGGCTCGGCGCAGAGCTCGGGGGTCAGCAGGTGAGAGCGCCTGCAGTGCCTTTAGAAATCTCATCATTAAATGCAGCAACTCTGTCCCAGCCTGGCTCTCTCGTGTTCCCTGGATTGGCTCATCCCTGCGTGGGGCTGGACGTCCCCCACGCTCAGCAGGTGGGAGCTGTCACACCTTGTCCCGATCCTCCGCGGATCTCCGCAACTCAGAGCCAGCTCAGCGCCACCAAAACCAGATTTATCAGCGCTGCAAATCCTCACCCCCTCCTCGGGAGCGCGGTCCGGGGGAAACGGAGGCACAACAGGTTTGCAAGGGAAGCAAAATCCATGGATTCTTCAAAGCAGAAGGGGGATTTGGCAGCAGTGGATATTAATAGGCTCTGAAATATGGGTTGCTGTTTAGGAAGCTGAAATGCCAGTGAGAAGCTGTGCAGCCAGGGAGAGCTGGCAGGGCTGAGAGTTTCACACACACACACACACAAACATGTACATATACACACAGATATGTATTTATTAAAAGGGAAAGGAAACCTTGCAGTGGCATTGCAAATCTCCCTGGCTGCAGATGCTAAAAGTGTCATCAAACATCTGGGAAAGCTTAGACAGGTGGAATCAAAGAATCCCACACTGGTTTGGGTTGGAAAGGAACCTTAAAGACCATCCCATCCCACCCCTGCCATGGGCAGGGACACCTTCCCCCACCCCAGGCTGCTTCAAGCTCCATCCAGCCTGGCCTCGGGCACTTCCAGGGATCCAGGGGCAGCCACAGCTCCTCTGGGCACCCTGTGCCAGGGCCTCCCCACCTTCTGAGTAAAGAATTTCTGCCCAATATCCAATCTAAACCTCCTCTTTGTCGGTTTGAATCCACTCCATCCCTTATCCTGTCAGTGAATTGAGGAGAAGCAAGGTAACACCACCCAACATTCCCAGCAGAACAGGAACGATGTGAGCCCTAGGCTGGGGCTTGGGGGGCTGTGGGGAGATCCTGCCCCTTCCCATGGGGCTGGCAAAGCCTGTCCAGAGCTGCTGACCAGAAAAACCCCCTGGAGGATTTGGGCTCCTTGCTGGCCACACTGGCCCGTGCCAGTCCCAGCTGTGGAGTCCAGCCTGGGTCTGGATGTGCCGCTGAGGCCCCGTCAGCAAAGAGCCCCATCCCTGCTCCTCCCGCTGCTGCAGCCCTGGCTCATGTTTATTCATCCCATTAAGGTGTTTCTATTCCTCCAATTTGAGAATTATCCAGGCAAGATGACAAAAAGCACCTGCTAATATTAAGCATATAATTATGACAAGGATATGATTGGAGTTCAGCTTCCCTTGCTGCTGTGAGGAGGTGCTGGTGAGTCTGAGAAAGGGAACCAGCTTGGACCTTAAGCTGCTTTTAGGCCTCGTTTGAAGTTACTGGAGGGATCTGCGTGTTTATTTGTATTTTCCACTAATGGGGGTTTTTATCCTGCCCGGCTGGAGGGAGGAACAGCGGGAGCCTGGCGGGGCTGCCTGTGCTGGTGGCCTTTCTGCCTGTGTTGATTATTGTGGCTCCGTGTGAGTTTGTGTGTGTTGGCAGCACGGGCTCAGCCTGTCCCCGGCACAGGGACATGGGGCCTGGGCTCTGCAGGATGCAGCAAATCCAAACTCACGCTCCCGTTCCCCCTGGATGCTCGTGCTGGACTTGGGGAACCCGAGGCACAGCAAGGAGCAAAGGACCAGGTGGCTGCATGTCCTCAGGAAATTCGTGTTCGTTGTGGATGAGCTTTGCTTGCCCCTGCAGGACACTCCCCGGGCCAGTCTGCACTTGGAAATCCTCCATAAACTGCCCCAAAAAGGGGTTCAGAGATGCTCTCTGTGACCCCCCTCGCTGCAGGGCTGAGCTCTGCGGGCAGGGAGCGCCTTTCCCTGCGCTGAGCCATTCCTGGGCTCCTTCAGCTTCAGTCCCGGTCCCTGGCTGAGGAGCAGAGCCTCCTCCTCTGGCTCCTGAACCTCCCGGGCCATCCCCTGCAAAGCTGCAGAGCCCAAATCCTGCTCAGTCCCTGCCTTTAACATGCCCCACTTCGGCCAGGTCAGAGGAGACTCTCCAACAACAATCCCTTCGTTTTGGCTGCAGGAACAGCCCAGCGAGGCCCTGGGTAAACTGGCCCCAGGGGCCTTGTGATAACCCTGATTTATTTTCCCAAACCTCCCTCTATTTGGCTGGCCCTGGACCTTTCATTCCCTGCTCTGCCACAGGCTCTGCCTGCAGCTTTGCTTGGGATGAGAACCACAGAGCAACAGTGGCCCCGAGTGGGCGTGGGGGACAGAACAGCCACAGCACGAGGGGAGGAAATTAATGAGGAAATTAATCATTAAAGACTCACCATAAAGCTCTTTATGGTCAGGGCGTCCCCGGCACGGGAGGAAATCCAGCCCTGAACAGGAATTTGGGTTGTGGATCTTCAAAGACTCTTCCAGCACGGTTCAGGCGGAGCTGGAAAGGGAAAGGAGAAGTGAAAAAGCTGTTCAGCCTCTTCTGGCACAGTGTCACCTGCAGGGACCCCTCCTGCCACCTGCAGAGCCCCGGGGCCTCGGGGACACCCAGCACCCACCCAGGCGGTCATTTGTCCACCCACGAGTCCCGCCAGGCTCCGGTCCTACAAACCATCCACGAGAGGTTTTGGACACCTTGTCAGTGCCCTCCAAAGTCACCCCATTCCCATCCCTGGGCTCCCACCTTCCCTGCAGGGCGGGGAGGAAGCGATCCTGCTGCTCCTGCTCGGCACCAGCAGGGCCGTGGCTGCCGAGGGAGAGGGAATCGCGGAGTTGATCACCCTCATTAACAACCCCGGAGTTAATCACCCTCGTTACCAACCCCGTGCCTATGGATGCGAATTATTCCCGCTTAGTTAGAAATGTAAAAGTCAATTTGCACGGGAGAGGTGTGGCATGGGCAGGGCTGTGAATGAAATATTGGGGCCGTGTGAGCTTTGCCTTCCAACCTCCCAGGAATGAGTGAAACTTCCATGCTTCTGGCATCCTTCTGGGCCCGTGTTTGTGGTGTCCTGGGTGTGACTGGTCTGGGGGTGCTGACAGAAAGCGGTCTGGCTTCAGGAGCATCCTTGGCAATTTCTTTTTGGTTAAAAAAAACCCAAAAGACCCCCCAAAAAATCACAATTCATCTTCTTCCCCACGGTCCGGTGTAAGCGAATCAGGCAGAGCAGAGACTGCTGCACCTTCCTCGGGAATCTGTGGGATAGGGGAAGGAATTCCTCCCTGGCACAGGTGATTCCGTGGATGCCCCATCCCTGCAAGTGCCCAAGGCCGGGCTGGACGGGGCTTGGAGCAGCCTGGGTGGATTCTGAGCACGCCCCAATGGATCCCAGCAGATTCCAGGGGATCCCGGTGTGTTCCAATGGATGCCGACAGATCCCAGTGAGTCCTAGAGGATCCCAGAGGGTCCCAGTGAGTTCCAGCAGATCCCAGTGAAGCCCAGCAAATCCCGGAGTCTCCCAATGGATCCCAGCAGACCCCAGTGTTCCCCAGTGGATCCCAGGAGGTCCCCGTGGGTTCCAGGGGGATCTCAGTGTGTCCCAGCGGATCCCGGTCTCTCCCAATGGATCCCAGAAGATCCTGGTAGGTCCCAGTCAGTCCCAGAAGATCCCAGCATCTCCCAATGGATCACAGCAGATCCTAGTGGGTTCCAGCAGATCCCAGTGTGCCCCGGAGGATCTCGGCATGTCCCAGCAGATCCCAGGGGATCCTGGCAGATCCCAGCTGCTCCTAGCAGATCTCAGCAGATCCCAGTATCTCCCAATGGATCCCAACAGATCCTGGTGGGTCGTGGCAGGCCCTGGAAGATCCCAGAAAGTCCCACCAGATCCCAGTAGGCCCCAGTGGATCCCAGCAGGTCCCAATGGATCCCAGCGGGCCCCAAGGGATCCCAGTAGGTCCCACCAGATCCCAGTGTGTCCCAGAGTGTCCCACCAGCTGCCAGCGGAGCCCGGTAGGTCCCAGAGGATCCCAGTAGGTCCAAGCAGATCCCAGAGGATTTCGGCAGGTCCCAGAGGATCCCGGCAGATCCCAGCAGATCCCAGCGGATCCCAGCAGGTCCCCGCGGCTCCGGGCGCTCCTCAGCCGGGGAAGGGCCGCGTTCCCCGGCCGGGCCCGGCCCCGCTCCCCCCGGGCCTTTGTCCGTGCCCGGCCCCATCCCCATGGAAACCCGGCCCGGCGGAAAGGGCGGACGGCGGCGACAAAGGAGCGGGGGCGGGACAGGGGCACCGCCGGGCCCGGCTGGGCCTGGAGCCCCTGCGAGCTCCGGAACCGCCGTCCTGCTCCGGGGAACACCGGGAAAGAAACACCGGGAAAGAAACACCGGGAAAGAAACACCGGGAAGCAGCGAGGGGACGGACGGAAAGGGCCGGGAGAGCGGCGAGCCCTCGGGGTGAGGCGCGGCCTGCGCGGGACAGGGGGTGCGGGGGATCAAAAAACCACCCGGAGTGAGGGGATTTTTTTAAGGGAAACAGGCGAGAGCTGAAATATTGAGGTTAGAAGGTGGCAGGGGTTGGAAGGGACTTTTTTCCAGCGTTTAAAGGGGCTCCAAGAGCGCTGGAGAGAGACTTTGGGAAAGGGCATGGCGTGTGGGACAAAGGGGGATGGCTTTAAGGTGAAGGAGGGGAGGTTTAGGGGGGATTTTGGGAAGAAATTCCTCCCTGTGAGGGCGGGGAGGGCCTGGCACAGGTTATTCCATGGCTGCCCCATCCCTGGAAGTGTCCCAGGCCAGCTTGGACGGGGCTTGGAGCAGCCTGGGACAGTGGAAGGTGTCCCTGCCCGTGGTGATCCTGGATCCCTGCCCACCCAAACCATCCCTCGATTCCTTGATCAGGGCCAGTGCCCGTTTATAATTTTCCAGTTTGTGGCTGGGATCCAACCAACTCCCCCAAAACATCAGAAAACATCAGCCCCTCTCCACTCCTTTTATCCCTGACGGTTTTTGCTTCAACCCGGGGTGCAAAAATATCCCCTCGGGGGATTAATGTCCAGCAAAACGCACACAAATCATTTGTATGTGGCACTTGAGCTGCTTTTCAAAAGAGCACATGCTGTATTTTAACTGAAAGCTTAGAAAAGTAGTCAAAAGGTACAAAATCAGCCACTTGCCCAGCAAGTTTCGGCACAGCCACCGATGCCAGCCCATGGCACTGATGGCAAAAGCTCCCAAAATTGTGTCTGTGTCTCACGTGATCATTATCAGGGGAGCAAAATGCAGGCGTTACTGATAAATGTTTTTTAGATGAGCCCAGTCCCAAAGACTAAGCAAGGCTCAGGCAGTGGAGAGTTTGAAAATACGTGTGATACGATGGTCAAACCCGGAGCAAGACACCTGGCTGCCTTTGGGGTGCTTCTGAAATGGCTTGCAAAGGAAGAAAAATGCATTACAAATTTAGGAAAAGAAATACGAATCACAAGGATTTGGGGAAGAGCCTTCACCATCACACATTTGTTAGTGGATTTTTGGCCTGAATCACACAGCTTTACCCTCTGCTTGCTGGCTCTGACTCTTTGGTGGCTCTTAGAGAATTTTTTTTGGGGAACTGGGTGCTTTTACCAATAAAGCCTTGTGGTTGTATTTATATTTATTTATAAAACCTTTCTCTGTGGATACCACAAAGCAGTCCCAGCTCTGATAGGGATTTTCTGTCGCTGTTTCTTTGGGTGTGCAGAGGATTTCTGGATCTCCCGGCACTGCTGATGCTGCCCTGGAGCAGCTTCAGGTGAGGTGGGTCTGAAAGCTCCATCAGTCATCAAATTGCTCAGAGTTTTGTTTTCCCAAAAGCCTTTCCCAGCTGTTTATTAGGTGGTAGATTCTCTGGGTTCACTCTGGGCCACTGCATCCTTGCTCGTGGCTCATGTTCTTCCTGTCTGCAACAAATGATTCGAGGCTGGGAGGTGACCAGGGATGAGCAGGGGGACAATCAGCAGCTTTTTCACTCCTGACACATTTCTGCGTGCTGGGGACACGTCCCTTCCCTCTCTTGTGTCCAAACAGGGATGTTCTCCTGGCTCAGGACATGCTCTTCCCGCAGAACGGGATGCACTGGCCTCCCCCAGCACCAAAACCAGCCTTGTGCTGCTCCCTTCAGTCTCTGCTTCCCAAATTTGTCCCACCTGGAAGGAGCAGAGGGACAGTTGGGACCTCAGGGAAGACTGACCGGGTTATTGAAGGTACAGAAACACCGGGCAGGTGCCCCCAGGCCTCCAGAGCTGCGTGTTGGGATGAGGATGAGGATGAGGATGAGGATGAGGATGAGGATGAGGATGAGGATGAGGCTCTGGTGCTCTCCTGGCAGTGCTGCTGCTCCTCTGGCACATCCCTGCAGCCCCTGGTTCTCCCCACACTTTCCCTGTCAGAAATGTGGCATTTTCATCAGGCCATGCTCAAACTCCCGGTCCTTTCCTGGGTTTGGTGCAATTAGGGCTGAGGGGAGCTCCAGGAATGCAGGAATGAGGGTTCCTTTAAACCTCTGGCTGCCCATAAAGCCACAGCCATTTTTCTGAGAGTTTTGTGCTATTTAATTAATCATCTCCAGATTTTCTGCTTGCTGGTGACTTCAAAGCAGGCACTTTTGAGGTGCAGCCTCCCAAAATCATGTTGAAAGCTGGTGTCTTCATCCCCCAGAATGAAGGAACGCACAGTCACAGGCTGTGGGAGTGCAGTCACAGCCTGTGGGAGATTTTTCTTCTTCCTTTAGTGCTTTATACCTTTGTCTAAGACTTTTTTCTGTGACACTTTTAGGTGCAGCCTTTGGTCACCTTGCAGATGGGTGTTTTCTGGAGTTTGAGTTTCCTCCAGGTCCCAGTGGGATCACAGTTGGTTCACAGAGGGATTTCTTTCTAGGATTATCAATTTACTGGGTTATCTTTTGCAGCAGGAAGTGGTTTTTTTGATAGAAGTTCAACCCCTGCCTTCTTTCCCACCATTCCAGGGTGGATTTTACTTGTCAAGACAACCGTAAAGCTTTCCATGAGTACAAGGAAAACCAAATCCTTTGGGTTTGCATTAGCTGTGCTGAGGTTGTCAGTGCTGTGCCTCTTCTCTTCAGCACCACACAACTTCACAGCCCAGTCTGGGCAAAAGTCAGGTCCTTGCCAGCCCAGGAGGGAGGCAGGGATGTGGCTCAGGATTGATTCTCTGGGATTTTAGCCATGAGCACAGAGGTGCCCCAGCCTGAGGCAGGAAAGCCGGGCACTGAGGAAAGCAGGGATGCAGCAGGAGCTTGTCCTGTGCAGGTGGAACCCACGTGGTGTGATCTTCATCCTCTGACCACGGGTGTTTGGGGGGGTTTCTCCTCAATTCTGAGCTTCTGACCGTGGTTCCACTGAGGGGTGAATCTCCTCTTGTTTTATTCCTGCTCTGGGCTGTTCTCCGCCAGCAAGAGCTGCCTGAGGTTGGATCTTCAGGTCGCATTGACCCCGAGGCAAAAGCTCCTGGTGTCAGGGAATTCCTCCTCTTGGATTGCAGTTAACATCTCCCCTTTCACGGGAACCGAGGGCATGCTTGGGAGCGAACAGCAGCCTGAAATCTGTGCCGTTCAGGGATTCCAAATGCGCTCGTTCCCGGCCAGGGCTCTGGGACAGAGTTTGATCAATTGTTAATAGGTCAGTGGCTGTAAATGGACCTGTCCTGTTGTTTTGACATCATCTTCATTTTTTTCCCAACAGAAGAAGCACAGTGTTTCTTCATTAAAGCCCTGATTGACAGCTTGCTGAAAAGGGAACCCACGGTAGCTGCTTTTCCTTTCATTTCTCTGCTCAAACCTCAGGTTTTCGGCGTTTTTTCACCCCAACAAGCAGAGCTCCCCTCACCATTGTCAGTGCTCTGAGCTAAATCCTCTTTCATCTTTATCCCTTGGCTTCTGCAGCGAGGAGGATGCTGTGCTGATGATGCTGAGGGAGATGCAGCAATGAACTCTGCTCCAGGATTTAGCTCTGCCCTCAGCCGAGCGCCGGGGATGCTGCGGAAAGGTTGCCAGAGAGGCGGATACCAGCCTGCATCCAGGTTTTTGCTGCATCCCTGCTGCCGAGCGAGATATGGATCATCCCCGGGATTATTCCTGCCGTGTCCCTGCGGAAGGAGGGGACGCTGGAGGTGCCGCCGTGCCGGGGAGGTGCCGGTGGGTGCCGGACCCTGCGGCGCTGTGGATTTTTCAGTTCTGGAGCCGACGCTCCCCTCACGGTGAGGTCTCTGTGGCGCAATGGACGAGCGCGCTGGACTTCTAATCCAGAGGTTCCGGGTTCGAGTCCCGGCAGAGATGATCTCCAGGCAGGTGTCTCTTTTATTTTAGTGCCATTTCCCTCCCAGGTCCCGATGCGTTACATTTATAACTCCCCCGAGGGTTTGCATGGGGAGGGAATGACTTTTCCCAGCACAGCTGATGGATGCAACATCCCTGTGCTCCCTTCTCCATCATTTCTCCTCCATCATCTCCCCCTTCCCTCGTTCTCTTTGGTATTTCCTCCAAGCAGGTGTTTTAACCCCACGTGTCCCCCCAGTGCTGTCCCAGAATTGATACCTTCTCCTTAATGGGAGTTCTGGTCTCTCCAGTAGGGCCCAGCTGGAGGGCAGTGGGTCAGAACCTTCTGGTGGCATTTCCTGGGATAAATGGGGTCATTTTTTCACAGGTGTGGCCAAAGAAGCGTAGGTGTCTGACCTGAATGTCCACCTTGGTACATTTGGGTAACCCAATGCTCCCCACCCAGACCTTTGTACTCTGAAACGGTTTTTAATTGCCAGAGGGCAGGGTTAGATGGGATACTGGGGAGAAATTGTTTCTTGTGAGGGTGGGGAGGCCCTGGCACAGATTATTCCATGGATGTCCCGTCCCTGGAAGTGTCCAAGGCCGGGTTGGACGGGGCTTGGAACAGCCTGGGATAGTGGAAGGTGTCCCTGCCATGGCAGGGGTGGGACAGAACAAACTTTAAGATCCCTCCCACCCCAAACCATTCCATGACTCCATGCTCTCTGCACAGTTGCCAGCCCCAGGATACTCTCCCATTGACTGGATTTCTGGTCTCCAGTGGAAAACCAGTCCATCTCCATCACTGGGCTTGGCTTGTTTTTTGTTCTCCTTGTGGTGTCCGTGCGAATGCTGGAAATGCTCAGCCTGTGTGGAGAACCAGGCCCTGGTGGTGCTGGAAGTTCTGCCCCCACGTTCATCGTGGCAGAGGTGTCATGTCCCTCACATCCAGGGGGGAAAGGCCAGAAGGTTATTCTGAAAAAGAGAAAATACGTGGGCAGTGAGCATGGGACACACCCAAAGGAGAATTGGGTAGGAATGAGGGGAGAAAGGGCAGATTCTGCAGAGATCTCTTGTGCCTTCAGCAAATGGGGAATGGAATACCTTCATTTGCATTTTGGGATGGAGGCAGCAAGAAAACTGAGATTCCAGCGTAGCTGTAGTTCCACTGGGAAGGGCTGGAGCTCCTCTTCCCTAAACAGGAGTGTGGAAGAGCTCAGGAGCAGATCCTTGGTGTTACCAGGTGTGTGCTCCTCCTGCTGCTGTGTCTGGGAACCCCAGAGTGCCACAACCCTCAGGTTCAGGTACCCCTGGGGTTCAGGTACACCCCGTGCCAGGGCAGGTGACTCCTGGGACCCCCTGAGTTCAGGCACCAGAGTTGTCCCCGCTTGTGTGGGACCAGCTCTGTTCATCACCTCTCCTGTGTGAGGAGGACATGGAGCTCCCTGTCTCTCTCAGCTGCATTTTTGGTCTCCCTCAGTTTCTTTTTCAGAAGGTCCTGCAGCTCCTTTTGGCTTTTCCAGAATTTCCATCAGTTCCATAAACTTCCCAACCCTTCAGCTCCCCTCTTATCTCACCAGGTCACCCTCAGGTGCGCTGCCCGTGAGGTGAGGAGGTGTGAGGATTCCTGTTCTCCCTGCAAGCAGAGAAATTCTCATTTGGAAAGGAAAAAATCAGCCAAATGTGCTTGGGAAGGTGAGGAAAATGAGGAATTAGTGCCATTCCCTGCAGGACACAAACAGTGGCACTCACCCGAGTTACACCTGGCCTGTCACTGCTGCAGGGTCTTGTTCCCAGTGAGGGAACTCCTTCTGGGATTTTGGCAATGACCACGTGTGCAAACACAGTTCCCTGCTAATTATCCCACATTCCCCATCAGAATCAGGAAGGCTTTGCTTTCTGCCCCTAGAATATTCCAAATTCCCTACAAAAAGGATATTTGGGATGTCCTATGCTGAAGAGGGGGCTTGTATGGAATCTTGTATTTATCCCTCCAGACCTCAGGCAGCATCCCACGAATGAATCCCCATCTGGAGGGGAAGGGAATTTGTCCATGAGATCCCCAAACCCTTCCCTGTGGGGCCAACAAAAACAGTGGAACAATCCCATGGCAACCCTAGAACTGAGAGAAATGGGGGAATTCTTCCCTGGCAACCCTAGAACCAACAGATACAAGGGAATTCTCCCTTGGAAATCCTAGAACTGGCAAAAAGGGTGGAATTCTCTCATGGCAACCCTAGAACCTAATAAAACCAGTGGGATGATCCCATGGCAACCCTAGAACCAACAGAAACAATGGAATTCTCCCCTGGTAACCCTAGAACCAAATAAAACCAGTGGAATGCTCCCCTGGAAATCCTAGAACCAACAAAAAGGGTGGAATGCTCCCCTGGAAATCCTAGAACCAAATAAAATGGTGGAATGATCCCCTGGCAACCCTAGAACTGGCAAAAACCAGAATGCTCCTCTGGTATCCCTAGAACCAATAAAAAAACACTGGAATGATCCCCAGCAAGCCTAGAACTGACAAAAATGGTGGAATTCTTCCCTGGCAACCCTAGAGCCAGCAGAAATGGTGGAATGATCCCATGGTGACCCTAGAACTGAAAAAGTGGTGGAATTCTCCTCTGGTATCTCTAGAACCAACAGAAACACTGGAATGGTCCTCTGGAAATCCTAGAACTGACAAAAAGGGTGGAATTCTCCTCTGGCAACCCTAGAACCAAGTAAAACCAGTGGGATGATCCCATGGCAACCCTAGAACCAACAAAAACAATGGAATTCTCCCCTGGTAACCCCAGAACCAAATAAAATGGTGGAATGATCCCATGGCAACCCTAGAACCAAATAAAATGGTGGAACGATCCCATGGCAACCCTAGAACCAACAATAACAATTGAATTCTCCCCTGGTAACCCTAGAACCAACAAAAAGAGTGGGATGATCCCCTAGCAAAACTAGAACTGGCAAAAATGGTGGAATTCTCCTCTGGTATCTCTAGAACCAACAGAACCAGTGGACTGCTCCTCTGGAAATCCTAGAATTGGCAGAAAGGGTGGAACATTCCCCTGGCAACCCCAGAACCAACAAAAACTGTGGAATGCTCCCCTGGCAACCCTAGAACTGACAAAGACAATGGAATGTTCCCCTGGCAACCCTAAACCCAACAAAAACAATGCTTGTTTGACCACCCTAGAACCAACAAAAACTGTGGAATGTTCCCCTGCCATCCCCAAAACGAACAAAAATGGTGGAATGCTCCTCTGGAATCTCCCAGGGGCTCTGGACTGTTCCTCCTGCCCAGCAGGTTGGACACCCTCATTCACCACCCACCCCAAACAGGGCCAGGGCAGTGACAGGGCTGTGACATGAGGGGACAGTTTGGGGCTCTGTGCCCCTGATCCTTGAGGAATTTTTAACCCTGCTCCTCCTCCCTGCTCTTCCCCTTCATAGCTTCCCAGAGCCACCCCGGATCCCGCACGGATGTGGTGCCTGCAGGAGGGGTTGGGCCCCCCCAGGAGCTCCCAGGGTTTGGGGGTCAGGTTTATCTCTAAATAAATTAATCATTTCTGGCTGTTTGTTCATTTAATGCCCGTGCCGAGGCTGGGGGGTGGAAAAATCCCCGGGCTGGGCACTGCCAGGGGGCTCTGCGGGGTCTGTGCCAACCCCAGGAGCTTCGGGGAGGCCAGGGACAGGTGCTGCACCTGCACTGGGGCAGCAAAAACATGGGCAGGGTGGGGGTCTTTGGTGTCCTGGGGGGCGGAGGTGTGGGGTCTCTCTTGG
>VXAD01010114.1:153498-163540 GCA_013399195.1 Dicrurus megarhynchus | reverse complement strand
GGTGTAGACAAAAAAGGGTTTTGAAAGTACGGAGTGTGATCCGTGAGACTGCACCAGGATGAGGGGTGATGGTTTGAGAGTAAAAAGCGGGTTGATTTAGACTATAAAAGTGGGTAGATATAGGGAAGAATTTTTTTATTCTGAGGGTAATAAGGCATTGGAACAGGTTGCCCGGAGGTGGTAGATGCCCCATCCCTTGAAACATTCCAAGTCAGGAAGGGCAGAGCTCTTGAGCCGCCTGATCTGGTGATCATTGCAGGAGGCTGGAGTAGATGGCCTTTAAAGGACACTTCCCATCCAAACCCTTCCATGGTTCTCAGGAATCCCACCTGGATCTCTCTGGTTCCAGCCCATTCCAACCTTGGCTTGCTTATCTGGACATTCATGAGGAACTGCCCCGTTTCTTCCAGCTCTTGGTGGGTTGTCCCACATCTCCCCCAGGACTGAAACCCCCCCTGCACCCCCCGGCTCTGAGGGGTCTCAGATCAGAGCATTCCCCATGTCCTCGGGGCTCGGGCAGGACCCATCGCCTGCGTGGGTCACCCCGGGGTCACCCGGGTCAGTCTCGGCATCCTCGGGGCTCTGGGTGTCAATTTTGGTCTCCCCTGGCCCCAGGCCCCTCCTGCACCCCTGGGACTGAGCCTGATGGCCTCAAAATCTGCCCTGTTTGGGGCAAAGCTTGGCCGGGGATGAAGCCTCAGGGGTTTGTGCCAGTGCAGGTGGATCAGACCCTCCAGGAACAGGGAATGCCGTGGGTGTACCCCGGGGCAGTGAGGAAGGACAGGAGGTCTCCACCATGCCTTTGCTGGACCCCTTTCCAGGGCTCTGCTCCGTTCCCACCTCCCAGAAAGCCCAGATGGAGAGGTGGGTGTGGGGACAAAGGCTCTGCTGTCCTGCAGGGCTGGGGCCATTCCCACCTGAGAGCCAGTGACCAATGCAGCTCAACAGCCTCGGAGCCCTTAGATGCCTCCCAAGACACTGGAAATTGGGGTCTGG
This sequence comes from Dicrurus megarhynchus, assembly GCA_013399195.1. Lineage (NCBI taxonomy): Eukaryota > Metazoa > Chordata > Aves > Passeriformes > Dicruridae > Dicrurus > Dicrurus megarhynchus. The sequence goes on along the minus strand of VXAD01010114.1, from coordinate 162,544 downwards.
GGCCCCCTGAAATCACAGTTACCCCCCAAAAGGGTTTCCCTGCAGGCCCTGATGGCACTCGGGTGCCCAGGGACATGTGCTGGGGCCTCTCTGTGCCACCAAAGGCCACCAAAATACCCACTGGAGCCCTGGCTCCCACCTGGGAAGTGACAGCAGCCCCCAGCCCCCATTGCCCGGTGCCATCACCAAACTGGGATGTGATGAGGGTGAGACACTGGGACAGGGGTCTGGTTTCCTCTCCCAGCACAGGGTGGGCTCCGTGCTGAACCCCCAGCTCCAAAAGGGACCCAGGAAAGTCCTGCCCATCCTGGCAGCGGGGTCTCGGGGGCAGGAGATCCCGGTGCCTCGGGGTTCAGGCAGTGTGGGGAGCCCCAGAGGTGGGGATGAAATGCCAGAGGTTGGGAGAGCACGGCTCCTCCCATGGGGTCTTTCTGCTGCAGGGAGGCACCGAGAGCTGCCACCAGGAAGAAGCCCCTCCCTGGTCAGCATTTCTGGGGACAAACTGCGGCAAAGCCAAGCCTCTGTCCCCATCCTGAGCATCACTGAGCTCTGTTTGGAGCAGCGGGGGAGGCTGTGGTGAGCACAGGGCACGGCCCCATCCCGATGGCCTGGAACCCTCATGTCCCAGATCTTGCAAAAACCGGGGATGTGCATCCCCGCGGGTGTCCCTGCAACCCCCAGCTCCTGTCCCTGCTGCCACCCCCCAAACCAGGGCACGAGCGTGACTGGGGGTCCAGCAGGATGAAACTCGTCCCTCTCAGAATCCTTCCCGTGGCCCCAAGGAATGCATCCTTGTCGGGAAGCGAATTCTTGGCACCGGGAGCAATAACAGGGAGCTCTGGCAGCGCCCAGCACATTTTTGCGAGGCGGTGCCAAGCTTTAGCACAAACACGGCCCGGGCTGGAACAGCGCGTCCCTGCTCGTCCCCCGCGGGTCCCTGCACGTCCCTGGGGACCGGGGTGGGCTCCAGGGGCTCTGGAATGGCCACTCCTGGGGAATCCGGGACACAGAGGCTCCGGGAGGATGGAAGGATTCCGGGGAGCACGGCCCAGCCCAGTGACACCCCCGGCTGGGCTGGTGAGCTCCAGAGGAAAGGTGGGACTGAGGAACGGTCAGGGCTGAACATCCCGGAGGTGAAGCCTCCAGGGTGGCCGACAGTGGGGACACAGAAGGGGGATGGACACGCTGAGGCCACACGGGGCTTCCTGGAGGTGGGAAAGGCAGGAGTGGCCGGGCTCCTGCAGCCCAGGGATGCTCCAGCACCCCAGAAGGCACCTGGGGAGACCCTGATGGGTGACAGTGGGGACAAAGGTGGCCACGGTGGGACAGTGTGGAAGGATGTCCCTGCGGGGGGAGGGCAGCTGGAGCTCCCAAATCTGGGCAGAGATTCCTGTTGAGGACAAGAGGATAAAACCCCTCCCCTGTGCCCCCCAGTCTCTGCTGTGAGCCAAGGTGGGGCCCGTGGCACAATTGGAGCCCCAAACTCCCCTCACTCACTCACCCAGCACCGTCAGAGGTGGGGAGGGGGCTGCCAGCATCACCCCCCTCCCCTTCACTGCCCATCCAGCTCTGGGGTGGAATTGGAATGGGAATGACCCCCTTCCATGGCTACCACCCCTGGTCAGAGCTGCTCCTGCTGGTTCTCATGCTGGGGTGTCCAATCCCCTCTCCCTCCTGCATGAGCACACCTGGAAAACCAGGGAAGGCCACGGCTGGGGGGCTGTCCCCTCCCTCTGTGCCCCCCCAGCACAGGGACAGCCCCGGAGCAGCGATGCCCCTTTGCATCCTTCACTTTAATTCCTCTTTCGGGTTTTATTTCCCCTTTTGGGGGTTGTTTTAATAAAAAAGCAAGCACAGCACTCCAGAAGAGGTGAACATGTAAAAAATTATATATATTTTTATATATTTGTATCTATTTACAACGTGGCTGGGACAGACAGCCGGACATCCACGGAGGGTGTGCAGCCACCGCCCCGGCCAGGTCACACAGGGGCTGGAAAAGTGCTGGAGGCCAGAGCAGGAACCCGTGGGTGCAAGGGGCAGGTCCCAATCCCACCACATTCCTCGTCCCCTCCCCAGAGAGTGGCCAGGAGCAGCCCCAGGGCCATCAGAGCCTGTTTCTCAGTGCAGGATCCAGGACACACATTCCAGCACACCCTCGGCAAACACTGTCCTGGGAAGCGACACCTCGGCAGCGACAGCAAAATGCCGGGGGTGACACAGCTGCCCAGGAACGCGGGGACACGCGGCAGGAAAGCCCTGCCCGGGCATCCTTCACTTGCTGCCTCCCTTCCTTTGGCCCTTGTGCTTCCAGGATGGGGCTGAAACTGGGGCAGGTTTCGTGATGCCCTGGCACAGGCGTGCCCGCACTTCCCACTGCTTGGAAAAGGCCGCTGGGATCCAGGGCACGAGGCGGGGACGGTGCCACCCCCAGCACGCGTGGTTCTGCAGGGCTGCAGCAACAGGTTGTTGGGTTTGGGGCTTTTTGTGGTGATGTTGGTGTTAGTTTGGGGGGGTTTGTTATTTTTTTTTCCCAGGCTCGAGACAAAGAAAACACAAGAAGGGAAAAAACGGGAGAAAAAACCACAAATCCAAGCTTGGGATGCCCAACACTTAAAACACAGGTTTGCCTCAACGCCCTTTCAAATTCCTCTCTGGTGCTTTTTTTGCCCTTCTGGGTGGTTACCCCCAGTCCTGCCTCTCTCCCTCCACTGTCAGTTCCAGCAGCACACATCCCTCTCCCCGGCTGCTGCTGCTCCTGCTCTGGGAGCACCGAGGTCTGGCACCAGGCAGGGGCTGCAGGTGCCCGGGCAGGGCTCTGCTGTGCCCTGAGCTCCTGCTGCTGCTGCACCCAGCTCCCTGATGGATTCAGCTCCCACCTCCCTGCTGGGGGGAGAAGAGCTCAGTCCTCACCTCCCTCTTGGCCAGGCACAGCCTGGCTGAGCAGAACTGACCAGGGACAGAGAAACTGCCCCCACGGCCTTGGGGCAGCTGAGCCTCTGGCCGAGCCCCTCTGGCCAAATTCAGCCAAGCCACGCTCAGGGGCAGCTGTGCTGGGGCTCTACCCCCAAACCAGCCACGAGGATGTTTCAAACACTGCCCAGCCCCTCTCTCACGCCCCTTGGACATGTTGTCCCTGTGAGCTGAGCCAGGGACAGATCCCAGGCAGCTCAGCCCAACAACAACCCCCGGGATTTTAATCTCAGCCAATTTCTTCACTTTGAAGCTCTAATGCACACACCTGACTATGCTTCCAGATTTGGGATCACACCTGCCAGATCAGGGATCACACTTTCCAGACCTGGGATCACACTTTCCAGACCTGGGATCACACCTGCCAGATCCGGAATCACATTTTCAAGATCAGGGATCACACCTGCCAGGTCTGGGATCACACTTTCCAGATCAGGGATCACACTTTCCAGACCTGGGATCACACCTCCTGCCCAGCTGGGTCGGTCTCTGCAGACCCCCAACGCCTGAAATCCCTTCCCACGCCTCAGCCCCGTGCTCTCCCCTTCTCCAGGCGCCTCCCCTGAGCCCTCTCCTGCTCCTCCCGGGGCTCTCCCAGCGAGGAGGCAGAATTCCAGTGGCTCTGGGATGGTTTCAAACAGCAGGAAAATTAAGGCAAAGCCTCGCTGAGGGGAAGGGCCAACCCAACCCTGCCCCCCCCCCGCTCGGGTTTGGGGTGTGTTCGCTGGAAAGACTCAAACAACTACGTGGGTTCTGGTGCTCCCGTCCCTATGGTACAGTGAAGTTCAATCCATTTAGCCAAAAGAAAAGAAACAAAAAGAGGGAAGCCCCCAGCTGGGAGCGCAGGCTACCCCGCCAGCTTGCTGGTGACGAGCGAGGACTTTCTCTGCGGCAGGTCCTGGGGCGTGGGGATGTGGTCTCCTGTCACCAGGTTCTTGTCAGGCCCCGCACTGGGCAGCTGCTTGTTCTTCATCTTCGCCTTGGCCATGTTGTAGTCACCAGAATCGAAGTATTTTTGCTGGGAGAGGGGGAGGTGTTTGGGTTACTGGGTGTGCAGGAGCATGGGGGACAGCAGAGCCTTTAGGGAGGATCCTTTAGGGAGTGTTGGGATCGCTCTGAACCAGGCCATGAAAACACCACCCAAGGGGGAAATCCAAGCAGTGAGTCTGGCCTGCTTTAAAAGGCCTTTGGCCAAGGGCCAGTGACTCAGCCCAGCCCTGGGTGGCAGCTCCTGACTCAATGCACCCCTTTCACACACTGACGGGTTTGGGACCTTTGGATGTCTGGGAACAGCCTTGACCTACTCCGCCTTGCACAACAGGGATTCAATCCCAGTCCAGAAGCCTCTGGAATGCTGAGGGCAGGCACAGCAGAGCCAGGGGCCAGTGCCCGAGAGGATCCTCTGGGTTGGGATGATGAGCCAGGGTGACAGAGGCAGGACTTTTGCCCCAGGGAACACATCCTGGCTGCTGCCGGGAGCATGCAGCTCCCAACAGCTGCAGGGCCCTGCCTGCAAGGACAGCCTGGGGGCCACCTCCCAGCTCAAAGGGCGTTTAGGTGCCTTATCACACACATCACATCACCCCAGCACTCTGCTCCTTCCCAGCACGGCCTCATCCCACTGCCCTGCAGGGGCTGGAGCCAAGGCAGAGCCTGGGCCAGAGCTGGACAGGGCTTTGCTGGGCACAGGGAGTGCTGGAGAGCCTGGTTCTGTCCTGAGGTGTCCTCAGGGAGCCCAGTCCTGATAAAAAACCTGTACTGGGTGTGCACAGCCAGGTTTGGGATGGACCTGCTGCTGGCCAGGGCTGAGCCTTGGGAATACCAGAGCCAGGAAGGGGAAAAAGGGATTGTGCAGATGGAATTGCGGCCAGAGGAGCGAGAATGTGTGAGAGACCCTGTGGGCACCAAGCTCAGGGCGGAAGGAGGGGCAGGAGAAGCTCCAAGTGCTCGAGCTGGAATTCCCTGGCAGCCCATGGGGAGCAGAGACCCCCCCCCTACCTTTTAGGTGCCTTTTTTAGGATTTCTTTTACTTCATTTTCAGCTCTGCTTTGATGGGTAATAAATTCAGTCATTTCCCCAGGTCGAGCCCCTTCTGCCCGTGCTGGTGCTCAGGGACTGAGCCCTCCCTGCCCTTCTCCCAACCCCGGAGCCTTTTGTTCTCCTCCCTGTCCCCTGAGGAGGGCAGGGATGGAGCAGCTTTGGGGACACCTGGAATCCAGCCAGGGTCACCCCAACGGCCACCACACCCCTCCTGGTTCCCACAGCAGTCCTGGGATCACGGCACGGGGACAGCTGGGAACAGCCAGGACAGGGAAGGGCCAGGACAGACCAAACCCTGCACAGGGGGTGAGAGGGACACTGTGCTGAGCTGGGAATGGCACTGGGAGTGGCACTGGGAGTGGCAGCACTGGGAATGGCACTGGGAATGGCCCTGGGAAGGGGACACAACCACTGGCTGCCACCAGCCTGGGAGGGGTTTGTGTTCTCTGTCTCTGGAGCCAGCAGGGCCAAACCCAGCAGAGCACAGATGGCTCCTGGAGAGGGACTGAATCCCATTCCTGAGGGATTTAATTCCACTCCCAGGGAGCACAGGGAGAGGGTTGGCTTTGCAGAGCAGGTACAGCCGAGCCCCTGGGCCAGCAAAGTGAAACCAGGGCTAAAACCTCAACCCTGGAGCATCCCCAGGGAGGGATCCAGCACTTGTTCCACCTCTGCAGCTCAGGTTTTTTTCCCAGGTTCTAGGCCAGGGTGTGGGGACACAGTGGGATGTGGAAGGAGGGGGAATTGTGGGCTGATTCCCGTGGCCTGTCCCACGAGGGACACTCACATACCCCTTTCTGCAGCCTCTTCATGAGGAAATCTGAGCCCCCGGGCTTCTGGCCCAGGTTGGGATATTTGGCTTTGAGCTTTGCCTCCTCTGCCCTCTCGGGGGGCACGGCTTTGTCCTTCTCCTGAGTGTCCTGGAACACAAAGGGGGTGTAAATCCCCCGAGCCCCACAGCCCAGCACCCACCTGTGCTGCTGTTACACAACCTCCAGCAGCACATCCCGGCCCTGCCGTGCTGCCCTGGAAAAGCACCAGGAAAATATTACAAACACCTTCCCAGGCACAAACAGCTTCTCCCTGCAGGAGCTGTGGGACGGGGGGAGCTCCTTTCCCTCCCTCCTTCCCACCTGGGAGCCCCTCCAAGCACCCACAGTGACGTCTGGCTTGGCAAACCGGGCTTTTAGGTGGGATATTGGGAAGGAATTCCTCTCTGTGAGGGTGGGGAGGCCCTGGAATGGAATTCCCAGAGAAGCTGTAGCTGCTTCATCCCTGGGAGTGTCCAAGTCCAGGCTGGATGGGGCTTGGAGCACCCTGGGATCATGGGAGGTGCCCCTGCCCATGGCAGGGGGTGGCACTGGGTGAATTCCAAGATCCCTTCCAACCCAAACCATCCCATGATTCCAGGATTTCCCTTCCCAGATCACTCTGGAGGCAACTTTAGGGGTCCAGGTAGAATTGGAAGGTTCTACTGGAAGATTCTGGGGGGTCTCGGGTAGNACCCCAGCACTCTGCTCCTTCCCAGCACGGCCTCATCCCACTGCCCTGCAGGGGCTGGAGCCAAGGCAGAGCCTGGGCCAGAGCTGGACAGGGCTTTGCTGGGCACAGGGAGTGCTGGAGAGCCTGGTTCTGTCCTGAGGTGTCCTCAGGGAGCCCAGTCCTGATAAAAAACCTGTACTGGGTGTGCACAGCCAGGTTTGGGATGGACCTGCTGCTGGCCAGGGCTGAGCCTTGGGAATACCAGAGCCAGGAAGGGGAAAAAGGGATTGTGCAGATGGAATTGCGGCCAGAGGAGCGAGAATGTGTGAGAGACCCTGTGGGCACCAAGCTCAGGGCGGAAGGAGGGGCAGGAGAAGCTCCAAGTGCTCGAGCTGGAATTCCCTGGCAGCCCATGGGGAGCAGAGACCCCCCCCCTACCTTTTAGGTGCCTTTTTTAGGATTTCTTTTACTTCATTTTCAGCTCTGCTTTGATGGGTAATAAATTCAGTCATTTCCCCAGGTCGAGCCCCTTCTGCCCGTGCTGGTGCTCAGGGACTGAGCCCTCCCTGCCCTTCTCCCAACCCCGGAGCCTTTTGTTCTCCTCCCTGTCCCCTGAGGAGGGCAGGGATGGAGCAGCTTTGGGGACACCTGGAATCCAGCCAGGGTCACCCCAACGGCCACCACACCCCTCCTGGTTCCCACAGCAGTCCTGGGATCACGGCACGGGGACAGCTGGGAACAGCCAGGACAGGGAAGGGCCAGGACAGACCAAACCCTGCACAGGGGGTGAGAGGGACACTGTGCTGAGCTGGGAATGGCACTGGGAGTGGCACTGGGAGTGGCAGCACTGGGAATGGCACTGGGAATGGCCCTGGGAAGGGGACACAACCACTGGCTGCCACCAGCCTGGGAGGGGTTTGTGTTCTCTGTCTCTGGAGCCAGCAGGGCCAAACCCAGCAGAGCACAGATGGCTCCTGGAGAGGGACTGAATCCCATTCCTGAGGGATTTAATTCCACTCCCAGGGAGCACAGGGAGAGGGTTGGCTTTGCAGAGCAGGTACAGCCGAGCCCCTGGGCCAGCAAAGTGAAACCAGGGCTAAAACCTCAACCCTGGAGCATCCCCAGGGAGGGATCCAGCACTTGTTCCACCTCTGCAGCTCAGGTTTTTTTCCCAGGTTCTAGGCCAGGGTGTGGGGACACAGTGGGATGTGGAAGGAGGGGGAATTGTGGGCTGATTCCCGTGGCCTGTCCCACGAGGGACACTCACATACCCCTTTCTGCAGCCTCTTCATGAGGAAATCTGAGCCCCCGGGCTTCTGGCCCAGGTTGGGATATTTGGCTTTGAGCTTTGCCTCCTCTGCCCTCTCGGGGGGCACGGCTTTGTCCTTCTCCTGAGTGTCCTGGAACACAAAGGGGGTGTAAATCCCCCGAGCCCCACAGCCCAGCACCCACCTGTGCTGCTGTTACACAACCTCCAGCAGCACATCCCGGCCCTGCCGTGCTGCCCTGGAAAAGCACCAGGAAAATATTACAAACACCTTCCCAGGCACAAACAGCTTCTCCCTGCAGGAGCTGTGGGACGGGGGGAGCTCCTTTCCCTCCCTCCTTCCCACCTGGGAGCCCCTCCAAGCACCCACAGTGACGTCTGGCTTGGCAAACCGGGCTTTTAGGTGGGATATTGGGAAGGAATTCCTCTCTGTGAGGGTGGGGAGGCCCTGGAATGGAATTCCCAGAGAAGCTGTAGCTGCTTCATCCCTGGGAGTGTCCAAGTCCAGGCTGGATGGGGCTTGGAGCACCCTGGGATCATGGGAGGTGCCCCTGCCCATGGCAGGGGGTGGCACTGGGTGAATTCCAAGATCCCTTCCAACCCAAACCATCCCATGATTCCAGGATTTCCCTTCCCAGATCACTCTGGAGGCAACTTTAGGGGTCCAGGTAGAATTGGAAGGTTCTACTGGAAGATTCTGGGGGGTCTCGGGTAGGATTTGGGTCTCTTGGGAAGGATTTTGGGGGTCCCGGTTAGGATTTGGGGGACCAGGGGAAGACTTCCAGATCCTCGATAGGATTTTGGGCTCCTGGGAAGCATTTTGGAGGATCCCAGGCAGGATGTGGGGCTCCTGGGAAACATTTTGGAGGATCCCAGGCAGGATTTGGGGCTCCTAGGAAGCATTTTGGAGGATCTCAAGCAGGATTTGGGGGTCCTGGGAAGCATTTTGGAGGATCCCAGGCAGGATGTGGGGCTCCTGGGAAACATTTTGGAGGATCCCAGGCAGGATCTGGGGGTCCTGGGGAGGATATCAGAAATTCCAAGCAGGATTTTGGGTATCCTGGGGAGCTTTTGGGATTCCTAGGTAGGATTTTAGGGCTCAGGGGCCTGACAGAAGCACCCAAAGCTTTGTCCCCTGAAGCCATTCCACGATCCCTGGCGGCTCCCCGCAGCTCCACATCTCCCAGTCTCCTTCCTCCACACCCGTCACTGGTGCCCATCCCCCCGTGTGCCCTGCGCGGGCCGGGGGGGGCCCCGCTGCACCCCAGAGACCCCCACCCCAAA
>VXAD01010114.1:114436-145097 GCA_013399195.1 Dicrurus megarhynchus | reverse complement strand
CCCGTTCCTCCTCCAGCCCCGTCCCCGCTCGTCCCATCCCTTTCCCGCTCTAGTCCCGTCCCATCCCATCCCGTTTCCCATCCCTTTCCCGCTCCAGTCCCGTTCCCGCTCGTCCCATCCCCTTCCCGCTCCTGTCCCGTCCCCGTCCTCTCCCTGCTCCCGGCCCATCCCGTCCCGCCGGTAAAGGAACAGGCAGCCACGGGTGAGCGCCGTTTAATAGAGGACTGACGATGAACAGACATTCGTAATTTAAAATTCAAAACCGTCAAGAAATGTTCAGCTGTCCCCGCCCGCGCCGGCGGGAACGGCTTCACTCCCATTCCCTCACGGCACCCGGAAAACTAACGGTTTGCTGTTGAAGGACTCGGCACCGTGTCCAGCCTCCGCCATAAATCGTATTAGGAACATCCAGGTTCTCCCAATACTCTCACACCTTGGAACAGACGCTGTTCGTGGCATGGATACACGGCATCAGAAATTCCTGCATTCTGGCAGGGAATCTGGAATTTAAGGCACGAAGAGGGCTTGTTTTTCACCTGAGTATGGTGCTTTTGGTGTGGAAGAAATGCAAAGCATCCAACTCCTCCAACTGCCTCCGTAGGAAAAGCGAAAACTGTAACCCCAAAACTGTAACACCCTGCAACTGACAGCCCAGCCCTCTGGAAAGCTCTGGAAATCACCCCAAAACTGGAGAGGTTTTGGGGCAGGCAGGTTCTGGGTGAGTTCCTCAGCTCAGAACCACAGCCCAAAGGCACTGGTGAAACCTTGTGCTGGGGGAATGAATTTCCTCCATCACCAGCAGGACCTGGACGTGTCCTGAACTGGAGTCAACCCCCAAATCCCCAAATCCAAGGATTTCTGGTCCTGCCTGCTGGTCCTGTACAAAATGAGTTCTGAATTCTCCAGCTGGGCTTCCTGACATTTTCCTTCCTTAAAACACACTCCTGTGGGACTGCTAATGGAGCAGAACAGATCCTTAAAACCCAACAGTCACATGGAACAAGCAAATGGAAGTGGAGAACTCCAGACAGACGAGGGATGGGCGGCTAAAACGGCTCCTTGGGCTCGCTGAGCTTCCTCCTTTTGGGCAGCACGTCCTGGCTGGAGGAGAGCTCAGCCTGGTCAACCTGCCAAGGAAAACCAATTCATGGGATTACAGGAGCTCCGTGGTGTCAGGACACGGCACAGCCCACCCTGAGCAGGACAGAGGTGTGACACGTCCAGAGCCTCACCCCAGCCCCTACCCAGATGTGCTGGGCCTGCAGGAACATCTGGATACCATTTCCTGGCAGAACTGACCAGCTGAAGGAAGGCTGGGATGTATTCCTGCTGGGATGTATTCCTGCTGTCACAGCTGCATCAAGGAGCTGTGTCCACCAGGAACTGCAGCACAGGACAAGGAGTTGTGGGTTCAAACTGAAAGGGGGGAAATTGAGGTTGGATACATGGAGAAATTCCCTCCTGTGAGGGTGGGGAGGCCCTGGCACAGGGTGCCCATAGAAGCTGTGGCTGCCCCTGGATCCCTGGCAGTGCCCAAGGCCAGGCTGGACAGGGCTTGGAGCAGCCTGGGACAGTGGGAGGTGTCCCTGCCCATGGCAGGGGTGGCACTGGATGGGCTTTAAGGTCCCTTTATCCAAACCATTCCATGATTCCAAGGCAATGCCGGCTGTTCCCCTGCACTGTCCCATCCCAGGAGCAGCCCTGGGGAGAGGGAGCAGCACCAGGAGGGTTCTGCACCCTGGAGAGGCTGCTCAGCACCCAACAACCACCTGGGAGCTACGTCCTGGTAGGTCTGACTCTGCCATGAAAAGCTGACAATGAACCCTTAGCTCCACTGTGCTTTTGGTTATTGAAAGCACTTGTGTTTTGTTTAAATCTAATAAATTTATTATTAAGTTCAGTAAAACCTCTTTGAAAAAGGTACAGGGATAGTGAGCAAGGGACAGTGAGCAAACAGAACATTCTCTTTTTTTTGTCACATCACTGAGTAAGAAAAAACACTGAACATGACTGGTTGGAAGCAGGGAGGGACCTTAGAGCTCATCCAGTGCCACCCCTGCCATGGCAGGGACACCTCCCACTGTCCCAGGCTGCTCCAAGCCCTGTCCAGCCTGGCCTTGGGCACTTCCAGGGATCCAGGAGCAGCCACAGCTTCTCTGGGAATTCCATCCCAGCCCCTCACCACCCTCACAGGGAACAATTTCTTGCTGTAAAAGAAGAGAGAAGAATTCACCCCACAGGTTTTGGAGACGGATCTACCCCTAACTCAGCATTCCAAATATTCCCAATACCTGCTGAAGGCCCCCACAGCCTCCCAGAGCTGCAGCTGCCAAGCTCAGTCAGTGAGGGAGCAGCACAGACACAGGGGCCCCAAAGCCACCCCCAAAGGTCCAATTCCACCCTGGACACAACCTCTGCTCCAGCTGTGCCAGGTGGGAAGGATTTGGCTCCTCACAAGCAGCTCTGCTTGCCAGACGGACCTGATGAAGCAAATAAAAGGGATTTTTCTTGGAATGAAGGAGTCACAGAGGCGAGGTTATCATTTTGGCCCAGTGTTTCCCGAGTAGAAGCACAAGGATCTCTTGGTGAACTGTGCTGGGGATCTCTGCTGGCACAAACCCCCACGGCTGATGGATCAAACCAGCAGGAAATTCAGCTAAATGCATTCCCAACAGGATAGCAACTAAAACTAGGGAATCTCTCTCAACCTGTGTTACCTGCATTGAATCAGCTTCTAACTCTTTGGGACAGAACTCTTTTTGACCCTGTTGAATCTAATGGGAATTCAGGAAGGGATGAGAATTTCATTCTGTCAATAGGAAATGCATTCAAGCTCCGAGTTTTATTCACTGCTTGGAACAGAAATAATGAGAACTAAATTAAAACTGATACTAACAATGCAACTGTGGAATATCTTTCCGCTTCTTGTCCTGCTCTCTGACACAATCAGCTCAGACGTTTTACGGGTCAAATGATCAATCTGAAATCAGAAAATAGATTTTGCCTTGTGAAAGCAGCAAAAAACACACACTGGAGACCCACAGCAGGGCTCAGTGCTGGGGCATTCGCTGTTCTCTGCAGTGCCCGAGCCAAAACTGAGATATGGGAGTATTTAAATGGTAACAACCCGTGGAAGTCACAGCATTTACAGCTGGGTGTGCTGCAGGGCCCTGGCAGAGAGAAGCACGTGCTGGTTTTATACAGTAAATCACTCACACTTACCTACAGCTATCCTGTTTTAAGAAATCTTAAGGACCTTTGTGAAGCAGTCCTCCACGTATAAATGCCACCAATTTCTACATGCAGGGAATATAACCTGAGTTATAAACTTGAATTTTTAAGTTTTAATCAACTTTTAAACAAGCTTTGGTCTGTCAGAATTAGCAGTGGAATTCCCATTAGGCAGTTTATTAACAGGGAAATCCCACTCCCCTTTTCACTTAGTAACAGTCACAGCACCTGTTTGGTTTGAGAGCTGTATCACAGAGGAACAGCCTTTTGTCAGTGCTTTAGAATAGTTTTGAAAAACACCAGGAAGTGAAATGTAAAGGGATTTTGCTGCTGGAAATAGTGACTGTGGGAAATAAGGCTTTAGCAGATTATCCATGAATCACTCAAAGGAGAGAAGAAGCTTCACAGAAGCTCCAGTGGAAGCTGAAGATGACAGAATTTTCATACCTGAGGATTAGAAACACGGGGAGTCTGGAGCCCTCCAGCTTCCTCTTCACGAGTTGAATTTTTTTCTGAAAGATGGAAAGAGTTGAAGAGTTAAATAAAGCTGTTCACAACAGCACACCCACAACCACAGCAAACAACACCAGCTCTGCCCCAGGGAACACTCCAAACTGCTGGGAACAGGTGCTTCCAGAGGGCTCCAGCTCTCCTTAACTCCACCAAGACTTAAATTTATTCTTTTGAACTCAGCCATTTCCTACCCCAGCCTCCAGCTCACTTCAGCAGCCCAGGTACACACAGGATCTCTGGAAGATGGGTTTGATCCCCAGCTCCCTCACACACTGCCCTTCTGAAGGCTTGCCTGCAGTGGGATTTGATTCAAGCCTGAAGCCTCAGGAGCCTGTTTTGTGCTGCAGGATAGGGAAAAGGCCACTGTGGCCCAGCTCCTGCCCCTCCTGAACCCACCCAGCCACACCCAAGCAGCAATTCCAGCTGCAGAGCCCCTGTCACTGCCTGCAGCTGCAGGAACAGGCCCCCAAGGGGGAACAGGCAGTTCCAGACAGTTTGGTTGCTGTTTCTAATTCATGCTGTTTTTCTAGGATACAGATAGAAGCAGGGAATGGTGAAGGGTGACTGTGCCTCAGCTGTGGAAACAACAGAAGAATTTCAGGGTGACAAATGTGTTTCCCTGTGTCTCGTAGTTCCTGTAAATAAAACATTTGCCAACTCCCCAGGACAAGAAATTTGCTGGATTTTTGCATGGTTTTGGAATTTTTATGACTTTTTAAAAGAATCAGACAGACCTTCAAGTGGTTATTTCAGTTGTGCAGTCTACTAGCACTGTCAAGATAAAAACACTGATCTAAATCTGCTGTTTCCTACACATTTCCATGATAATTTTTGAGCAGCATGGAAACGGCAGCTGGTTTGGCAAAGCTGCACATGTTACTTCTCAAAAAACCCCAAACCCAACATTTGAAATGTTTTCTGTACAGTAAATAGGTTCCAGATTGTCTGGATGCTTCTATACAGCTCCTCCAAGAGGAGCAGATCAACAAGCAGAAATTCCTTCTTCAGTTTGTTTGGCAGCAAAGTTCAGTCTCCAGGCCCCTGGGCTAAACTGGGAAATGTGAACACAAACCATCCTCTGCTTTTCCTCCTGGTTTATCTAAAATCTGAAAAAGAAGCTCCTGAGATCCCTGAGGACAATTCGGTGTCTCATGTTTTGAGTTGGAGACAGTCTGGGTCCACATCTTGGTGCTCTGATTAAAAACCAGCAGTGGGAAGCTTCCAGGGCACGTTCCTGGTGACAGCTGTGGAGCCAGGACAGTTATTTACTGACAGATTTTATTTACAGTGTTAGGAAAAACACTTGAGGAAACTCATTGTTCTGTGATTCATGCTAACAAAAATACTTTGCTAGAACTTGTTCCTATTCAAGTTCTCCTACAAGGAAAGGCTGAGAGAGTTGGGATTGTTCAGCCTGGAGAAGAGAAGGCTCCAAGAAGACCTTAGAGCCTCTCCCAGTACCTAAAGGGGCTCCAGGAGAGCTGGAGAAGGAGTTTGAACAAGGGCCTGGAGGGACAGGACAAGGGGGAATGGCTTTACCCTGACAGAGGGCAGGGATAGATTTGATGGTAGAAAGAAATTCCTCCCTGTGAGGGTGGGGAGGCCCTGGCACAGGGTGCCCAGAGAAGCTGTGGCTGCCCCTGGATCCCTGGAAGTGTCCAAGGCCAGGCTGGAGCACCCTGGGATAGTGGAAGGTGTCCTTGCCCATGGCAGGGGTGGAACGAGGTGAGCTTTACGGTGCCTCCCAACCCAAACCCTTCTGGGATTCCATCGTGTGATGGCAAAAAAAGTTCACTTGCAATTATCAAAATGCTCCAGCACACAGGAAAAGGGCAGCAGGTCCCCAGAGCACAATCAGCTGGAAAAGGCACTAAAGCAGGAAGCAGCACGGACAAACACAGAACCATTCATAAAACAAAACCACATTCTGGTGCAGTTACTGTAGCAGGAGCAGCAAACCACAGCCATGAGCAGCTCCCTTTGGAGGTGTTTCACAGGGGCTACCATAACACAAAAGCTCCTCTACCCACAAGAGCCCTGATGCTCTCGACTCCTCCACACCCCTGGGCTGAAGGTGTGGGTACACAGTGGGATTCTGGGCTACTGCAGGGGAAAAGGTGGCTAAAAGTGGGATTTCTGCTGAATTGAAGGCCAAAAAGCTGAAATTAAAAAAAAAAACAAACCCAGACCTAGACTGTTGGTTTTTGCACAGAGAATTCTGCAATAATGAGCTCAACAGTACAAGATCTCTGCAAGTTTAATGTGCAAACTAAGTATTATCAAAAACTAAGTCAATCAGTAATTATTAGTAACAGCAATAGTAGAAAAAGCAAACAAAATTTATTTCTAAATATAAACCCCATTCAATTTAGCTTAGCTGATAAAATGGAACAGAAGATTGGAATTTTTGAACAGTAACATGAAAACATGTTAATCACGTTTTAACACGTTAACATTTGTTAACTACGTGCTTCAGAGAATGAAGCCCTGATAGAAAATAAAGGCAGAGTCATATATGTGAAGAAAATAATGAAAAATTTAATATGGAAAATTGAAGGTTTTGTTTTAGTAACATCAGAAAAGAGGCACAACTCAGAGACCTGAACAATATATACAAATGTTACCTTGAGCTTCTGAAATATTCACATGATTCTTATCTTCCACTTCATTATCCAAGACAGGATCTTCCTAGATTAAGAAACAGGTCTGTCACTTACTGCAAACACACAGGAAGAAGGTTTCTACTCATAAGGCCAGACTTATTAGATGGATTTTCGGTGGAATAAACTGAAAGAAGCGATTGTGACACGGGATGAAGAGAGGTTTCATCTGTGCCCTGTGCTGGGACACATGGCACTGTCCCCATGGCACGAGCTGTCCCTCTGCTGCTCACCCTGCTGCTCCTCGGGCACAGGCACTGCTTGAACAGTGACAGGCTGCAAACTGGAGCAGTAAAATTAAGGCAAAAATGGATTGAAGATATTGTCCTGCTTAAAGATATCTGGAAACAAAGGGGGTTTATTAATGTTATGGCTGACATGCAGTGAAACAATAATGGCCTTTTTCTAGATGATACACCACAAAAAAATTTCAAAAAGCTACACAAAATAAAGTCTGTGCTCTTACATCCATGTCCTGGCTCTCTTCTTCTGGATCATCTCTGCTCACTCCACACACCTGGAGAGGCTCAGCAGTCTCTCCCTGCTTAAGGATGGTCTTATCAACGTCCTCCATGCGCTGTTTCTCAGTTGTAATTTTCAGTTTCAGCATATGAAAAGGCGTTGGCACTTCCCCCACATTCAGGTACATGGGCTCCTCATTAAACATCATCCCCCCATACTTGGCCTCCTTGAACCCTGGAGGTTGGTAATCAGGGGGTGTAACTGCAGAGAAAATTCATCAAACATCTTAGAATGAAACAGGTTCTTGTCAAACTGATTTTAACTCTTTTCCCCTTTAAATAAAGAGAGTTAATGCAAAAAACTGTGTGTGGGGAGGGGAGTAATCAATATTCAATTTGGAGTAAATGAAGTTCTTTCCTCTTTGCACAACAGGCAAAGCCCAGTTAAAGCTCCTTAGAAAAGGAGAGGAAACAGAAGCTCTGATTTGTCATTTTAAGGCAGTAACATACTCCGAAAGCAGATCCAGACATTTGGACAGTCATCAAACTAGAACCAGGCTGGCAAATTATGCTATAGCCTAACATAGTCTGTGAAACTCCAAGTGTTTTAAAACACACCCGAATGCAATGAAGCCAGTGCCAGGATTGTGTTCCTGCAGTGAGATCACATCCCTTCCCCTGGAGTTTCAAAGCTGTCGTGAGAAACAGCCACACGTGAAATAACCTCATTTAACAAGTCCCAGCAGCCACAAAGATTATCCACTGAAAATTCCTTTGGATTGCTTTCCAGTGGCTGAACACAGCTGATAAATCAGGGTGGCATGGCAATGTACCCTCATCATAATACAGGAGTTTCATGGTGAGGCAGACGTTGTTGGGCAGCGGGCTCAGGTTCTGCATCAGGACGTAGATCTTGCGGATGAGGAGGATGCTGGCCTTCTTGGTGTCTGCACAGGTGATGGTGGAGTCTGACTTCTTATCTTTGCTAAAAACAGAGCCGTCAGGTTATTTCTGATACAGAGTAAGCTGTTTCTAGGGTTAAGAGACAACTGTTTAACAGACTGTGAACGTGAGAAGCATCCCATTTATTGCCCGAGGTCCGAGATCACAAGCACTGCAACTCCTAACCCTGCCTAAGTGCCGCATGTTCTCTGCCCCTTGGGAGGTCAAACCCTGAGCCAGGGACAGCAGGAGAGTTTGGGGATCAGCACCTGGCATCAACTGCTCTACCCTACATCACACCGTGCTTAAAGGCCCAGTCTGAAAGAAAAAGAAAAGGAGGGACTTGTGAAAGCCCCAATTCTGTGAAGTCTTTTGCTTTCCCTTGAAGTCCCACTATTGACTTGGACACAAATGGCTGATGATAATAAACTTGGTGCCCAACGGACTCTTGGCATCCAGCTCCAACATTTCCATGCTCCCATTCCACCAGAAGCTGACCCAAATCCCACCTCAATGCCAAAACCCCTCCCTCTGTTCCCCTACTCCTCACAGCCCCCAGCTGAGGCACCTGAGGACGTGCACAGCAGGGCAGGTACAGGAGTTACTTCCTTGTGTGTCCCTGTCTTCTGGAATTGTGATGGATTCAAACCTCTCACCCCTCTCCAGCTGGTTCTTTCCTGCCATGCTGGGGCCAGAGAAGTAGCCTCACACCTATTTTCAAATTGATCTGACAAGAATTTATGCTGTTCCACTAAGGCAACCCGGTGTGGCCAGGAGTCACATCCCCTTCCCCCCTTTCACAGGTAAGGAACTAAACCCAGCCCAAGGGTCTGCAGCACTGCAGCCTTTTCTTTTTTAATTGAAGGAGCATTTTATGTAGGAGGGAAGCTGGGTGGAGTTTGTCAGGTATGAACTAACTGTATTCCAATTACTTGTCTTAAAATAAGCCATTTCCCTGTAGCTGTGACTGAGCAGTGAATCCCTGTGGTGGAAGAGGGTCTGGAGGAGATGGGGAGCAGTGCTGTGACCCCAAAGCTCCAGCAGGAGCACAGGGTGTCACTGCCCACAGCTGCTGCCAGAAGTGACCTGATCTCAGCACATGGAGAGCTGTGCAGGGCCTTCATTTCAGACAAAGTTATGGGGTTGAGTGGGTGAACTGGTGGGGTCAGTGCTTCTCCCTGAGTTCATTCAAAGCCCCTGAATATCTTCTTGAGTTTGCCAGACTGAAGTGAAGGGGAAGTACGGGGGAAGTGAAGCTGTGGTTTGGCCCAAAAAGTGTAAAAACTGAACAACAAACAAAAGAATTCTGAAGAGAAGAATTGGCTGGAGCAGCTTCATAGAATCACCAATGGTTTGGGTGGGAAGAGAACATAAAGCCCATCTCATCCCACCCCTGCCATGGGCAGGGACACCTTCCACTGTCCCAGGTTGCTCCAATCCCTGTCCAGCCTGGCCTTGGACACTGCCAGGGATCCAGGGGCAGCCACAGCTTCTATGGGCACCCTGTGCCAGGGCCTCCCCACCCTCACAGGGAGGAATTTCCTCTGCACCTCCAATCCAAACCTGTCCCCTGCCAGTTTCAACCCAGGGATTCCTTCCCCATGGCTGGGGATGCCCAGTGTCCCCACAGTGAGCTTATCTCAGCAATGGGAATTCCACCATGACAGAGCCATGTATCACAACAGCTCTGCTTTGCTAAGTGTAGCTTACATTTCTATTGTGGTTTTTGTGTATTTTCTATCATTTCTGCTAAATGAGGAATTCCATGTAACATTCAGTATCTTCACATAAATTAATCTGGTGTTAAGCTTCACCCCCCACCCCGCACATGGAATATTTCAAATATCCTGGCCACAGAGTATCAAACTCTGACACTGAGGATCATCTTCTGAGTGGATATTAAAATGATGAGCATAATCAAACAAAGTGATTAATTGTATTTTAGCAAGTCTAAACTAGCAGTGTATGTTGATAAAATTAGTCTCAAGATCCAGAATTTAAAAAGCAAACACCAAACAGATCAAATCCCAAGTTCTGACATTCAGGTGTGTCCATAGGGGCTGCAAGGCCACGGAGCAGTCACAGGGGCTGTACCTGCTGAAATCCAGGAGCGGCCCATTGTGGGTGTACTTGAACTTGAAGTGGTAACACTCTGTGACTGTCTGCAAACAAAGCCAGTAATTATTACACTAATCAGCTGCCAAGCACACTCCTGCTGCAGCTCTGGTTAGTAATCTATTAACCTTTAAAGAAAATAACTACAGCCCAACTCCCATCCACTTACACGTACTGAATACGGCTCCTAATCCTCTAACAATTAACAGTAATAATGCACGTAACTGTCAGCTAATAAAAATGATGATTCTTTTCCAGGAATCACCATGATAAAATATTTTGAAATATCAGCTGAAGTTTTTAGCATGAAATATTCCAGTTTTAATTGCTATGAAAATGTTTCACGCACAGAACAGATGTTGTGACACCCAGTGGGTTTTCCACAAAAGTCCCATAAATTTGTCAGGCAGAGTTAGGATGAGGCATCTTATGGACATCTCTCTCTGCAATGACATTTTGGTTGTTTGCACCAGCCTGAGAATAACCTGACACTGGATACTCAAACACAATTCCAAACATGGCAATTCCCACTGGTCCCAATCATTTTCACAGTTGGTATTTCAACATGTCCTTTTTTGAACAACGTGCACGTTAAAATTCCTGCTTGTACATGCATTTCACTATATCCACATTATCATCAGTCACCCCGTGAGATATTCCTGATTTACCTGAGGATCTTCTTGCTGAGTGTAGACCTGTATTTTTAAAGTAAAGAGAGGAACCAGAATGAGAACTGCACGTCCCTCAAAGAACGTCCCTTAAAAACGCGTCCCTGCTTTTCAGAGATACTCACTGCTAGGACAATCTGTCTCAGCTGTCGGGAACATAAACAGAGAAAGAAAAAGAACATTAAATATATTTCATAGCCCATTTCTGCTGCCCAAGCTGCTTTGTCTCTCTAGCTCTGGAACCCAACACAGGCAACTAAGGCCTGTTGGAAAAAAACCCTCTTCCTCTTCACCTCTCTTCTGTGGAGGAGAGGACTCGGCTGCAGAAGAAAACACCTACAGATCCCTGGCTTTCAGTGCTGCTGCTTACAAGAATTTTATGCAGAAATGCCTGTGCATCCCACACTGCAGCTGATTGACTTAGCTCAGCTACTCCCTGAGCAGTCCTACAACTACACTGGCAGATAATGGACTCAAATAAACATTTCAATATAACTGAAATGAGACTTACGTATTTCTTCTGCAAGGCATCATAGCATCCTAACATCCTGCAAAAACCAAATAATATTGGCCATCTACTACTGATTTTCACTTGTTTCTCACTAAATCAATTAGCACAAAAAATGAACCTCTTGTGTTTATTCTTATTGTATTAGAGCAATAAATAACATTTATTCCATCATTCTATCTTATTAGCACTGATACAAGCAATGACTATCTTTGTAACACCAAATCATCCCAATCTCTTGGAAGTGTAATTAAAAATATAATCTGTAGGTAAATAACTTATCAGTAAAAACATATTGCAGTATTTCCAACATCTTCCAACACATGCATTCATTAATCAGGGGAGCAACCTGGTCTAGTTGCTGGTGTCCCTGTCCATGGCAGGGGGTTGGAAGAAGGTGAGCTTTAAGGTCCCTTCCAACCCAAACCACTCCATGATTTCATCATAAATCAGTTATTCAGCTGCACAGCAACACTGCTGAAGCACAAAGGAGTTATTACCTTTATTAGATGTTGTCATTTCCTTTTTATGTAACATCCATACAATAGTCAAATAGGGAATCAAAACTTAACCCTATTTTTTTTTTCTGACGTTCCTTTCAAATAGTCAACAAACAAAAATTGGGTTTGGTGTGTACGTGATGCTGGGGCAAGAAAGGCCACTCACCTGTGAACTCCCAACAGGTACCACACCCCTGTCCCACAAAACCAGGGAGCCCGTCCTGGTCAGCCTCCACAGGCAGCAGTGAACTGCCCTCACTGTGTGTGAGGGGAAGGTGAACTACACTGACCCTTCTGTTTCCACAGAAGATCCATTAGGAAATTCCAGGTTCCAGCAAAGGAAGCTTTTCCCCCTCATTCACTTTGTGACAGCACATGGCTGATTCCACCTCTAACATCAACTGTCAGCCCTCACGTCTGAACCCCTCAGCACTGCCTGGGGATGAATGCAGCATCATTCCCACGCCTTGTACACAGTGGGGAAAAGGGGGGAAAGAACCTTTATGGAGGTAACAAAATACAGGAATATGTAACTAAGGCAAAGGCCTTACAGAGTTTTCTAAAAAGCAAGGAGAGCACCAGGAACAGACCTCACAGCTACTGTGAGCAGAAAGAAAAGCAGAATAAGCAGCTGCAGTCCCAGGTGACACAGGCACACTCAGCTGTGGCAGTGCTCAAGCAGGCAGAGACTATCACTGGCAGGCACAGCTCTGCCTTTGAACAAGAAGCCTGGCTCTCGCACTCTCTTACAAAATCTGTGAGCAAGACCTTTAAATATAAGATGCAAAATGGTGGCATTGAGTCTCCTGATCAACTAGAGAGGAACTACTGGTTAGACTTTTGCATTTCTGTGCACCCTTGAGTGTTCATGAGCACCTAGAGGAATGAAGCATATAAATATATAGTATTAGATATTTAGTATTTATAGAGTAAATATAAAGTATAGTCACTCTGCAAACAGAGATCTGTGCTCTCCTAAGCCCTGAGCTGAAAACCTTTCTGGAAACACAACTGTTACACACCTTCAACACAAATGTGGGCTGCTCACTCACAGCAAGAGAACTTTTTCCCTCGTATCTGCAAACAACCAGGAAGGAATCTTTGAGCACTTACATGCCAAGGAAGTGTTACCTGTGTGCTGGAATCAACCTACCATTTCACCAGCTGCGTAGAGCCAGGACAGTTTTTGTCTTCCCGCAGTATTTTGACACAGACATCTCAAAAAAACCAAGAAAAACACACACACATTTACTTAGGGCAAAGTGCAACAAAAAGCTCATTCCCTGAAAGTACATATCGAGAAGAGACTAAAATTAACATTACTATGCGTGAGCACAGTTCTCATGCTGAGTTAGCAGCACCAATAACAAAATTTAATTAATGCATTAGTGAAATTTCCATTACTGAAATCGTGTCCATTCATTAAAAACACCAAGTGGCTTTAAAAACAACTCGATGACAACAGGTTTTGCAAATTGTCATGGAAACAGCCCGTTACCATCCATGTATCTTGTTCCGTAGGCACTTTCAGGAAAGATTCCCCTCAGGTACGTGATGCAGGACACTGCCACTGCCAGGAGCCTCTTCACCAGCATCAGGGACTGCTGCTCCGTGGCTATTTTCTTGGGAAATACAACTGCACTCTGAAAATCACAGAAAGAAACCAATTAAACTGTACAGGCTGCAATCCTGTCCAACGCCTTAATTTTAATTTAATTGAAAAGTATGACTTTTGTGATTTATAAAGTTAAGCACATTCCTTACACTTGGTATTACAATAGTTATAGGACACGTATATATAAAATATATATATATATAAAGTGTTTTTAGGACACGCTGTAGCTGGTTTCTACCAAGCGCATGACAACGAAGTTCAGACTATTTATCTATGCTTTTCCTACACATTCTTTATTCATAATTAAAACATTGAATTAGCCTGCAATTTTCACGTGAAGAAATATCACAGAGCACCTGGGTGCACTATTTCAGCCAAAACTCCCCCATTTTTGCCATTACTGTGCTGAAATAAACAACAAAACCGTACCACAGAGTTCCTTTGCTTCTGAGCAGTTGCCATGCTGCAGAGACTCCTGTGCCTGTCAATGGAACACCTGCGTTAGCACCTGAATGAGGAGAAGGGCAGCAAAGCCCAGCCTGCAGCTCTCCAGCTTCTCCAGGGCATTCCCTGGATTTACAAACACCTCCTGCACAATTCGCCAGCTCAAACAAATCTGTAATGTTCAGGAAACAGAGCAGGACAGTTCTTCTAATCATCCCCAGTATCGGATTCTTGGTATTCACAGCAGCACAGGCCTCCTCTGAGGCTACAGGATGCAATAGTTAGAATATTTACATCTGTATTTATATGAAATATGAACCTCCAAAGGCAATTCTCTTCAGAGGAGAATTGCTAACTGACACCCAACCTACAACATTTTCAAAGGACCTCCCCATATTTCAAACACCCCCAGGCTTGGGTTGTTTTCATCTGTAATTTAAGTGAGTATAGGGGAAACAGAACCCTCATCACCCTGAGTCTGATGCCACACAAGCCTTTCCCCTAGTTCGGAAATATCAAATGCACCCATGCCTGAGGCCATGGAAAACACCTTTCCCAAGCTAGAAGTGGGTTCTGGATCACTCAGGGCACCGAGCTCCCCCTCAGCAAATCCTCCATAAACCCCCCCGATCACAGCACGCGGCCGAGTTCGGCCCCACTGTAAGAAAGGAGCCGCTTCCCAGCCCATAACACACCACCTGCCCCCTCAAAGGAAACTGAGGCAGGCAGCGGATGAAAGCACGAAGACAGAATATTGCAGAGTAGCGCGGGTCGGGGGGGCTGCAAAACCTCGGCGGTGAGGGCGAGGTGGGGTGTTGGTGAGTTGAGAGACAATCGAGGAAAAACTGAAGGAGACCGTGACGGGAGAGGAAGGGGAAGGAGCCGCCCACCCTCACCCCCACGACGCCTCTTCCCGCCCTCACCCTCAGCCGGCGCTGCCGAGGGGCCGTGCGCAAACGCGGGGACAGCGCCGCCCCCGCCCTCAGCCGGCGCTGCCGAGGGGCCGTGTGCAAACGCGGAGACAGCGCCGCCCCCGCCCTCAGCCGGCCCTGCCGAGGGGCCGTGCGCAAACGCGGAGACAGCGCCGCCCCCGCCCTCAGCCGGCGCCGCGCGCACACCGCGCATGCGCAGCGTCTGCCCCGCCGGTGAGGGGCCAGGGAAGTGTGGGGGATTCTGAGCTGTGAGGGACTCACCGGGATCATCGATTCCAGCTCCTCGCCCTGCACAGACACCCCGACAGCCCCACCCTGGGCATCCCTGGCAGCGCTGTCCAAACGCTCCTGGAGCGCTGGCAGCCTCGGGGCCATGACCGTTCCCTGGGGAGCCTGGGCAGTGCCCAGCACCCTCTGGGGGAAGAACCTTTCCCTGATCTCCAACCTAAACCTCCCTGACACAGCTCCAGCCGTTCTGTTGGGTGCTGTCCCTGGTCACAGGGGGCTGCCCCTCGTGATGAAGGTGCAGATCCCTGAGCTCTCCTTTAAGTCTCCTCCAGCTGGACAGACCAAGTGCCCTCAGCCACTCCTCATACGGCCCCTCCAGACCCTTCACCATCCTCGGGCCTCCTTTGGACACTCTCTGATGGCTTCATGTCTTTCTTACCTTACCAAAACTGCACGCAGGATTCAAGGTGAGCCCGCCCCAGCCCAGAGCAGAGCAGGACAATCCCCTCCTTTGCCCAGCCAGTGATGCCGGGCCTGATGTCCCTCAGGGCACGGTGGCCCTTTGGGCTGCCAGGACACACTGTGACCCAGATCCAGCCAGCCACCGACCAGGACCCCCAGATCCTTCCCCAGCCTCTCCTTTCCCAGTCTGTGCGTACACCCAGGGTTGCCCCGTCCCAGGTGCAGAATCCAGCACTTGCCCTTGATAAATGTCATACAGTCCCAGTGCCTGGTGTCAGTTCCAGCCCTCACTGCCACAGGGACAGCATAAAGGCACCACAAACTATCCATTGCATGCACAATGGATTCTATCTCTTTGTTCTTGGTTGCCTCAGTCAGAGACTTAGTTGCCTTAAGGAATCCGTGGCCAACAAAATCCCATGACACCTGAGAAAACATAACTTCTTTTCTAGTGTCTGGACAAAATTATGGCCTCTATTCTTTCCAGATCTATTATCCATTGCCATTTGCCTAAAATAAAACCTAAATATGTAACTTGCTTTTGATTCAACTGAAGTTTGGATGGAGATGGACTAGGGCAATACACTAGAAATAGTGCTTAATATAAAGGCATACTCATACCTTCATATATATAAAAATATATATAACAAATAGGAATATATATATATATGTCCTATGTATACAATGTAACAATTGTATATATATGTCCTATAATATATATATTTCTTAATAGCAAATCATCCACATACTGTACTAAACCCAATTCACTCGGTAATTTCATACCCTTGAAATCCCAAAAATACTCTTTAAACTCCAAATACTCATGAAAAAAATCATAGAATCTTAAAATGGTTTGGGTTGGAATTGACCTTGAAGCCCATCCAGTGCCACCCCTGCCATGGCAGGGACACCTCCCACTGTCCCAGGCTGCTCCAAGCCCCATCCAACCTGGCCTTGGGCACTGCCAGGGATCCAGGGGCAGCCACAGCTTCTCTGGGCACCCTGTGCCAGGGCCTGCCCACCCTCCCAAGGAGGAATTTCCTTCCCAATATCCAATCTAAACCTACTCTCTTTCAGTTTCAACCCATTTCCCCCTTGTCCTGTCACTCCGGGCTCTTGCAAATAGCCTTGCCCCATGTTTTGTGTAGGTTCCCTTCAGGTACTGGAAGGTCACAATTAGGTCACCCCAAACCCTTCTCTTTTCCAGGCTGAACAATCCCAATTCTTGGAGCTTTTGGAGGGGATCCAGCAAAACTTTGGGGAAGACATGTCCGAGTCAGTCACTGTCTTTTCCAGGTGAAGGCAAACAAAGGTTAACTTTCTCCATCCAATGGAATGCTTCAGAGTCCCTTGGGCTAAGCATTGGTCTGTCTGCTTCTGGATACTCTTCCTGGATTCCTGGAGCAGGGTCCTGTCTCCTGGAGGGTCACGCTCCTCCCTTCGTTTTAATTCACACGGGCTATGCTGGGGCCAACAGTCCCACAATCTGTCCTGGTCCTTGCCACCCTGCCCTGTGCTTCTTAGAATATCTCCAGATATTGCTCCTGCTGGAGCAAGTCCAGAGGAGGCCATGAAGTTGATAAGAGGACTGGAGACCCCTCCCTATGGAGACAGGCTGGTAGAACTGGGAATGTTCAAACTGGACAAGATTCAGTGGAGACCTCAGAGCACCTTCCAGGATCTGAAGTGGCTAAAGGGAACATGCAGAGGGACTTTTCATCAGGAACTGGAGTGGCAGGACAAGGGGGAATGGCTTCAAATTGAAAGAGGGGAAATTGAGGTTGGATATTGGGAAGGAATTGTTCCCAATGAGAGTGGGCAGGCCCTGGCACAGGGTGCCCAGAGAAGCTGTGGCTGCCCCTGGATCCCTGGCAGTGTCCAAGGCCAGGCTGGACGGGGCTTGGAGCAGCCTGGGATAGTGGAAGGTGTCCCTGCCCATGCTTGGGTGAACCCAACCCTTAGGTTGCCTTAGGTTCCCTTCCAACCCAAACCATTCTTCAACTCCGTGATTCTTTCACAGATATTTGGGGTTGATTTAAAAGGTATGAAATCACCATTTGAGTCGGGTTTTGTGCAGTGTGTGGATGATTTGTTGTTAGCAAGCAGTGATAAGAATGCCTTTACATTAGACACTGTAATTTCTGTATTGCCCTGGGGTAAACTGGGACACGGTGCATCCAAACTTCAGCTGGGCCAAAAGAAAGTGACACATTTAGGCTTCATTTTGGGAAAATGGCATAATATTTGGTTTAATACACGTGGAAACAATAGAGAGGGGTTGGAATAGATGATCTTCAGGGTCCTTTCCGACCCCTTATCACCCCCTGCCCCCGCGGTGCCAACTCCGTCTCCATGGCAGCGGCCGGAAGGGGCCGCGCCGTCCCCATGGCAACGGGCGGAAGCGGCGGCGGGCGCGGGGCCGGAAGTGACGGCCGGGAGCCGTGTCGGCCATGNGCGGCGCCCTCGGGAGCGCTGGATGCGGCCGCGGCCGTGGCGGCGAAGATCAACGCGATGCTGATGGCCAAAGGGAAGCTGAAGCCGGCGCCCAGCACGGCGGACAAGGTGGGTGGGCGCGGGGTTTGTCACGGCTGCGTTCTGAGGACCTTGATTTGTCACCGGGCCGGGAAGCGATGAAATTGGGTGCAATAAAAGCAGTCGAAAATAATTTTTAAAAATTTTTTTCGGCGTAACAGAAAGCAGTGGATGGCTGTGAGGTCAGTCCGCTGTAAGGCTTTACCAGAGCCACCTGTAGGGAGGTGAAAAACTTTTTTCTCAGAGCCATAGAATATTCTGAGTTGTAAGGGACCCACGAGGATCATCGAGTCCAGCTCTTAAAGTGTTTTTCCTGAAATGTTTTCCAGAAAGCAGAGCTGATGGAAAAACTGCTGTGTGAAACAGCCCCTTTAAAATATGAGACCAAACTATTTTCATGCCTAAAGAAGTTACCAATAGGAGCTGTATGTCCACGTCCTGAACAGCGTGTTCAGCCTTTGCTGAACCCTGCCCTGCGCCTGCTTAATCCTGATGAGCTCAGGCAGTTGGACTGGGTGGTCCCTGTGTGTTCCTCTTAAATAGTCTCTGAGTTTTCTATTCTAAAGCAAGTGTAACTTAAAGCCGCTTTTCCAGTTCCAGTCACGGTCTTGTCTTACTCCTTAGCCTGTGCTAGAGCCAAGTTTAGAAACTGTTTCAAGTTTCATGGAATCGCAGGGTGGTTTGGGTTGGAAGGGACTTTAGAGCCCATCTCGTCCCACCCCTGCCATGGCAGGGACACCTCCCACTGTCCCAGGCTGCTCCAAGCCCCGTCCAGCCTGGCCTTGGGCACTGCCAGGGATCCAGGGGCAGCCACAGCTGCTCTGGGCACCCTGTGCCAGGGCCTCCCCACCCTCCCAGGGAACAATTCCTTCCCAATATCCCATCCATCCCTGCCCTCTGGCATTTTAAAGCCATTGCCCCATGTCCTGTTACTATGTGCCCTGGTAAAAAGTCCCTCTCTTGGTTTTATAAACCCTCTTCAGGCCCTGGAAGGGGCTCTGATGTCTCCCTGGAGCCTTCCCTTCTCCAGGTGAACTCCCTCAGCTTTCCCAGCCTGTCTCCAGAGCAGCTCCAGCCCTCAGAGCATCTCCGTGGCCTCCTCTGGACTCCCTCCCTTCCATTTTTGAGGACCCTAATTTCCATCCAAACTTGTTGAAACAGAAAATTAACAAGGAGAGTGGGTTTTATGGCATTGTGTCACCTTTTTCACACCGTGCCAGTCCGGGGGTTTGCCTTGTGAGGCTGCATCCAAAGGAGTGCTCATTTTGCCACTGGATTTACTCCCAGATAAAAAAGAGTGGGAAATTGTCATGAATTCTCCTTAATTGCTTCCCTGTCACTTCTGGAGCTGAAACCAGCACTGCAGCCTTTTCCCTGTGTGAGGTTTAGCAGCAGGTAGTTCTTGGAGAGTGTTGCTGTCAGGAATCCCACATGGAAACGATGGGATTTGCCTCTCAGTGCTTAACAATCCACCCAGAATGGGTGGAACTCCCAGCATTAAGGACACGTGGCCTGGTTTCAGGGAGCCTCCACAGTCGTAGCCCATGGAAGTAAAATCCATTTGCTGACTGGCACTTTGAGACATCCAAAAATTGGCAGATGCTGGTGCTGTCTCATTCTCCCAGCTCTGTTTTTGTCACAAGCTCCGCTTGCACTCTGGCATCCTGTGACAAATTGTTTTGCTCTGGGAACCATTAACCGAGTAATTAATGTGCATTTGGGGTGCCAATTTTTATTGCACAGATTTTCTTATTTTTTAATATACTAACAAGTATATGTAATTTGCATGTAGTTCTTCCATTGCATATGTTGCTTTTGGTAGAACATGCTCAGTGATGGCATTTCTAGAGTAATTAACTCTGATGACCTTTCAGGTTTGAGGGAATGGAAATTGAGCTGCAGATTAATGAATTTACTTTTTTTTTAAGTGTGGAAAGAGTGGAGCAGTTAAATGTCAGAACAGTGCCCTGTGCTGGAGTCCCTCTGTAGATGCCTTGTGGCTCTCCTGCAAGTGCTTCAAGTGCTATTTGTGAGAATGGATGGGTGGTACTGGAAGGTTCTCTTTTTAATAGAGTCTTGTTTTACCTTTATGTCCCCAAAATTAATTTCGGAATTTTTAGAAGGCTGTACTGACTCTTGTTCATTGAAAAGGCCTTTGTGGTGACTCCAGCTCTTCCACTGTATCTTCTGAATCTGTGACTGGGGCTTTTTATTTCTTAGCCTGACACAAAATATTACACCCCTGTCTTAAAAAAAAGATGGGAGGGAAGTGTAGTGTGGATGGGGGGAAGTGTAGTGTGAGTGAGTTCAGATCTTGAACAGAAATACTAAATTCTGTCTCTGTAAAGCCTATTGGGAGAAGCAGAAGCTACAAGCATGTTTCATTGGTCTCTCAGATTTCTGTCAGAGCTGCCAGTTCAAGTGTAAAATGCTTTGGTTTCTGTTCAGCTCAGTTCTGCATCATTTACAGAACAGAAACGTGAATTATTCTATTAATATGTGCTGAAGGGAAAGCTGGTGCGTTCGTCTGGGCTCGGGGTTGTGAGGAGGCAGATTAAGCAGTGGGTACGATGAGCTTTCCACTAATCTCTGTAAAGATTTTGCCTTCAACAACTGAAAGGGGTGAACGAGAAGCACGTTCACCCCTCGAGCTCCGGGCTCAGTTTGTTTTCCTTGCATCGCTGCTTTCCACCCACTGGTCTTTTGCAATGGTTCTGGTTGAAGCTGCAGGCTCTGGGAAAAGGTCCAGCTACGAGTAAAAGCAAAGATGACCTTGTGGTGGCAGAGGTGGAGATCAACGACGTCCCCCTCACGTGCAGGAACCTGCTGACCAGGGGCCAGACCCAGGACGAGGTACGTCCCACGCCCACGGCAGCTTTGTTGGCCTTGGGAGCTCTGAGGTTACATAACATCTTACATCTGTGCCTGCCAGGTTAACTGAGGAGAGAGATAAGGTTAAAAGAACTTGCACTGAACTCTATTCAGTGGTTGTTTCCTTCTAGAAAACTCGTTGTGTTTTCTAAAGGTGTTTGGTTAGTAGTTTATTGGTTTGTTCAGTAAATTGTTGGATGATGAGTTCAGAGCCAGCATCAGTCTCTTAGCACTTTATTCATGATTTCTGGGTTTTTTATACAACAGCATTGTTTAGCCTTTGGTATTTTGCGTGTGCCCTGGTTGTTACTGGCAGGTGTGTCACTGGGCTTTGTACATTTTTTGCAGATCAGTCGCCTGAGTGGAGCAGCTGTGTCAACTCGAGGGAGGTTCATGACTGCAGAAGAGAAAGCCAAAGTGGGACCTGGGTTTGTATTTCTTTTTTGGAGGTTCTCCTTCTTTTCTCCTCAGGTGACAAGGTGCTGGGGTTCCTGTTTGGTTGGTTCTCCATGAGCAGTGTCACCAATAAATTTGCCATTCTGGTGGTGCTGACTGCCTAATACTTGTGGGGCGAAATAACAACCACACCAGCCATCACCCTGAGAGATCACACTGTGCTGAACTCCTCCCCACAGAACACTGCAACTTCCCAAATACAAATTTCTTGCTGCTTTTAGTTAGTGAACCATTTATGTGGACAAGCTAATTAAAGTTTTCAGTGGTGTAACTTTTATGAGTCGTCATCATCAACTCCTGAATTGTATTTTCAGTGTAGAGCTTTTCTGCCTGAGCACTGTAATACTCAAGGAATTTGTATTCTGTTATCTGGAGGGCATTTCAGATTTTTATGGAAGACTTTCTGTGTGTAATGACTGTAACATCATTAGATTGGATCCATTATTATTGTGTTGTCTGTGGGTTTAATTGAATATTTGACTTTTTTTTCTTCCCAGAGATCGTCCTTTGTATCTTCATGTTCAGGGTCAGACACGGGAGCTGGTTGACAGTGAGTACAAAACATTCTGCTTTTTCTGTCCGTGTTTGTGATAAAGGGTTTGTCTGAGTGGCTTTGCTGGATTTGTGCTAGAAACATCTTGCTGGTGAAAACAGACTCCATTCAAACATTGATACCAAGATCTCTGCTCAGAATTCCCTAAGGTGCCATGTACTGCATTCATCAGGAAACCAAAACTTTGGGTAGACTACAGGGAAGGTGGGGGGAGTGGGCAGGGTTCCTGGGCAGGTACAGCTCTTATCTCACTGATAACACACCGAGATCCCATGGGAATAGGTGTGTGACAGGGAGACCTACAAGAAGGGACCACAGAGGGTCACATCTGGTGCCACCTCCCTGTGCAGGCAGGGCCATCCCAGAGCACAGGGCACAGGATTGTGGCCAGAGGGGTCTGGGATGTCCCCAGGGAGGAGACCCCACAGCCTCTCTGCTCTCTGCTCAGGGCTGGGCACTGCCCAGGGCAGCACTTCTGCCTCCTGTGCAGGGCAATTGCTGGGATCAGTCCCTGCCCGTGGCTCTGGTGCCACTGCTGGGCCCCGGAGCAGAGCCCGGGCCCTGCCCTGAGCCCTCCCTGCAGCCAGGGACAGCCAGGGCTGAGGGCCCCTCTCAGCTGGGGCTCCTCTCGAGGCTGAGCAGCCCCAGCTCCCTCAGCCTTTGCTGGGCACGGATCTCTCCAGGCCCTTCAGCATCTCTGTCACCCTCCGGGAGCTCCGTGTCCCTGCCGTGCTGAGGATCCAGAGCTGGCACAGCACTGCAGAGGTGCCTCCCAGGGCTGGGCAGAGGGGCAGCATCACTGCCTGACCTGCTGGGAAGGCTCTTCCTCATCCACCCCAGGACCCCACTGTCCCCTGGCCCCCAGGGCTGGCTCAGGGACAGCTCGGTGACACCCCCAGATCCTCCTCAGCCTGTGCTGGTGCCTGGGGTTGTTCCTTTCTGGTTCAGGACCCTGCCTTAAAACAATGGCCCAAACTTTATCAGCGTGGAAATGGAGAAGGAATTCTGGTACTTCACAGGATACCTCAGCTGGAAGGCACCCACAGGATCACCCAGTCCAACTCCTGATCCTGCACAGACACCCCAACAACCCCACCCTGGGCATCCCTGGCAGCGCTGTCCAAACGCTCCTGGAGCTGTGGCAGCCTCGGGGCCGTGCCCATTCCCCGGGGAGCCTGGGCAGTGCCCAGCACCCTCTGGGGGAAGAACCTCTCCCTGATCTCCAACCTAAACCTCCCCTGGCACAGCTCCAGCCATTCCCGGGGGGTGGCTTGTTGCTGTCCTGTGTGATCCCATACCAGGGTGCTAATCCTGGGCCCCTCTGGAAGATGCAATCCTTCTGTCACAGAATATGGAAAGTAACCCTGTAATGTCACAATTTGTTTACTCTGGGCAGCTGAATAAGGATGAATTTCATATTCTCTCAACCAGGAGCTGTTAACAGAATCAAAGAGATCATTACCAACGGAGTGGTGAAAGCAGCCACGGGCTCCAGCCCGACGTTCAACGGAGCCACAGTCACTGTCTATCACCAGCCAGCCCCCATCACTCAGATAACTCCAGCTGTTGGCCAAAAACCTCCATTCCAGTCAGGGGTGAGTGCATCCATCAACGTGGATTTCATTGAATATCACTGCTTACGAGATTTACCTTTTACAAAGCAGACATGTCATGTGCTATTTATTAAAAAAAAAACAAACCCACAACACAAAAGATGAAAAAACACCCCAAAAAAATCCCCCCCCACCTTGTGTTGTGAGAACTGGAGGACTAACGAGACTGAGTCTGGAGAGTGAGACTCGGGTGACAGTGGCCTCCTAAAAGAAAAGGGATGGAGAGAGCAGTCCTAGTTCCAGAAAAGCACGGGGCTCACTGTGCCATCTGACACTGAACCCTTCTGCCTGTGACAGCAGTGAGATTTCTGCCCTCAGTGAAAGAAACATCCTATTTCTTAGAGTGAAATACTAAGATTTTGCTGTTCATTTACAGATGCATTATGTCCAGGACAAGTTATTTGTTGGGCTGGAACACGCTGTTCCCACATTTAATGTGAAGGAGAAGGTGGAGGGGCCTGGCTGCTCCTACTTGCAGCACATTCAGATTGAAACTGGTGCCAAAGTCTTTCTTCGAGGGAAAGGCTCAGGTTGCATAGAACCAGCATCAGGCAGAGAAGCCTTTGAACCCATGTACATCTACATCAGGTATGGGGGAGTTCCTAAAAACCATAAAAAAATCCCAGTGGCCAGTCAGGAATGTTGCTTAATGTTTAATCACTGTGGGGAATTCTTAATTGTGACTGACTTAATGCAAATGAAATAGGTTTTGAACCTGGTTGGACTTTAATAGAGGTGTCTCTAAAGTGATAAGCATGTAACCATATGGTGATAGGGTAGAGGCACAGAATTCCAGAAAGGTTTGGGTTGGAAGGCACCTTAAAGCTCCCTCTGATTCCACCCCCTGCCATGGCAGGGACACCTTCTGCTGTCCCAGGTTGCTCCAAGCCCCCTCCAACCTGGCCTTGGACAATTCCAGGGATCCAGGGGCAGCCACAGCTCTGGGCACCCTGTGCCAGGGCCTCCCCACCCTCACAGGGAGGAATTTAGTCTTTGAAGGATAATTCTGACAGCAGGATTGCTGAAGGAGCTCCTAAATTTGACAGAAAAGTTTGTTCTCACGTGGTTTTTTTTGTGTATGTTTTCAGTCACCCAAAGCCAGAAGGTTTGGCAGCTGCTAAAAAGCTGTGTGAGAACCTATTGCAAACCGTGAGTAGCTCTTACAAATCTGAGATTTCAGAGCCTCTTGTAGCTTTGGGGTGTGCTTGGCTGAGGAATTTTTAATGCTTTCAGCAAAGCTATCCATGTGTCTGACTTGCTCGTAGCTTTTTTCTTCCAAGGGTTGCTGTCTAGTTCTTGTACAGGGAATAAACTTTTCTCAGGAAGGAGCTGAGAGTACTGGAATTTTACAGGGGAAAAATGCAAATGCTTCCTGAGCAGAGCTGGGGGTGAGGACAAGGGAATGCCTGACTGCAGGCATGAAAGAATCCTGCTTTTTGCTGTTTGCTCTTTGCTCCAGCTTCCCTTGCTTTAGCTTTACATGATGTCCAGAGCTTTAGGAAAGATAAAGTGACTGGTGTAGCAAAAAAATTCTAGAAAATCTCTCACATGTACACAGAGAAACTTCAATTTCTCAGCTTCTCTTATATGAATGAAAATAAAGTCCTGGAGTCTTTCAGTTAATATAATAATAAGATAATGGAGTATGGGCTACAAAGTCTCTTTTGAAAAATATTTGGAAGCTTTTCTATTCTCTGAGTCTCTTGTTATGGTAATAAATTTGTGGTAATAAATCTTCCTGTGAAAGATTCTCCCATAATTTACACAAATCTGCCCCAGAGGCCAGTAGGATAAGGGGGATGTTTATTGGGGTTTTGGTGGGTGGATTGTTTGGGTTATTGCTGTCCTTGTGCACAGTGTGTCCTGTAATCAGCATTTCCTCACGTGGTTATGGGGAATTACATAAAGGTTGATATTGTAAATACATTTTTATTGTCTAATCTTTGAAATTCTTCATAGGTTCATGCCGAGTACTCCCGATTTGTGAACCAGATAACCACTGCAGTTCCCTTGGCAGGTAAATATCAGCAATAACTCAGCCTGGAGAGCCCAGCTTCTTTCACATTTGGAATTAAACTGGATCTTTTGGTGACTGTGGCAGAACTGAGATGATTTTTTTCCCCCTCTCTCCCCAGGCTTCACGCAGCCGGCCACAATCAACAGCGTCCCTTCCCAGCCCTCCTATTACCCTTCCAACGGGTACCAGTCTGGTTATCCTGTGGTTCCCCCTCCTCAGCAGCCTGTCCAGCCTCCCTACGGGGTGCCAGGGATAGTCCCCCCTGCAGTGCCCTTGGCTCCTGGAGTCCTCCCAACGCTGCCCACGGCGGTGCCACCCGTGCCCACGCAGTACCCGATCCCTCAAGTCCAGCCTCCAGCCAGCACTGGCCAGGTACTGCCCCAGGGTCGCTCCTTGCTATGGAGATGACAAATTAACCAGAAAGAAAAGGCTTCTGTAGTTCCAGATGGAGAATTCTTCTTTAGGGCTTTTTTTTAATGCCTTTTTTGTTTGTTTGGGGTTTTTTGTTGGTTTGTTTGGTGTGGGTTTGGTTTTGTGTTTTGTGTATGTTATTTTTGGTTTGGGTTTTTTTGGGGGAGTTTTGGGTGTGTTTGTTGGGTTTTTTTGTTGAGTTTGTTTGTTTGTTTGTTGGTTTGGTTTTTTTGTTATTGTTTAGCTGCTCCTTCCTTCTAAGCAACTAAATTGTCGTGTGGCTGTTTCCTACTGCACTCTTCATATTCCCTGTTAACAGCAGGGATGTTTTCAGGGGGTGGGGGCTCATTTCTGAGGAGCAGCATCACAGTCTGGTGCATGAGTTTGAGTTACAGATGGGGATTAGTTTGAGGTGGGAGCATTCTCTAAATGAAATACTTGTTTTACCTCTTCAGTTGTGAATTTTCCTCTAGGTTCTCTTATAAGCTAGAGAAACCAGTTGTGTGTTCTGCTCCTTTGTATGAAACTGCACTGAATGAACACTTTACGAGCACATGATCCAATTTTCTTGTGTTTTCTCTCCGACTTGTGCACGGCAGAGTCCGCTGAGCGCTCCTTTCCTTCCCGCTGCCCCAGTAAAAACCACCATGCCAGCTGGTACACAGCCACAGGTCCAGCCCCATCCCCAGGGCCAAAAGAGACGCTTCACCGAGGAACTGCCTGATGAGAGAGAGTCAGGACTGCTGGGATACCAGGTGGAATAAAATCAGCAATTTTACTTCCCTCACCGAGGCAGAGCGGGGTTGGCGAGAGGTTGTTGTTAGCCCAGGTTGTTGGAGCAGTTGTGCAGGGCCTTGGGCAGAAGGCAGTGCTTGTTCCGAAGCACAGGGCCCACACTTTGGTGTCTCTGAGTGGATGCACTGCTCTAAAGCTGTGGCTTAACTCATTCCAGCTGCTTTCCACACCCTCAGTCCTTCCCAAAGACCAGTGGTGCATCCAGGTCACAGACATGACAAGAGCGTGGGACTGCTTGGCTTAAAGGGAGATTATTTGGGGATTTATTGGAATTTTCGGGGTTTTTAGGTGGGCTTTTTGAGGGAGGGAAATGTAATAACTTCCAGATTTTCCCATTTACCTTGCAGGTTGCACTTGAGAGGATTTCAAGAAGCCTAGTCTAAAAGCTTAATTTATTTGTTTTTTAGATAGTTAGATGATTTAAAAAAAATAATTTTGAGTTCTTCAGATGTGCATGTGAGCAGAGGGAGTATCTGTAAATGTTTCTGTGATGCTACGCCCCTGCCACAGGCAGAACCCTTAATAAAAGCTTTGCCTCGAGGCAATAAGGTGGACACACTGCTATGTGTTCAGAGCCAATATTAGAATCTTGAGCAGATTCCTGTGGCATGAGGTCTGCTCAGTGTTCAGAATGAGCTGGCTGAGGAGGTAATAGGTGATCCATGAAGGGACCATCTCTCTTTATTGTCCTAAACTACTGACAAGGTGGAGTAGGTGGTGAGGAGTCTTCCAGAGCGGTGCTCAGGCATGTTTCTTACCACGCTGCCCTCAGTATTTTTAGGAGAAAGCATTTTGTGTAACAGTGGTGATTAGAGGTTCCTCCTGCTAGTTGGCCATATGCTCTGAAAGGTTGGGTTTCCTAACAGTATCATTAAGGAGCTGTAGCTTTTGTTGTAGTTGTAGATTTGCTAATGCCGTGTGTTTTTCTGCTCATAGCATGGACCCATTCATATGACTAATTTAGGTACAGGCTTCTCCAGTCAGAGTGAAATCGAGGGAGCCGCGGCGAAGCCAGCAAGTTCCTCAGGAAAGGAGAGAGAGAGGGACAGGTGAGTGAGGAACTCATGGCCAGGGCTCTCCTGGTTCTCATGCAAAGCTTATTTCAGAGATGGGTTTTACGTTCTCTTCTGTGACTTGGGGATTGTTTGGTTCTCGTGGGTTTTTTTTGTATTTTGGGGTGGGTTTTTTAAGGAGAAGGGATGCAAGGGTTACCTTTTCATGCTGCAGAATGAAAATAGCTTCATTTCCACTCCTCCTTGAGTCTTACTTTGGGTCTGGTATTTTGCCACTGTGACACATTCCATTGTACTGGCCCCAGCACAGACCCTGGAGAGCCACCACTTGTTACTGGTTTCATCTTGAACATAAAGCCATTGAGTGGACATCCGTGGACACTGCCATCCAGCCAGTTCCTTACCCCTCTAACAGCCCATCCATCCAATCCCTTCCTGTCCCATTTGGAAGCAGAAATGTTGGGAGAGGGCAGGCCTTGTAGAGCTCCAGGCAGGGGCCATCAGACACTGCAGTCCACCAGTCCAGTCACCGGAGGAGTCAGGGGATTTAAAGTTCAACTCCTCAGGCCAAGGGCTGAGTTAGGAATTTGGTTTTTATTGCATTTGACTCTCAGCTTGGTTTAAAAAAGAAAAAAAATATTGCTTTAAACAGGCAGTTGATGCCTCCGCCAGCTTTTCCTGTCACTGGAATGAAACCGGAATCGGAAGAAAGAAAAGGTGCGGGGTCTTTACCAGGCAACCATGGTGAGTGCCACGGGTCAAATGCCCTTGCAAGTCCAGTTTCCTTTCCCAAACACCCTTGGAAGTCCAGTTTCCTTTCCCAAATGAGCTGGTGCTGGTTTTAACACGTGTCTAAACTGGTGATTTTTTTTGGCTGTTCTTTGTTGAAGTGCAAAGCAGCTGACATTGCACTGCTCTAAAAGCACTGATGCTTGCTGTGGTTATACACACAGGTTGCTTCTCAAAGCTTTAATAAATATCTCTATGACATGAGGCGAGTTTAATTAAGTGAGGGACTAAAGACAGGGAGTTTTGACCCATCAGGCAGCACAGATTGTGGTGAGGTTGTTCTGTGGCACAGGTGAGGCTTTGCATTGTGAGCAGCTGCCTCAGAGGCACTGAGGAGTGTTGGGGCAGTCGTGCTCAGGTGGGGATTTACACACATTTCTGGCTGCAGACAACACAAATGCTGTCAGGATTTCATCTTTCCTAGGGCTGTCACTCAGCAAGGGTTTGAGCTTGGTCAGACATGCAGTTGTTTAAGTCTGCAGGCAGTTCAGTGCTTTCAGCTCTGCAGGGACATCACCCAGCCTGTTTAACCTTAGTTCTTCTGCAGTCTTGCTCCCAGACATTGCTCTCCTGTTAGCTTCCTTTTGAACAAAATTTCTACTTTTCTTTACGTGTTGATCTCTTTAACGGTGAAATTGCCCTCGCTGAGAGCCATTTGCTAACTTTACCTTTTCTGTGTGTTTCTTTCTTGTTTCTCTGTTCTCTTACATGGTTCTGATGGATCACGTGGCTGTTGCTGGTGCTGTTTCGTGTGGCCTTCGACCTTGGATGACCATTGGCCTTATGACCTCAAAATGGTGTCCAACTAACAATTTACAATTAACATCTTTTTTTTTTATTATTATTAACTCGTTTTGGGGCATTTTATCTCTTTTTATTTGTTTTGTTTTTATTTTTCCTTCTTGGGGGCTGGGGGGGGCTTGTTTTGTTTTCCCCTCCTAGATCATCAAGCCAAGAAGATGAAAACTGCAGAGAAGGGCTTTGGATTAGTGGCCTATGCTGGAGATTCATCAGATGAAGAGGAGGAACACGGTGGCCATAAAAACGCAAGTACTTTTTCACAGGGCTGGAGTTTGGGGTACCAGTACCCGTCCTCACAACAGCGAGCTAAACAACAGATGCCATTCTGGATGGCACCATAAAAACTGCAGAAGAGTTTTCATTCATCTGGTTTTTCCCCTCTAGCAATAATGCATGTATATTCCAGAACGAACTTGGCACAGACGTGTTGTTTTTACATTTGCAGAAGCCAATTTCCCCTTGGAAGGGCTCCATTGTTTTTTAAAATCCTTATTTCGGCAGTGTATTTGTCAATTTTAAAAAGGAATATTTGGAATAGCATCCTGACAGGGCTAGTCCCTTGTGCAAGGGAGAAGTGCTGTAAAGAGGAAGCAGGGAAGCCTCTTGGGCCACGTTTTCTGTTTTTCTGAGATAATTTAAAGGGAAGAGTCATTGACACTGACTCCACTCTGCATTTGCATTTTATGGAGTGCTCCTGCTGTCAGCCCCAGGGAGCTGCTGGTGACTCAGCCTCAATTTTGGACTGACTAGAGGGAAGGGACGTCCAGGAGTCGT
Source organism: Dicrurus megarhynchus (assembly GCA_013399195.1). Classification (NCBI taxonomy): domain Eukaryota; kingdom Metazoa; phylum Chordata; class Aves; order Passeriformes; family Dicruridae; genus Dicrurus; species Dicrurus megarhynchus. Next base: position 115,193 of record VXAD01010114.1, on the reverse strand, counting down.
GAAGAACTTGAGCATCACATTTTGAAAACTCTTGTTTTTATTTCAAACATCTCCTGTAACTTGGCTTGGTTTTATTTTGAAATGTGGTTTTACCAATCCCACAAGTTGTCAGTCTAGCCAGATGTTGGGCTGGGGGGATGCTCAGGTTTTTGGATAGGTCCACCTTGCCCCAGGTGGACTTGGCACTGTAGCCCTGGTACTGAATCGTTTCCAGTCACCCCAGGACTCACTCCCACCCAGGAGGAATTCCTTTTCCCTCATTCTCTGGATTCCACCAGAGCCAGCAACATTCCACGGTGGTTTCCCAAAGGGCAGCAGTTGGGTCCAGCAGCTCCTGCTTCCTGCGCAGAACCTGGGAAGGAGTTTTTGGACTGTTTTGGACATGAACTGCACCGGGGGCTGAGTGCAGACAGAACTCTTGCATGGAGCAGTGACACAGGGACTGCTCCCAGGCACGGGGCAGCTTTTGGGACAGGAGCTGTGGGTTTAAGAAGGGGCTGTGTTGCTGCAGCAGCCCAGACAGCCGGGATGGCTCACCTGTACAAACCTCGGCTTTCTGATGTGTTGTAAATAATTAGAATCATACTTTCATTATAAATAAATGTATAAATATTCTGCTTCCTGCTGCTGCTGTGGGTGAGGTTTGGAGCTGGGGCCCCTGATAGGAGTGGGGGCGATGCGGGGCCGGGGGAGCCCTGGGGCCAGGGAGCTGTGGGGAGGACCCGGGGCTGGTGGAGCCCTCGGGGAGGGGAAGGGG
>VXAD01010114.1:90240-114175 GCA_013399195.1 Dicrurus megarhynchus | reverse complement strand
CTCGGCCCGAGGGGCTCGGCTTGGTAGCGGCCGGGGGGGAGCCGCGTTCCCTGAGCAAACCCCCCTTTGGGGCGCGGTGCCGCCCCTCCCGAGGTGTCCCGACCCCTCCCCGACCCTCCCGGGGTGTCCCCGCTGCGGTGTCCCGGCCCCTCTCGGGATAGCACGGCTCCTCCCGAGGTGTCCCGGCCCATCCCGGGGTGTCCCCGCCGGGGTGTCTGGACCCCTCCTGGAATGTCCCGGTCATCGCCTTCCGCCTCCGGCCGCGTCCCTGGAGCTCGTCCCGCCTGAGGACACGGGCGGAGCATCCCTGGGCCGAGAGCAGCCCCCGCGCTCGGTCCGGGCCGTGCCCGGGTTTGGTTTTGTGCCGCGGCTCTGGGGTAACGATGGGATCAGGGGAGCTGTGAGCTGAGCTGCTCACTTGATCCTTGATTTCTGCTTCCAGCCATGACCATGCAGTTCATCAGTCACCGGTTCCCAGAGGATCATGATCCCACTATTGGTGAGGAAAATCTTTTCTCGTTTTTATTCGTTCATTCCCATGGCAGGTCGAGCTGTTACAGCCCGTTGCTTTAAGGTATTCAATTCAAAGATACCCGTAAATCTGGCTGTAGATTGATCTTTGATCACTCATCAGGAAGAGCCTTCCCAGCAGGTCAGGCAGTGATGCTGCCCCTCTGCCCAGCCCTGGGAGGCACCTCTGCAGTGCTGTGCCAGCTCTGGATCCTCAGCACGGCAGGGACACGGAGCTCCCGGAGGGTGACAGAGATGCTGAAGGGCCTGGAGAGATCCGTGCCCAGCAAAGGCTGAGGGAGCTGGGGCTGCTGAGCCTCGAGAGGAGCCCCAGCTGAGAGGGGCCCTCAGCCCTGGCTGTCCCTGGCTGCAGGGAGGGCTCAGGGCAGGGCCCGGGCTCTGCTCCGGGGCCCAGCAGTGGCACCAGAGCCACGGGCAGGGCCTGATCCCAGCAATTGCCCTGCACAGGAGGCAGAAGTGCTGCCCTGGGCAGTGCCCAGCCCTGAGCAGAGAGCAGAGAGGCTGTGGGGTCTCCTCCCTGGGGACATCCCAGACCCCTGTGGCCACAATCCTGTGCCCTGTGCTCTGGGATGGCCCTGCAGGTGACCTGCTGTGGTCCCTTCCAGCCTGAACCTCTCTGTGTTTCTGTGATTTGAAGAGTTCTGAGAGTGGGATGTGAATCCTGAGTTTCAGCTCTTTAATAATTTTCCGATCCATGTGTTCAGGGCACGCCCTGTCTCTGTTTGTGTGTTGGCAGACAGGGACTGAAACTGCTGCTAAGCCATTTTTAGTTGTCTGTTCACAAAATCCAGACTCTGTGCTGTGCTCAGCTCTTTGCTGTTCACTTGTCAGGCCAAATTGTTCTCTGTGTTTGAGAAATTGTGAGGGATTAATAAAATGCTCAACAGCTCACTCTGGCGCTGTAGAACTTCAGCAGCATCTCTAGGAGAAACCTGAACCAACATTTTACCCAGTGCAAGGAAAAGTGGGGGGGAAAGAAGCCAAATTCTTGCTGAGAGTGGGTTCTTAAAAGTATGGGAGTGCTGACTGAGAGGGACAGAATATTTGTATGTTTATATATTCATAGATTGGTTTTATATGGTATTTATTATAAATATTTACATATATAATATTTGTATTTACATAGATAATGTATAACATTTACGTATATAATGTTTCAGATATTTTATTGATATATGTTATAATGTCTTCTAAAAAAATCAGCAGTTGTTGGTGCCCAATTCTTCCCTTGAACCACAGATCTTTTCTGGCTTTGAGAAAAACCAAATACTATTCCTCTGTGTTTTCACCAAGGTGACCAAAATGAATTTCTCTGCTGTGGGCTCAGGAACAGCACACGACTTTTGCACGTGAAATGTTAAATCACACCAGAACAATTAGAAATTTAACTTAATTTAATTTGAACAAAGCTCAGACTAAGGTAGCCCAGTGCTCCTGCCAGGGTGGGTGGTTCTGGGGTAGCACTCTCTTTGTGAGCTGGTGGCTGATGAGTGTTGTGCTTCTATCCCAATCTCTCTGATGTCCTGGGAATCCACAGAGGACGCCTATAAAATCCGGATTCGCATCGATGACGAACCTGCCAACCTGGATATTTTGGACACAGCAGGACAGGTGTGTGAGTAATTACAAGTGAATGGAGAGCATGTGAAGCATCCTGTAATGATCAGGTGTAGAGACAGAAATCCTGCATAAAGGATGCCTCTTTTTTATTCCAAACTGGGGCGTTTGAGCTCTCTCACTTCTCATGAGCCCCATGCTGATGGTGCCTGACTTGAACTGTGGCACTGCTGGTGAAGCAGCAGCAGCTGTGGGCTGGTAAATCACGTGTCAGTGGGGTTTCTGTGCCTAGGGAACCTCGGGGACCATCCCAAACACACTCATGGCTTGTGGGGCGGGGAGGTCAATGCCCGGCTGTTTGCACAGCCGGGTTTGGATCTCCGGTTGTGTCTCCCACCCTGAGAAAACGGGGAAGTCGTTACACTGGTGGAACTAAAATGCCATTGTCTGCTTCTAGGCAGAGTTCACAGCCATGAGGGACCAGTACATGAGGGCTGGCGAGGGCTTCATCATCTGCTACTCCATCACGGACCGGCGCAGCTTCCACGAGGTGCGCGAGTTCAAGCAGCTCATCTACCGCGTGCGCCGCACCGACGACACCCCCGTGGTGCTGGTGGGCAACAAGTCCGACCTCACCCAGCTGCGCCAGGTAAAGGCCACGGGGAGCCCTCCCTCAGGAGCTGCTCCTGTTGGAAAATGTGGTGGTGAACCAAGAGGGTTTTGTCCCTTCCTTCGTTTTGTGTCACGTTGTCTCTGTGACGAGAGCAGTGCTGGTTTCGCACGGAACGTGGTGAAAACTGGCTGCCTGTAGCAAGCACAGAAATGAAGTCTTCAAGTTCAGCTGATCCTGGGCTTTGCTTTGTTTGTAATTCCTGGTTTGCTGGTAGATGTGAGGCTGGACATGAGCTCAGAACCCCCCCTGAGCCCTGGGCTGAGCCCCCAGTGTGGGCAGCAGGGGTGGGGGGATTCTGCCCCTCTGCCCTGCTCAGGTGAGACCCCACCTGCAGAGCTGCCCCAGCCCTGGGGCCCAGCACAGGAAGCACCTGGAGCTGCTGGAGTCAGCCCAGAGGAGGCTCCAGGATGATCAGAGGGGTGGAGCAGCTCTGCTGGGAGGAAAGGCCAAGGGAGCTGGGAATGTTGAGCCTGGAGAAGAGAAGGCTTTGGGGTGACCTCATTGTGGCCTTCCAGGACTTGAAGGAGCTGCAAGAAGGATGGAGAAAGTCTATTTCCAAGGGCCTGGAGTGCCAGGACAAGGGGGAATGGCTTCCCACTTGCCAGAGGGCAGGGTTAGATGGGATACTGGGAAGAAATTCCTCCCTGTGAGGGTGGTGAGGCCCTAGCACCAGAGAATCTGTGGCTGCCCCATCCCTGGAGTGTTCAAGGCCAAGCTGGACGGGGCTTGGAGCAAGAAAGCTTTAGAAAAGTTTTTCCTGGATCTGGGAAGTAGTGCGACAAACACAACAGCTTCTGGCAAGGAGAAGGAAACTTCCTTAACTCACCAAACTACCAGGGCTGAGGGCTGCTCGTGTCAGACAGCTTGTAGGTTCAGGTCAAAAAAGGGAATATCCTTTGAAGTTTGTTTTTCGTGAATGTCCAGAGAGTCTCTGGCACTGCCAGAGAAGTGATGAGTGAAAGCAGAACAGGTTTGCAGAGAAGCCTTTGGAGATGGGTGGAAACGACCTGCCCTGGGACTCGGAGTGTCCCTGCAGAGGGACAGCGAGCACAACAGGGGATGATGGCAAAGGAATAAACTCCCGGGGTTTGGCTTCCCTGACCAGGGTGTGCACTTGTTTTCCAGGTGTCCAAAGAGGAAGGCTCTGCTTTGGCACGGGAATTCAACTGCCCCTTCTTTGAGACGTCGGCCGCCTTCCGCTACTACATCGACGACGTGTTCCACGCGCTGGTGCGCGAGATCCGCAGGAAGGAGAAGGAGGCCGTGATGGCCATGGAGAAGAAATCCAAGCCCAAAAGCAGCGTCTGGAAAAGACTCAAGTCTCCCTTTCGGAGGAAGAAGGATTCGGTCACTTGAACAGAAAATTCCTCTGCAAAACAGGACAAAAGCTGTGACCTTTTGTGGCCAAAGCAGCTCGGTGACAACACTTGACAGGATGTGTGACACCTGAGGGGACTTTGGGAGGGAATGCGTAACTCTGCCACTTGTGTTTGTTTAGAACCATGTTCCCTTGATCCTGGACATTGAACTTCAGACCCAGTGACAGTTGTACTTAGTTTGTTGTCATTTTTTACTGCACCCGGCACGTGTTGGCCACAGAGGCCGATGGGTTCATGGCCCTGCACTTGGGAGTGTTTGTCCTTGGTCACAGCGCCCTGGAAGCTGAACTGTGCAAAGCACTGCTGGAGTTGCAGCCAGCCTCGCTGAATCCGTGGTGTTTGCACAAGAGGATTTTGCTGCTCTCCAGAATAGTGTGAGAGGCTGAACAGGCGTTCACAAAGTGTCATGGCCTTGGAGGTCACTGAGCAGAGCTGGGCTGGACTTCTTGTGCCCTCGTGGAATAGATTTCTTTCCAGGAAAATTGACGTGGAATACTCAACGTGTGCAAGTTCATCCAAGTGATCGGTTCGTCAGCAGCGCTGCAGGTGGGATGTAAACAAGCCAGAATCACAGAATCATTTAAATTGGAACGACCTCTGAGGTCATCGAGTCCAACCTGTGACCCAGCACCCCCCTGTCACCCAGACCAGAGCATTCAGTGCCACGTCCAGTCCTTTGAACACCTCCAGGGACAGTGACTCCACCACCTCCTGAGCAGCCCCTTCCAAATTCCCGTCGCCCTTTGTCATCAAGGCAAGCTGTGGTTCCTGTGGCAGCAGTGCACGGACACGTGGGATGTTCCTGCTGCAGACAGCACTGAAGGTGCCACAGCCCGTGGAGTGGGGTGTGCTGGAGGAGCCACAGCTTGGAGCTCCCTGGCTCGTTAAAAATCCCGGTGGGAACGGGGCACTGGCTGATTTAGCCAGCTCTGTGTCACCCTGAAGGAACCGGCGCCTTTGGCAAGTGGGAGTCTCTGACAGGCATTCCCAGCTGTTCTGTGGGAGCTGTTTTGCAGAGAAAATGGCTGATCCTGAGGGTCTGGGCCCAGAGCTGACATTCCCTCATCCTGGTGGGGTTCTCCCAGTGCAGGCTGAGCGTTGCTGGAGCAGGAGAGGGAAGCACAGGCCCGGCAGCTCCTCCCCTCCCTGACCTCACCTGGTGCAGGTGATCCAGGCAGGGCTGGGGCAGTTTCTGATGCCCATAAAGAAGGATTTGCTTGTGAGGCAGATCCTCCACACGTGGAGGGGCTCCGTGCCCTCGAGCTGATTGGTTTTACAGCAGTTTTGGGATCAGGTGCCTGGTGCTCCTCTGGATTTTGCTGTTTAACAATAGGACAGATCACAGCTGGGTAACTCAGACGTGGTTAAAAGCAGTTTTCTCTGAACCAAGTGCCTGGAATCCTTCGGTGGGAGAGTGAAAGAGCTGACTAGACTGATGTGATCTTCTGATCACCGCTCAGATCTGTGCTGTCAGTCTGTGCCATCCGAACTGAGAACCCAGGTGTAAAAGGATTTGTAAAGGAAGTGAGGATTTAAAAAAAAAAAAATATATATATATGTAAAAAACCTCCTTATTACCTAAGATAGGACTGGAAATCCTGTGCCTGTTGGTTTTAAGAATATTTTCTTTGTGGAAGATTTAAACAAATGAGAATTGTGACGGGGGCTGCATTTTACATTTGCTTTGTGATGAGCTGGACATTTAAATTGGTTTCCACTTCTCATCTCCTCCCAGTGCTGCTCTGGCAGCAATCACAGACTCAGAAAATTGCCTGGAAAAGGCTGAGGACAATGGAGAATCTCAGAATCTCAGACTCTTCCCGCTCCTGCGTGAGCGGCCGCGGGCGTCTCTTCAGCCACCACCAACATTCTCATTGTTGGATTAAAAACTGCCTGAAACTCAGATAAAAACACCACCTGGCCAAAAACTGGAGGAAGAGGAGGAGGAGTGAGCTCAGAAGTGGCTCTAAAGCATTTTTTGGCTCTGTTGGGTGTTTCAGAGCCAGGGCCTGACGGTGATGATGCATTTTCCAGTGCTTCTCCATCAGCTCTCGGAGCACAGCTAAAGGAGCCTGGCAGAGGTGCTGAACGCTGTACAGGACTGTTTCCCCCCCTAAATAACTGAATTCTGTGCCTTACCCGAGTCCTGCAATGCAGTTTAGGTGTTTACTAATGCCTTTGGTGAGCCTGTTGCTTCTAGAACTCGTAGAGCAGAACAGCAGCCAGCACTTTTTCTTTTTTACACAGTGTTATTCAAAGAGTTTTATTTTTTGTCATGTATAAATTTGTACACAGAATGATTCTTCTATTTGACACAATATATATAATTTTTAATACAAACTCTTTGCCTTGGATGTGTCAGTCTGTGGTGGGGTTGTTCAGCCTGAGGGTGCTGAAGGAGGAGAGTTCATTGTGTGCCTGTAAATTTGGGATGTGCTTCCCGTGCTTGGAAAAAAAAAAAAAAGGAGTTGGTTCATTGCATTTGAGTGGTGCAAAAGCTAAAAATTCTGTGAGTCTGGTGATAAATTGTTGAAATATGAACATTTGCCATTCAGCTGTGTTGCTTTTCTCTGCGTGGTGATTTTCCCAGGGCAGGAGGAGCTGCCTGAGGTCCCTGTCCAAGGCTTTTGTTGTGGCCACTCCTGTTGGGTTTGGGTGGGAAGGGACTTAAATCCCATCCAGTTCCGTGGGCAGGGCACCTCCCACTGTCCCAGGCTGCTCCAAGCCCCGTCCAGCCTGGCCTTGGGCACTGCCAGGGATCCAGGGGCAGCCACAGCTTCTCTGGGCACCCTGTGCCAGGGCCTGCCCACCCTCCCAGGGAACAATTCCTGCCCAATATCCCAGCTAAATATCTCAGTGTGAATCCATTCCCCTTGTCCTGTCACTCCAGACCCTTTTAAATATTCCATCTCCATCTGTTTTGTCAGCTCCTTCAGGTCCTGAAAGGCCACAATTACATCACTCCTGAGCCTTCTCCAGAGACCTTAGGGGCCTTTTCCAACCTCTTAGAATTGTATGGAATAAACCCCAGAAGTACAGAAACAACAACTCTGAAACACTCCCAAAGCTCAGGATGGGGAAACACCGCCTTGGGAGGACTGAGAAGGGATAAAAAGGGAAGAATGACGTGGCCTAAAGCTCAGTGTGTGTGTGCATAAACAGGGTGTCCCTGATGTGCATGAACCAGCAAAGCCAATCCCAACCATCTCAAAGATGACTTTGCTTTCATCTTTTTACCTTCTTTGCCTTCAGGTTTTGGTGTGGGTTGTTTTCCTTTTTTTCCCCTCTCCTGTACTGCAACTATTCCAAGGTGCAGACAGGGTTAGAGAAAGTGAAATAATTCTCCTCTGGAGTCCTCATGTGGGCATAGTGCTCAAGTTATTTGGAAATACAGCCGTTGTCTGCAAAAAAATATCAGAAGGCATTTTTAAAAAGTAATATCTGCAGATTGGTTGTGGCCAAGACACTGATTCTGCCTGGAGCAGTTCCAGTCTGGTGGGATTGGATGATCCTCTGCAGGCACTGCTGGAACTTTCCCCCCGGGCTGTGCATCTTCCCTGTAAGGGCTCTTTCCCATTCAATCCTTTCCCCCCCACCATTCCCAAACTTCTTTCCCCCACCAGCTCTGAGATCCCTCTGTTCCAGAAGAAAAAAAGTGACTCAAAAGCATCAGCTCTGGCCTTGTGCTGTGGCAGGAGGCGACACCTTCACCTTCCTGCTGTCCGGGGGTCCTGCAGAGACCCAGACGCCCATCCCAGGAGGGGCTGGCGCATCCCTTGGGGAGATTTGAGTGCACGGATCTCAGCTTTGTGATTCCTCCCTGGAACAGCATCGTTCTGGGAGGCACTTGGTGCATTTTGCATTTCTGAGCTGCTGTTTGTTCCCTTCCTTGCCAGGAAGGACTCGGGCAAGGTTTGACTCTGGATTTTTGTGTCTCTGTATTGACTTTCTCTTCAGGCCCAAACTCCGAGGTGAGGAGCTGCCCGTGGAAAGTGGCATTGCTTAAACGTTTGTAAAAATCGAGCTTAGGTAAACTGGATATTCCCCAAATAGTTTTGCCGGGTTTTTTTATTCTTTTCAGGGCTCTGATGGGTCCAGCCCTTGCCCTGTCCCAGCTGAAATCAGCACGTCCTGAGAAGGCCAAACTTTCCCCTTCCCAGCCCACACGTGGTCGGTGTCCCCGAGCCTCCCAAGGACTCACGGGCTCCTCGTGCTCCGGGTTAATTTGGGAAGGCTGCTAATTGCTTTTTCCAAGAGCTGGCTGCTTTTCTTCGGTGATAAGGGTGATAACGGGATGTCCCCACGTGGCTGCTGAGTCCTTTTGGGATGAGTCACCCCAGGAGCAGATGGATTCATGTTCTGCTCTAAGCAGCACCACAGGGTTTGTGTTGGTGCTGGGGGAGAGGAGCAGCAGGGCAGCACTAAAGGGTTGCTTTGGGATTTTCAGGGTTTGGGGTTTGTGGGTGTGTATTTATTGTGTTGGTTTGGGGTGGGTTTTTTTTTTTGCATTTTCTGCCACTAATGCTTTACTTATTTCTTGGTCTGTTTTTCCTTTCCTGTCCTGTTATATTTGGCCCAGTAAATTCTCTCCCTGAGGGTCAGGCACTGTCTGTGGCACAGCAGTGACCCAGGAGCTCGGACACCCAGGCTCTGTTCCAGCCCAGCAGCTTCTGGGGCTGTAGAATCACGGAATGATTGAGGTTGGAAAATCCCTCCCGAACCATGGAGGCCAAGCTGTGCCTGACCCCCACCTTGTCCCCAGCCCAGAGCTCTGAGTGCCACCTCCAGGAATTCCTTGGGCACCTCCAGGGATGGGAACTCCAAACCTCCCTGGGCAGCCCCTGCCAAGGCCTGAGCACCCTTTCCATGGGGAAATTCCTGCTGCTGTCCAACCTGAGCCTCCCCTGGCACAACTTAAAGCCATTTCCCCTTGTCCTGTTTTTCCCTGGGAGCAGATCCCAAATCCCCCCCGGCTGCCCCCTCCTGTCAGGGAGTTGTGCAGAGCCACAAGGTTCCCCCCGAGCCTCCTTTTCCCCAGGCTCCCTGAGCTGCTCCTCACAGGAATCCCTCCCCAGGCTCTGGAGGGTCTTTCTTGGCTTTACTTTTTGGATCTTTTCCAACTCCCGACAACAACGGAGCCTCCGCAGGGGCCCCGCGATGCTCCCGCCGCTCTGGAAAGGCTCGTTCGGAACTCGGATCCCGCTGTCGCATCCCAATGAGGGCGGAATAAGGGAGCGAGGGACCCCCGGGGCAGCCCCGGCCCCGCGCGTTGGGGGCTCCGAAAGGACGCGGAGCTCCCCGTGCCTCCTGCTCGCAGGAGATGCCGGCGGGGCCCGAGCCAGCGCTGCCATCGGCACTGACTCACATCGCCCTGGCAACGCGATTCCTGCGGGGAATGAGATAAGGCAGGAGCGGAGCCGGAGGAGGAGAGACCCAATTGTGCCAAGCGCCGAGCGAAATCCCGCTGGTTTCAGTGGCGGAGCCGGGGAAGGTGGGAAGGGAGTCGGGGCTGAGCTTCCATGCTCTCCACAAAACCTTTGCTCTGTTCATGGTTTGTCGAACCCATTCTGTTCGCCCCCTCTTTTTTTTTTTTTTTTTTTTCCCTCTTTTTATGATGCAAATCCTTTTGTTTCCGTTCGGCTGAATGGGGTACGAACCTGAAACCCGCCGGTTTTTAAAGGCGTGTGGTGCTGGATGCAGGAGTCAAGCAGAGAAGGATGAAGAGAGATTCCCTTTCACATTTTGCACAATAAGTAGAAGATAATCAGTGACTGTGCACTTCGGCTGAATAGTTTTAGCCAACTGCTCAATAACTCTGATTATTGCCCTGATAAATCACTGAAAGGGATGGAACACCCTGATCAGTCACGGTGCAGAGAACATGGAAATGAAGGGGAAATATCAGTGTTGAATAAACCTCTGTGTCCTGACTCATTGGGCATCGAATTTGAACGCCTGCAATAGTCACAGAATCCCAGACTGGTTTGGGTGGGAAGGGAGCCTAAAGCTCATCCAATTCCACCTCCTGCCATGGGCAGGGACACCTCCCACTGTCCCAGGCTGCTCCAAGCCCCGTCCAACCTGGCCTTGGACACTTCCAGGGATCCTGGGCACCCTGTGCCAGGGCCTCCCCACTCTCCCAGGGAAGAATTCCTTCCCAGTCTCCCACCCAACCCTCCCCTCTGTCAGTTTGAATCCATTCCCCCTTGCCCTGCCACTCCAGGCCCTTGCAAAGAGTCTCTCTCCATGTTTTTTGTGGGCTCCTTCAGGTCCTGGAAGGTTGTGTTTAGGTCACCCTGCTTAGCTCAACCCTGAGTCCTGTGGGTCATTCATTACCTGCAGAATCCTGGTGGTTTTGGGTAATTTTGTGTCTTCACCTCCTTCTCTGGCTGCCACTGGGGAGTGAAACATTGGAATCAAATCTCTGGAGCAGAACTCTGGCCGAGCTTAATGAAATTGTGTGTTCCAGTCACTCCCTCCCCCGTGTGACTGGAACAGCCGAGCCTGTCCCTGGCCAGCCCGGGGATGGGACAGTCCCTGCTGCACTTGGATCGGTTTTGTCTTTGTCCCCGAGCAGAGCTGGAGTCAGATCTTGGTGTTAACCCTGGTTGTGTTGGAGGAGGCACACCAGCTGCTCCAAGGTCTGGAAAGCACAGAAATGCTGACATCCCAGAGCAGCCGGTGCTGCTCCAACCTCTGCCAGTGCCCAAGGCCAGGCTGGATGGGGTTTGGAGCAACCTGGGACACTGGGAGCTGTCCCAGCCCAGGGCAAGGGGTGGGAATGGATGATTTTTAAGGTCCCTTCCAACCCTAACCATGGTTCTGTGATCCTCGCCTGCCGAGGAATGCCACACGGGCCTCATTCCTTTCCCAGGCCATCACCCACCTCTTCGTAAAACCTGGGCTGAAACCTCCTGGTTCCTCGCAGATGAGACCTGAAGCTCGTTTCGAGACACCTGAAACACCTCTGGAAGTTGTTCTGTGCCGCACGGGGAGCTCTCGGGGAGAGCAGAGAGCGGCTTTAGGGCTGGAATCTGTTGCTGGGGAAACGCAGCCCGGGGCTATTTGGCCTTTTCTAAAGCCGTGGCTTTGTGCCGAGCGATGTTGTTCTGGGTGCTGTTGATGGGCAGCTGCAGGAAAAGAAGCCCTAGAAGCCAAATCCCTGCGCTTGAGGAGGGCTCGCTGTGTCCTGCACGGGGCGGGATGGACAGAAACATTCCTGGAGAATTCCGTTTCGACCAGGGGTCCAGGAACGCTTTCATCCACTCATCCTTCCTCTGCAACTAAAGGAATCTTAAGATCGTCTAGGCTTAGTCGTGCTTTTCACACCCAAGGGAGAAGGGAATTTCGTTGTTGCTGTTAGTCCTTGTCGGATCTTTGGAGTGGTGTTGGAAAGCACGTTCAGGGAAAACCGTGGTCAGGGAAAACCCTGGAAAAGCCCTGGAGTCAGATGGCTTCTTTTTCTGCCCGTGTAATGTCCTTTTCCCCCCACTTAGATTCAACTTAATGAATATCCGTTCATGCCAGATTGTACCAAATTATACCAAATTATACCAAATTATAACGCAGTGTGGGTTTGGGATGGGCTAAGGCTTAAGTAAAAGGGTTATCATGGAATCCCAGATTGGTTTGGGTTGGGAGGGACCTTAAAGCTCATCCCATCCCACCCCTGCCATGGCAGGGACACCTCCCACTGTCCCAGGCTGCTCCAAGCCCCATCCACCCTGGCCTTGGGCACTGCCAGGGATCCAGGGGCAGCCACAGCTGCTCTGGGCACCCTGTGCCAGGGCCTCCCCACCCTCCCAGGGAACAATTCCTTCCCAAAATCCAAACTAAATCCCCTCTCTGTCAATGTGAAGCCGTTCCCCTTGTCCTGGCACTCCAGGCCTCTATAAATAGCCTCTCTCCATCTTCCTTGTTGGCTCCTTCAGGTGCTGGATGGCCACAAGCGGGTCACCCTGAATCCTTCTCTTTTCCAGACTCGCTTTAATTTAATACTTCATTTGCCAGGATTCTGGTGCATTTCTTTATTCCACTGAGATCTGTTCTGCGTGTGCTTCTTCTGTGAATGGAGTGCACATTTTCAGCAGAAATGCAAATTTATGGAAACAAACCCTCGGAGCGCTCGGTCGCGTTCGTGTTGCCCCCGGTCACACACGGCACAGGCAGCACAGATTAAAGTGATTCAATTTTTATTTGCACGCTCAATGTGCGTTAACAAATTCAACATACAAGGTAGCATTACAGAATGTAGGTTAGCTTATAGCATTATGCAGTTTCACACAGGTCGAGTTAGGGTTTTTTGCCTTTTTTCTTTTTTTTTTTCTTTTTTTCTTTTTTTTTTTTTTCCACACAAAGTTGTAACTGTCCAAGTTCATTTTACAATAGAAGACACAAGGTAAAGAATAACCACACCTGGGAGATTTTACAGTGAGTCCGCTGTCACTTACTGTCTATTTTATGTTTTAAAAAATATATATCTGCACATCTTCAGTTTCCTATTATTCCAGAAGAGTGTTGGAGCTACTCCTACCTGCCCGATAGCCTAAGTCTATTTACCCTGAGCATGTTTCCTTGACAAGAAATTCATCTTTCCTTTGCAACTAAAGGAATCTTAAGATCATCTAGGCTTAGTCATGCTTTTCACACCGAAGGGAGAAGGGAATTTCGTTGCTGCTGTTGGTCCTGGTCGGATCTTTGGGGCGGTGTTCAAAGCATGTTCCGAGGAGAAGTCGTGACAGTTGCTTAAATTGCAGCAACGCAATTGCTTAGTGCAAAAACTAGGATTGAAAGAGATCTACAGCAATTTCCAAGGGGGAACTCGTTCTCTGGGCTGTGGCTCTGAGCCACCAAGAGCTCGAGCTGGAAAGCATTTAAGACACTGATAAAATCTACTACAACCTCAGGCAGAAATCCTGGCCGTGGGGATGGGTAACGGGGGGAGCAAAATCCACGCTTGTGTCTGCTGAGAAATGGAGCTGCAGCCTCAAGGAGCCACTGCCTGGGAGGGAGGGCCAGTGAGTGAGTGAGAAAAATCAGCTTTCCAAAAATAATGCCTCAGGAAGAGATGCCAAAGTGGTGGCAGCTCACAAAGTGCTGCCTGTTCACACGGAGCTGCTGCTTCCCTGGCACCAGGAGAGCCTCGCTCAGTTATTCCCATTTCAGGAGAGAGAAGGTGAAAAGGATCATTTTTCCAACAGGGATCTAAAATTCAGCAGTCAAGTCCTGCAAGTAGGTAAATGATCTCAATTTTTTAAAAAATTATAATCTGTTATTTGCATTCCTGTTTGCATCCCCCAGGGCTCAGAGCAGAGTGGCTGCCTGGGAGCAATGAAAGGTTCCCTGAAAACCCGAGGCTGTCCAGGAGCCTCTCTGCAAACCCAATTCTGCTTCTGTTATTTCCACTGGACAGCCCAGGAACAATTTTGGTTATAATTATTTCTGTTTAATTCACCAACACTGGTTACCATGAATTATTTGCTGCCAGTTATCATCCTTATCTGTGCCCTGGCTGGGCTGTAGCCAGAATACCCAAATCCAGCTCCGTGCCAGGATGCTCTGGTTGCATCCAAAGGCAGCTCCAGGGCCGTGTGAGCACCACCACATCTCAGGCAGCTGCTGCCAAGCTTTATGAACTTCTGTTCCAAATTCCTGACTCTGCAGGGTTAAAACAGCCTGAGGTGCCCAAGGTCCCTCTGGTCAGGGCCATCCCTCCCCTTGCAGGTGCTTCCCAGACTCAGGAGTCAGTCAGGATTTCAGGATTCCCCCAAACTGCCTTGAAACTCCAGGTCTGGCCCATTTTTAGTGCCAGGCTTTGCCCTGTGTTTGCTCCTCTTTTGGGAGCCCTTAGGTGACTGCAGGCCCATGTCTGATGCAAATTGGCTCCAGCATGGATGAAGGGAAGAAGATTTGTGATCTTTTCATGCACAAGCTCTGCCTCCAAGACCTCTCCCTATCTCAGCTCTGCTTTGCCGTTGAACAGAACTCATCAGCCAGGCAGAATTTGGCATTTCATGTTTAAGGGTTTCCTCACCAATCAATGTTTGAGTTTCTTTCATGCACAGACAGGATTAAATAAAACCAAACTGAGCAGGATTTCCCCAATCCCTGCAGTCTGTGAGATCCTGCCTGCGTGACTCCCACGTGGCAAAAGCAACGGCACCAGTTTGTTGGGGTTGGGATTTTAGAGTCAAGTCCATCCCAACGACAAGGATTTCGGTGCCTGACACAGAATTGTTTCTTCTCTGGAGGCCAATGCCATTTTCCCTGTATTTTCCTTTTGTGCCAGTGCAGAATTCTAACCCAGCTCTACATGGAAACGCGGTTGGGACTCCCAAACCAGCACAGAACAGAACTGCAAGAACCAATGGGCAGGCAAAACTAACAAGAAACTAGAGGTTAAACAGCAGAATTCAGAAACTTTGGGAGAAGCCTAATAAAGACAGGCCAATCTTGGTGAATACCAGCAAAGACAGCTCGGCACAAACACAACTTCCATAGTGACAGATAATTGTATTAAAACCTGCAACTTGATATTGGCAGTTATACTAATTTCAGTTTGTAGTAGGCATGCAATAGCGTGATTACACTGTTATATATATTCGTGGTACCTTTTTTTTTTAATTATTATTTATTTCTTTATTCCCCATCGTTTTGCTTTTTTTTTTTTTTTTTAAACGCTCCTTAGAATTTTAGTGCCCTGCGAAAAAAAAAAAAAAATAATAATCACATCACTAAGAGAACCAATCAGCTGCTGCTGCTTCTCAACGAAAAGTTTAGTCCTACAGCTAAAACAAGGTTTAAGTCTGTCCTAGGGGGTCGGCCTGGGCTCAGTACTCGCTCAGGCTGTGCCACTTGGCCACGGCTTTCCTGGGGCTGTCGCACACCTCGCGCCAGTGCTCGGCGCCCGCCGCGCTGCCGCTGTGCGCGCCCAGGATCAGCCTCCCCACCACCTCGTTCTTGGTGGTGCGGTCGAAGTCGATCACCAGGAACTCGATGCTGATGTCGGGCAGGAGATCCACGGGGATGTCGTAGATGAAGGACTCGTTGAAGACGGGGTTCAAAGTGCACTTCTTGACGTGGGTCTTCTTCTTGGCGATGCGCTTGCGCCCGTAGTAAACGTTCACCTTGACGTAGGGGTCTGCTGGGGGGAGAGGGAGCAGCCAATAACACAGCCCAGGACAGCTCCAGCACGGGGCCTGAGTCCCTGGCACGGACCTGGTGGGGCTGGGAGGGACTTAAAAACCCCATCCCACCCCAGANGAGCTGAAATATGGTGAATAGCTGTCACAGCAAGTGTCCAATCAGAAGTTTAGATGCAACATGCTAACAGTAGCAAGCACCCAATCATTATACTGCTTTTAGCCGTATGATGTTCAAAACATTACGGAGTCAAATCTAAAATTGCTATATAAGTGTGTATTCTTCCAATAATAAATGGCTTCACGTGATCAAATTAATCAGCGTGTGATGTCCCGTTATTGCATCCTCCGCACCCTCCCAGGGAACAATTCCTGCCCAATGTCCCATCCAGCCCTGCTCTCTGGCAGTTTGAAGCCGTTCTCCCTTGCCCTGCCACTCCAGGCCCTCATAAACAATCCCTCTCCCTGTTGGCTCCTTCCAGCACCGGGAGGCCCCAGGAAGGTCCCCCCAAATCCCTCTCTTGCCCGGACTGAGCACCTCAGCCTTGTTCAGGGCACAGCCCAGCAGAGGGTCGAGGCAGTTTGGATAATTTGCAGATGGGGAACGCTGCCAGTGGAAGGTGCTGGGAAAGAAGAAAGTTTAAAACAAAGCCTCCCTTTTCCCCCCAGCCTCCCCCGGCCCTCGGGCAGCTGCTCTTTATGCAGACACTGGTGCAGGATTACAATCGAGATACCAGGCACTGAGAGCTTTTTTTTTTTCTCATGCCACACAAGTTTTGAAGCTGGAAGGCCCTTGCCCAGCTGGCACTGCCTCTTTTTCACCTTTTTTTTTTTTTACCCAGCTGAACTGGGCTTATGCATAATACAAAGATCATATAAAAATAAACAGTGTTAGTCACAAGATTCTGAGGGTAGAACATCACTGAAAAATTTATCCTGTGGCTTTTCTTTTTCTTTCTTTATTTTTATTTTTTTAAGAAAGACAAAAATGTAGGGCCTGCAGTAATTAATCCTGGTCTTCATTTGTCTGCATTCCCTCTGAGGTGGCCAGGAGAAAGCTGCAAAACCAGGGCTACGTTTGCTCTCAGTCCTTGCTCTCAGGCTCTTACTGAATCTCGAATTGATTCCAACCATTTCCCCAAAATCCTGAAGGAAACTTTGCAAAGGGGATTCAGGAGTCTGAGAATCTGTGAAACAGGGAAGCCAGAACAGCTGCCCCTCTCCTCTCTTCAAACAGCACCAGAACAAACCCAGCAAAAACAACAGAAATGGAAAAAACCAAAACACTGAGCTAGAATTGTCTCTAATTCCTCCTCTCCATTCTGAGCCTGCCACTGCTCCTTGTTGCACTTGTTCCCTTCCTCTCCCAGGGGCAGGGCCTGAGCCAGCCATGGAAACAGCAGCACAGGACCACAAATCATGGAATGATTGAGGTTGGAAAATCCCTCCCAGCCCATCGAGTCCCAGCTGTGCCCCATGCCCACCTTGTCCCCAGCCCAGAGCTCTGAGTGCCACCTCCAGCCCTTCCTCGGACACCTCCAGGGATGGGCACTCCAAACCTCCCTGGGCAGTTCCAAAACCTGAGCACCCTTTCCATGGGGAAATTCCTGCTGCTGTCCAACCTGAGCCTCCCCTGGCCCAGCCTGAGGCCGTTCCCTCTCCTCCTGTCCCTGTTCCCTGGCAGCAGAGCCCGACCCCCCCGGCTGCCCCCTCCTGTCAGGGAGTTGTGCAGAGCCACAAGGTCCCCCCTGAGCCTCCTTTTCTCCAGGCTGAGCCCCTTTCCCAGCTCCCTCAGGAATTCTCCAGCCCCTTCCCAGTTCTGTTCCCTTCCCTGGACACGCTCCAGCCCCTCCATGTCTTTCTTGAAATGAAGAGCCCAGAACTGACCCCAGATTTGAGGTCCCTCAGCAGTGCCCAGCTCAGGGGATGGGCACTGCCCTGGTCCTGTGCCCACACTGGGGCTGGGACAGCCCAGGTGCCATCGGCCTCTCACACCCCTGGGCACCCCTGGGCACCCCTGGGCTCATGTCCAGCCCCTGCTGCCCAGGACCATTCCCAGTTTTCCTCACACCTTTGGCCTCAGCCCGTGGATCCCACGGATCCCATGGATCCAGGCCGTTCTGGATCCAGCACGGAGAGCTGCTGCCTCCACAAACCCCTGCCTGCACAGCCCAGCCAGGGCTCCCAGCAGGAAGGACTGGGGCTGGTCTGCACAACCATCTGCAGGTGAGTGATGGAGCACTCGGAGCGATCCATCCCCCTCAGGAAAAACCTGAGGAAAAACGTGCAAACAGCCAAACCCTTCAGCTGAAACAAGGGAAAAGCCCTGCAGGTGAACTTGGGAATTGTTTTTTTCCCCACACGTGCAGGGCTGGAGAAAATAGCTTCTACCTGAGAGGCCGGTGATGTCCATCTTTGGCAAATGCCTGGCTTTCAGCACCACCACGGTCATCCTCTGTGCCACGGGCTGGTAGGACAGGGACACCTGCAGCTCCCCTCTGCTGATGCACTTCTGTCAGGGTGAAACACACGGAGCTCGTCAGGACAAGGGGGTCTCAGAGCCAGGGATAATTTCTGGAGGTCGCCAGAATTCCTTTTCCTTGTGCTAAATGCCTTAAAAACTGGGAAAATGAGCCACAGGCCATTCTTGGTGCCTCAGGTGCAGAAGGGAAACCACCCCACAGCTGTGAGTGTCCCCACAGCCTGGAATTCTGCATTTCCAGCAGGGCAAACCTGGTGGGACCTTCTGAGAGAGGAGTGGCCGTGGCTGCCTTTGGGGATCTGGGACTAAAGGGCTCTGAGGGGTTTGGGACCTCAAATTCCACTGATTTTTGGTGGAGCTTCAGCAGCTGAGCCCCTCCGGCTCTTCAGGAGTGTCCTGACAGTCTCACCATCAGTTCAGCCTGCAAAGCTACAGGATGAAGATTAAAAGAAGATAAAACCAGAGCTGGTTTTATCTGGGGTCTCAGTTAAACCTGCTGTGCATCCTTTCAAGGAGCAACATTACGTTAACACGACATGAAGATAATTAGTTCTGGTTTCCAGATGGTGCGTGCTCACTTCCACTGAGCTGGCACTAATTGAGATGGAGTTGATTTTCTGGTGAACAGCACCAGCCAGGGGTGGGAACTAGGTCACAGAGCTGCTGAAACTTTGGGCGCTCTCCCAGAATTCCAAACCTCCTCCTGCCCCATCAGGAGCTGGGCAGAGCAAAGGCACAGTGAGGCCCCAAGGAAGGGATTTTTCTCCTTTCAGAACACTGAGGCACAACAGCAAATGCCCCATTCCGTGCTCTGAGGTGAAGTTCTGCCAATGCTCCTGCTCAGCTGAGCAGGGAAAAATGCAGAGTGTGAACTGAAACATGGAAAATGTTCACTTTAATTTCATTCTTTTTATTGGAGTGGTTTCTGTGTGTTTAACACAAGTTTTTCAAATGCCTGGAATCACAGAATGGTAACTATGCTGATTTGGGACTCACAAGTCCAGCTGCTCCTGCAAGATTTTGGGAGGAGAATAAATATTTGAGCAAGTTCCTGGCCCTGGAAGGGAAATGTTTGGAACTTTGGCTCCTTGGATACACCAGAATACAGCAGCCAGAGAGAGATTTTTTGGGGGGTGAGGACGTTATTAAGAGTTTTGGGGTTCTTCTGGTCTTAAGGTGTCCCTGCCCATGGCATGGGGTTGGAATGAGATGATCTTTAAGGTCCCTTCCAACCCAGATCCTTCTGGGATTCTGGGATTCTGGGATTCTGCTTCAAAGTAATTTGCAGTCTGTGATTGTCAGTCAGAAAGTTTTGGGAATGTTCACGAGGATGGGATGTGGGATGTAGGCCTGGCTTGGGTCACGGGGTCAGTACTGGGTGTTAAATGCAATTCTGCATCCCGGATTTTGAAGCCTCCTGACAAACTTTGTTCGGTTCTGACGCTGGGGAATGATGCAGATTTTCAGATTTTCAAGTGTGCACATTTGGCACCGAGGTAAATCAATTTTTGATTACTAATAAATGGTAAATAATTGGCATCCTTGATTAAAATGATTTCTATTTAAATCTGGTTTTTCCCTCTATTTTTAATCTATTACTTCTAAGAGATCCAGTCAATGCACTGAAAAAAACAAAATACTAAAGATCCTGAACCAGCCACTTGTTTTATCACAAAAGGCATCCCAAGAACTGAAGAGCAGCCAAGTAATTACCAGAACTCTTGGTTTGTTGGGGTCATTGACACAGAATCTCCTTTAAATAATAATAATAATAATAATAATAATAATAATAAAGCTGAACACCCCATAAAGTAGAAACATTTCAAGTTAAATAGTGCCACTCTAGGACATAAGGAAGGATTTTATAGAGCCCAGCAACGATTTCCAAGATGTTACAGCAATAAGTGAGCCCAAATGCCTTTTGCTACTGAACCTGGGAGATGGGCAGCAGAAAACAACTGAGCAAGAGGATTAAAATCTTAAGTACCTCCTCCTCTCCCTCCTTCTCCTCCCTGAGCACACAAACATCTGCTCCAGAGTGCTCATCCTTCTGTTTACAGCACCAGGCGCTAGGAGTGGGATTCATTTCGCTGGGATTCATGTCACCCAAATTTCAGATGTCTGCATTTTGTTCCCAATCCAGCCCATCTCGGGCAGGCTCCTGGGAGCTGATTTCTGCTCCAGGACAAGGGGAATCCCGTCAGGCTGTGCTGGCACATTTTACAGCCACAATTCAGATGTAAATAATTCCAAGCAGAGGGGTCTAAACTGGTCAGATCAGACAAATCTCCCTCTCTAAGTGAGGTTTGCAGATGAATGTCCTGTTACCACATCAGCTTTCATTTGGAGACGGGAATTTGCCTTTTTTCTTGATACCATCCATCATAACATTCCTCATTCCCGTGACAAACCCTTACCCTAGTTGCCATCACCACACAGCAGAGAAGTGCCCAGCTAAAACCACAGCCACATCCTCCCAAAAACATGCACCTGGGGGAGAACCAGGCCTCGTGGCTGAGCATTTGCATTATTCCTGGTGGTTAAACCACGGATCCAAACAACTGGGATCAAACACGGGGCAAAGACAGGTGAGTGACTTACTTGTATGTTCCTTTTGAGGATCTCCCTGGTCAGCTGGACCTTCCCAGTGCTCGGATCCACCCCTGCAAGGGGCACCATCACCTCCCCAATCACATCATCCCGGGAGAAGCGGTCGAAGCTCAGCACGAGGAAGTGCAGCACCAGGTCCTGGAGCTGGCTGTAGGGGATCCCGTAGAAGGTGAAGGTCTCGTCGAAGACGGGCTCCAGGGTCTTGCGGAGCACGCGGGTCTTGACACGGTGCCTCTTGTCGGGCAGGATGGTCATCTTGATGTAGGGGTCGGAGCTCTGCGTGTGCTCGTCCATCACGGGCAGCCCGTGCGCCTCCTGGATGGTGACCACCAGCGCCTTTTTGGGGAAGTTGTAGTCCACTGAGAAAGTCAGGTCTCCCAGCATGACGTCGTCGCCCGGGGAAGAGGGGGAGGAGGTTTTGCTCCCTCCCGGAGTGAGGCTTTGATCTGGGCTGAGTTCGTCTCCGTAATCGACTTTGATGGGGAGCTGCTCGACGCGGGGGCCTGCGCCGGGCGCGTCCGGAGCTTTGGCGGGGCCCATGAGCCCGGACTCAGCAGCATCCACCAGGAGGTTCCCCCTGCCCGCCTCCTTGGCGGGGCCGTTCTTGTCTCTCCGGATCCGGTTGATTTTCTTCTTGTTGCTCAAGGTCTCCGGGTAGATGCTGATGCCTTTCAGCATGTGGATGAATTTGTACGGGGGGGTTTTGTGCTTCTTTTCTGCTTGCTGGTGACAGCATGTCCACACAAAGACTGTGACTGAGACAGAAACCACCAGGACGGTGGCTCCAATGAGTCCTGCCACCACGGGAGACACATCTGTGGGGAGACAAGGCAGTGAGGTCCCGGGTGTGCAGATCTACACAGTCTTGTCGAGCTCTTAATCCTGGGATCTGCCTATCAAAGCTTCCCCAGACACCACTCCTGGTTCTAAATTTATTTCTCACACTCCTAAGGCGTGCCTGACCTGTGTTCCATGTGCTAAGGATCTCAAACTGTTGATTGCCTTATCTTGCCAAAGCCAGCTCCTGCATCACCAGCATCTCCATAGGAACGCGGGCTCTTGATGTGCAGGAAGCATTTTCTTTTATTTTTTTAATGCCCCGTTCAGAAACGTTACACAATTCTATTTTCACAACGGGGAAGGAGTAATAAACACGGCCATAATGCTGCATCTGAGAGATCCTTTATCAACGATTTTTAAAATACCACTTTGCCCTGAAATGGTCGTTTCGCCCCGGCCCTTGTGGCCGAGGCCAAGGGCAAACGTGAAATCTCCCACGGAAATCCAGTGCCCAAACCGCCAGACAGAAAATCCTGGGCTTGGATTTAGGGATTATCTGATATTTTCTAGATTTTATGCCAACTGTGTTAATCAGTAATGGCGAGGCAGAATAAAAAAAAATAAATACCACGTTCATTTGGACCTGGTTATTTGCTAAGGGATGACTTTGGAGAAGTTTCACCAAGGTACAGGACGAAGCCGGTGGTGCTGAGCTCCCCAGGACACTGCACTGACATCCCCCAGCAGTTCCGAGAGGACGGGGAGGCTGGGGTGGATGGAGGATGGAGGATGGAGAGCAGATGGAAGAGAAGGAGATGCAAAAAGAGCTGGGGTTGTTCAATGTTAAAAGGGGAGGAAAAGGAGGGGATTTTTTGTTGTCTTCAGTTTCTTGGTGGGAGGTTTTAGGAAAGGTAGAGCCAGGCTCTTCACGTAACTTATTTTTGTATTCCTGGTTTTAAAGCCATTTTTCTTTTATTTTTTGGAAGCTGGCAAACAAAAGAAAAAGCCCTCTGACCCCATATCTCTTTCTTTTACAAACTGTACAAACCACTCCTTTACCAAAAACCATTGTCATGGCAATCGTGGCAGTACCCAAGTGAGAAAGCTGCTTAAAAAAAGGCAAACCTGTCTCATTTTCCTCTTCATTCTGTACCACAGACAGGAGGAAACAATCTTCTAACCTCATCCTTGAAGCTATAGAGAGCACCACGAGTTTGGATTTTCTCTCTTCTTCCCATATCACCATTTACCGAGGTTAACAGGCTGGAAACTGAGCACCTGAGAGACTCAGGGAAAATTATTTTGCCTTCTCCCAAAACTGGAAAAACCACTTTTGGTTAGACAGAAGCCTTTCTGACCTGCAGCTGGAATCTTTGTCAGTGGTGATTGATTCCACAGAGAAACCTGTCCCAGGTGTCACTGCAGAGCCTGGGATTGAATTAACTAAAGCAAGAAGGATTCATAATATCGACAAAACACCGCCCCAAAACCCCAATTTCAGTTTGTTATTTAATGTTCCCTCTTTGATATGAGGCAAATGGTCTTTAACAGCTCATTTGGAGACAACTCAGCTTAAAAAGCTTTGGTGGATAAGTAAGAAAAATGCTGAAACTCCATTCTTATTCTTATTCTTATTCTTATTCTTATTCTTATTCTTATTCTTGTTCTTGCTTCTCAGTGTGTGTTTTGTTTCTGTTGTGTCCTCACAGAATGAGCTCTTGTGTCTTCATTTCCTGCATCCCTGATGGGACAATTTCAACAGCAGCACCCGACAGTCACACCAAAAAGCACCAAATAAATCTTTCCTCCCACTGAATTATCGCAACTCTAAATATTATTTCAACTATAAATATTATGTCAAGTCGTACATTTGGCTCCCGTGACGTTCTGTGGCAAAGAGCTCCTCAGCCTCCTGTCGTGGCTTGAGGTTTGCTGTGTCCCACCTCATCTCACCCAGTGCCTGTTCGTGCCTTGGGGTCTCGCTCACAATCCCTCTTGTCCTGGCTGAAGGCTCCCGTTTATGTAATCATTCCATACATCCATTAGTCCTGGCTCCATAATTCCCTACCCTTGAAAGCTACGCCGACCTAAAGCTGCCTAAACCCAATTCCAGTGAAGCTTTTGCAGCTTTCAGAGCACTCCCCACGCCCAGCGTCCATCTGAAATGGCAGCACAGCCTGACACCTCCCTCCAACAGAGCACAACTTTGCTTTTCCATCCAAACTTTGTGGAAGACGTCTTTGTTACGACGTGACCGCAACAAAATCAAAAATCACTGAAAACCTCCTTTTAAACCCGATGTTTGCTGAGGATACCCCAGTGGTGGCCAACGGTTAAATGGTGACAGCACGTGGCTCTCGGATCCCAGGAAACACAAGGCAAGAGGGAAGTGGGGCCGTTGTCCGTGAGATAAACGCTGTTGGATGGAGGAATATCCCTGGGTACTTCGGGATTCAGAGGAATCCCACGGGGCCGGAGGGTGGGAGGGGAAGGTGAGCGGGCGCTGCAGGACAGGCGGAGGCAGCGCTTTGGATGCTCGGCGCTGGAGGAACCCCCGGCGCTGCGGCCCCCGCCCTCCTCACGCCGGGGCTGCACGAAAAAACATCCCAAACCCGAGCGGTTCTCGGCCCAACACCCCCGGGCCTGGCCCCGCACGGGCTGGGCCCTTCGCTGCCCCCGGGGGCTAAGCGGGGTTTGGAGCTTCTCCATCGCCCCCGCGGCGCTCCCGGCACCGGCTCCCGACTCCGCCCGGGCCCCGCCAGCGCTCGGCCGGGCCGGTTCC
>VXAD01010114.1:42028-89127 GCA_013399195.1 Dicrurus megarhynchus | reverse complement strand
GGCGGCTTTGGGCCCTGGGATTCGGTGGTGTTTATTTTGTTTTGGAGATTTTTTTTTTTTTCCTCCCCTAGGAAGTGTTATAGATTAGAACGAAAATGAGATCTTTCCTGGTGTTTCCCCATCCCTGGCAGTGCCCAAGGCCAGGTCGGACGGGGTTTGGAGCAGCCTGGGAGGGTGGGAGGTCCCTGCCCATGGCAGGGGTGGCACTGGATGGGCTTTACGGTCCCTCCCCAAACTATTCTGTGGTTCTGTGGGAGAGGGACAGTCCGTCCTTGTTTCTTAGTCCCCGTGAGGCCAGAGATGAGGGGATTGGAGCTTCTCTCTCGCGAGTAAAGGCTGAGGGAGCTGGGGCTGCTGAGCCTCGAGAGGGGCCCTCAGCCCTGGCTGTCCCTGGCTGCAGGGAGGGCTCAGGGCAGGGCCCGGGCTCTGCTCCGGGGCCCAGCAGCGGCACCAGAGCCACGGGCAGGGCCTGATCCCAGCAATTGCCCTGCACAGGAGGCAGAAGCGCTGCCCTGGGCAGTGCCCAGCCCTGAGCAGAGAGGCTGTGGGGTCTCCTCCCTGGGGACATCCCAGACCCCTGTGGCCACAATCCTGTGCCCTGTGCTCTGGGATGGCCCTGCCTGCACAGGGAGGTGGGAGCAGGTGACCGACCCACTGTGGACCTTCAGACTTGATGTATTCTGTGATTCTCAGTGAGAATTGTTGTCTCTGGTTCTCATGTTGCAGTGATGAGCTCCCTGATTTGACTGAAAGCTGAGTTTGTGTCAAGGAAGGAGGTGGAACGGGACAGTTCCCAGTTGTTTTCTAGGCTGTGGAACCTGCACAGAACAGGAGGGGAAGGGTTTGAAGGGTTTGCAGCCACGCCTGCAGCCAGGTGGGTTCATTGGCCCACGGTGGCCGTGGAAATGCATCCCGAGGGTGCAGCCAACTGTGCTGTTCCAGCTGGGAATAACCCCCTGGCTGTGCCTGCCCCTCCTGTGGCAGTTGCGTTTGTACAACAGGGACTAGAACCATGTTCTGAACAAAACACCAGCTTCTGGCAGTTGGCTCATGTGACAGGGGCGGGTTTGAGCGTGGCTGTGCACAGCTGATAGTGAGGGAGCGAGGCTGGAATGAGATCTCTCTGCCTGGGTCTGTGTCCAGCAGGATGGAGCTGCTGCTGCTGCTCCGTGCAGCTGCATCACATCCGTGGCTGAGTTAGGCTTGTGCAGTTGGTTTGATGTGTTGGAATGGGGCATGACCCACTTATTGTGTCTTGCCTTTGCTCTGTGTATCCCTGTGGTGCATCTGACTGCAGCCGGGTGTTCTGTTTGCAGGGAAAATCCCTAAGCTGTACACCGAGGTGGAAGTGAGTTCTCAGCGGGATCCACATCCAAGTGAAAACCCTGGTGCAGTGCCAGAGGCTCCGGGGAGAAGCTCTCTGCAGGTGGCTGCCAGAAATCCCACCACGATGAAGCCGCCGAAGAACGCCAGAGCTGGTGAGCAGTCCCAGCAGAGTGGTGAGGAATATTTGGATTTGGGGCTGTTTATTCCACTGGATAAATGTTGTGACTGGTACAGCAAACTCTGGGATTGTGAACATGGTGGGGGCAGTGTAGGTGCAATATATTTTTAAGTTTCAGTCTTGTGCTCCACAGTTCAGTGTCTCAGCAAAGTACAGGTGTCCCAGTGGGACTGGCTGGAGTTGATCTCTGCAGTTTTTGGCTGCTAAAAATCACTGCTTTGCTTCAAAAAAAAAAAAAAAAATCATTCTTTTCTTTCTCTGAGTCAGCAAAGCAGGAAAACACTTTTTAAGTCCTGTTCTTGCTGTGTGGTACCTGGATTTTTGCAACTTTGTTGAAGGTGTAAAAAGGCAGCTGAGGCCATTCCATAAATCAGTGTGGAGGAGGTGGCAGCTGCATGACCTTCACATGCTCGAGTAACTCAGTCAGGTCCTGCAGAACTGAATCCATCATTCAAAAGACTTTCTAGTTCTCGTGGCTCTTTCTGTCTGCGTGGTCTCCCATCAGCTGATGGAAGTTTTGCTGTGTCAGTAGCTGCAGAATTCTAGCTTGTGTTTGTTTTTAAACTCATCCTCTCACAACGTGCTGGAGCCGAAGTTTTAGATTCCATTTCTGCTGATTTTCAGAGGAGCAGGACGGGGAGGATGTCGAGAGGAGGAAGAGGAGGAGGAAGGCAACCAAACGGAAGAGAGAAGGGAAAAGCCAGGAAGAAGAGGGCTCTTTGTCCTGTGATATCAAACTGGACGAGTCCCTGGATCGCACCCTGGAAGATGGAGCCAAACAGCACAACCTGACCGTGGTCAACGTGAGGAACATCCTGCACGTGAGTGTGGGGGACTGGGCTCCAGGCCAGGCTTCTGGGGAGCGATGGTGCCTCTGGGATTCCTGATTCTTGGTCAGCACCCACGTCCTGATCTCCGAATAAATCTGTAGAGATGGGATCCGTGGTGTCTGTGCCACTCACCTGGACCCTGCTTTGCCAGGAGGTGTTGATCCCAGCTCCCCTGTGTTTACAATGGCACCTGGGCCTGTTTTGCTTTTCCTGAGCAGCAGCAGGAATAACTGAACTAAAATCGTCCTTCTGGGCCCATGGGAGCAGGCGTAGGCTGTGAACTCTGTTTCTTGTTTTGAATGAGCTCTTTCAGCATAAAATTCTGCTGGAATTCTAGTGGTGCTGACAGAAATGCATCACTTTTAGTCAATGTTCCTCACACAGCTCTCAGTTAGAAAGGAGCTGCCAGAAGAATATTTGTGCTGTCACAGCTTTGGAGTGAATCTCTTAACTCTGCACCTCTGTTGGGTCTGGATTTCAGTTCATCCCAAAGCATGATCTGGAGAGCAATAGTATTTATTTTCCCACAGGGCCAAAAATTGTACCTTTTTTTTTCCCTGAGGCCAGAATTGTCCAAATCCAGGTGATCTCAGATATTTTCCCTTCTTGCCATCCCTGTGGCAAACAACCTGGGGGCTGCCATGGTTCTTCCAGGCAGATTCACCAGTGGATTTCTGTGCAAGTGCCCTGAATTAATGCCTTTCTCCATCACGTGCAGCTGTGGGAGGGCTGGAGATTCCTCACAGTCCCCTGCCTCCCCTGGAGCCTTATGGAGGCCTTCAGAAAAGGCAGGCTGGGATATTGTGTCTCTCCTGCCTTTCTCTGTTTCTCCTAAGTATGTGCAGTGTTTGCTGGAACGATGTAGCACAGTGTTTTAAGGCTGTGTATTATTCAATCCTTTCTACACCCTTGTTTTGGGAGCCTGTGAGTGCTTAAAGATTGAAGTTTAATCAAGATTGAGGTTTTCTGTTGCAGCTTCCCAGCAGTGTTTCTCCTGTGACTGGGATCAGCACATTTTGCTGGTTACGTGACATGACTGATTACTGATATCAGGGAAACTGGTGTGGGCTTTTGTTTTGACTGTTTTCTTTCTCTCTGCTGGGAATTTATTCTGGGGAGCATTCACAGAGAACAGTAGTGCAAATGTTTTAATCACTGCTGTGCTACTTTAAATGTTACTGACTGATCTCTGAGCAATCATTTTTACCACAGTGTCATTCCAAAGCATGTAGTACACTGAGTATTCCTCCACCCCATTTCCAGGTAGTTTGTTCTAACACTTGTTGCATTGTCTGTGTCTCTTTAAGAAACATCCTGGTTTTGTGTGTTCCTTTAGGAAGTGATCACAAATGAGCACGTGGTGGCCATGATGAAAGCAGCCATCAGTGAGACAGAAGATATTCCTTTGTTTGTGAGTTAAAAGCTCGCTCAGTTTGTTTTTATCAGTTGTTCCAAATGCACAAGGCCTTCCCTAGTCTGCCTGCCTGGGCCATCATGGGTTGTGGGGAGAAGAGGTAGAATAAATAGGTAATTTACCTACTGGAATAATTAGGTTTCATTATCAGATTTGCCACCTGGATGAAGTGATGAGCAGTGTCTGAGTGTAAATGATGAAACAGAAATATAAGGAGTTATTTTGGAGGTCACTGCGGTGAAAGGGAATTAATTTAAAGGTAGTGATTTAAAGGCAATGAATTTAAAAAAATAGAAAAGTTTCATAGTAAAGAGTTGCTGGGGAAAAGTCTGTAGGTAAGGAAATGACTGAATTCATTGCTGTTGTCTTGTTTTAAACTCTCAGGAGCCCAAAATGACTCGTTCCAAACTGAAGGAAGTTGTGGAGAAAGGAGGGGTAAGTAAATCATCCGCTCTTCCCTGTTGCACCTTCCCCTTGCCCAAGGGGCAGCTCCAACTTCTGCTCTTTGTGACAGTGACAGGGGCCAGGGAACGGCTGGAGCTGTGCCAGGGAAGGTTTAGGTTAGAGATCAGGGAAAGGTTCTTCCCCCAGAGGGTTCTGGGCACTGCCCAGGCTCCCCAGGGAATGGGCACGGCCCCGAGGCTGCCAGAGCTCCAGGAGCGTTTGGACAGCGCTGCCAGGGATGCCCAGGGTGGGGTTGTTGGGGTGTCTGTGCAGGGCCAGGGGTTGGACTGTGATCCTTGTCCTTTCCAACTCAGCCTATCCTGTTATTCTGTGAGTGGTTTTGGTTGTGTGACCTTCTTAGAGAAGTGTAAAGCTTTGGTGTGGTTGAGTCTTGAAATGAAAAAAATCTGTTAAGACAGCGTTACAAAAAAGGATCCATTTGAGCTGAGCAGCACAGAGCCAGGTCAGGGCTGGGAAGGGCAGGAGGGCAGTGAACTCCCAGTGTCCATTGTCCCAAAGTCGCTGCCTGGAGATCCCATGGGAGGTTTGAAGGCTTTGTTTGAGCTCTGTTGTTGCTTGGCCACTGTGGAGATCAAGGTCACAAGCTCAGGTACTCCTCAGGTCGATGGGATTCACCCTGCCTGTGTGACACAGCCCAAGTGTTTTTGCTGTCCCTAGGTGATTCCAACATGGAATATTTCTCCAATTAAGAAGGCACACGAGATGAAGGTAAGTGAATTGCTGCTGGGAAAGGGGAGACCATACTGGAGGCTTCCTGCTGAGGCAGAGATCTTTTGGAGGGCTGGAGCAGACTCGTGTACTGAAACCATCTCTGAGCTGATGTCTGCTCGTGCAGTGTTTCCATCATATAAATACTAACTCACTTGTGCCTGTTCTTGCACCTTTTCAAACCACTTCCCTTTGCCAGTCTTTCAGTAATTTATTTCTTTGGTTTCTTCAGGATTTCCTTTCTGAGCTTCAGGGTGTTTCCTCAGTTAGAAATATTTGCTCTGGCTGTGCACCCTTGGGGTGCAGCTCTTCCTCCTCCTGTTAACAGTGGTCACCCTCTTTCTCTTGTGTGCAGCCACCTCAGTTTGTGGACATTCCCCTGGAGGAAGATGATTCCTCTGATGAAGAATACCAGCCTGATGATGAAGATGAGGATGAGACTGCAGAAGAGGTAAATGCAGCTTGTGCAAAGATCTGTGTGCTCAGCACAGAGCTCTCTGTGTCTGAGGCAGGAGAACACTCTTTACTTTAACACATGGGCACTTGTAAGTCATCCTGGACCTTCCTGCAATCATTCTTCAATGCTCTACTATTCATTTGGCTAAAAGAGAGACTTTGAAATGTTATTTGGAGCAGTTATTGATGGTCTGAGGGCGTTCTGCATCTCTTGCCCTGCAGAGCTTGCTGGAGAGCGACGTGGAGAGCACAGCTTCTTCTCCTCGTGGAGCCAAGAGGTCCAGGACAAGGCGCTCCTCTGACGAGGAGGGAGGGACACTCTGTGAGGTAAAGCTGGAGGAAACAGTCATTGTTCCTAATTCATTAATCCAAACCCAAAAAAACAGATCAATTCCTAAAGCTGTGGGGCATTCCAGGTGCCAGGTGGCTTTAGGGTCCCACTGCCACATTTCCTTGCTGGAAGGGCTGAGTCTGAAATAAAGCTCTAGGAATGGAAACAATTGTCAGTTCCTCAGATAATGATTATTTTTCTGATCATTTCTGAGGAGTGCAGGAGAATGGCTTCCTGTGCTTGGCTTAGGAGCAGAAAGTGAGTTTGGTAAAAGCAGAAAGGTGTTGGTGTGGCTGTGCACCGTCAGAGGGAGTAGTAGGTGCAGTGTGGGCCAAGGATCAGCAAACAAGAACGAGAAAGCCCCTGGGACCTGACACTGGGATCAAAAAGAGCAATATTATATTGATATTTCCACGTTCTGCTCACCACGAGTTTGTTTCTGGGAGGATTCTCCCACAATAACTGGTGTTCGGGTTTATCAGCTCTGGTAGTGTTGAGACTGATACTCAGATTGTCCAAATGTCTCCTTTCCAGCAAATCTTATTTCTTTGCACTTTCTGAACACCAAAGTCAGTGTGATAGGAAAAATCCACGTCCTCCTGTGGAGCGTTTCTCCCGTTTCTGGTCAAGCAGAAAAAGAGATTTACTGTGTCCTTGGAAATTTCTGTTCTAAATACAACCTTTTAACACAAAGGCCTTTTTGATTAGGTGGAGAAGGTCGCTGCACCTGTTGTTAGACACATTAGTGCTGAAGTGGTTCCCATGGGACCCCCACCACCTCCCAAACCCAAGCAAACCAAAGACAGCACCTTCATGGAGAAGCTGCATGCAGTGGATGAAGAGCTGGCCTCGAGCCCTGTCTGCATGGACTCCTACCAGGTACGGGGCTGGGGGCTGTGGTAGAGGGGTGGCTAAAATTTGTTAAGAGGAGGGGATTTTCTGGGGTTTTCAGGACTTTTGGGACTCTCTGCTTCTCCTTTTACTGCATTCTGCTCTCCCCCTGTAACTTTAAATAATAAATGGAGCTCTGAGCAGCCTGGGCTGGTGGAAGGTGTCCCTGCCCGTGGCAGGGGGTTGTAACCACATGAACTTGAAGGTCCCTTCCCATCCAAACCATTCCACGGGTCTTTGATTCTGTGAAATTGAATCTCCATAGTGTGCAGGACATTCAGAGGCAGCTGTTAAAGATGTTGTTAGTGCCATAGATTTTTAGTTTCTTGCAGTGACACTGTTTATGCCCATAAGTGTCTCGCTGCTGTTGTTTCAGCCGTTAAGTGTGACTCTGTAACATTTACATAACTAATGAAATTAGTTTTCCTTTTGAAAATTACCCTGTTTGCTTAGTTATGTTTTGCAGGCACAATTTTTACTGTTAACAGCTGAGGAATTTGGTTCTCCAGAGACCCAGTGTCCCATTTTAATAAGGGGAAAAGCTTTACTGCTCTGTGTTCCTGAGCAAGGCTGAGGTGAAGAGACAGCGCTGGGCTGCTGCTCCAGATTAATGTCAGAGAGTGAAGAGTGAAACAATGAAAGCATTAAATATTGCAAGTGGAAACTGCTTCCTTGGTGGCAGAAAAGTGTTGATAAATGAGCAGTGATATATTTATATGTACATTTATAAAGAACAGCAGCTTAACAGGGAGGGTAGCGAGAGCTCAGCTTGCTCAGCCTGCGAAAGTCAACGATTCTCTGCGTCGGGAATCGAATATTTTTGGGGTTGGACTTGCTTGGCTGGGCTGAAAATCCCAGGAAGGCCCTGTCTGTCCCTGCAGCCCCTGGAGGACAGCCTGATCGCCTTCAGGACGCGCTCCAAGAGGCCGCTGAAGGACGTTCCCCTGGGGCAGCTGGAGGCCGAGCTGCGCGCGCCCGACATCACCCCGGACATGTACGACCCCAACACCGCCGACGACGAGGAGTGGAAGAGGTGGCTTGGGGGGCTCATGAACGACGACGTGGAGAACGAAGGTACCTGGGAGGTGGGGAGCTGGGGGGTGGGGGGTTCTGTGCTTTAACCAGGCCAGGTGCTGCTGCTGCACGTGGGAGGTCGATCCAGGCTGGGGATGAGCGGATGGAGCAGCCCTGGGAGGACTTGGGAGGCTGGACATGAGCTCAGAACCCCCCCTGAGCCCTGGGCTGAGCCCCCAGTGTGGGCAGCAGGGGCGGGGGGATTCTGCCCCTCTGCCCTCCTCAGGTGAGACCCCACCTGCAGAGCTGCCCCAGCCCTGGGGCCCTGGAGCTGCTGGAGTCAGCCCAGAGGAGGCTCCAGGATGATCAGAGGGGTGGAGCAGCTCTGCTGGGAGGAAAGGCCAAGGGAGCTGGGAATGTTGAGCCTGGAGAAGAGAAGGCTTTGGGGTGACCTCATTGTGGCCTTCCAGGACTTGAAGGAGCTGCAAGGAACATGGGGAGAGACAATTTCCAAGGGCCTGGAGTGACATGATGAGGGGAGAATGGCTTCACACTGATAGAGAGGAGGTTTAGATGAGGTGTTTGGAAGAAATTCCTCCCTGTGAGGGTGGTGAGGCCCTGGCACAGGGCGCCCAGAGCAGCTGTGGCTGCTCCATCCCTGGAGTGTCCCTGGAGGTTGGGCAGGGCTTGGAGCAGCCTGGGATAGTGGGAGGTGTCCCAGCTGTGGCAGGGTGGTATAACTAGGTGGTTATTAAGGTTCCTTCCCACCCAAACCATGCCATGATTCTATGTTAAAAGCCTGAGGCTTTGTTTTTTATTTACACATGATATTCTTGTCTGCAACCATTAATTTGTTTAATCCCATGCGTGAGTCTTGCAGTCAGCTTTCATCATCTTACCCGTGGACCTTTGTGAGAGTTTTTAAACTTCAGGTGCCTCACTTGTAAACATTTACTCACCCACACACAGGAACTGGCAACCACAGAGGGACGTGGTGGATTTAACCCCTGCTGCTGGGTCCTGGTGCTCACCACTGATCACTGAATCCCAGTGTGTCGTGCCCCTTGTTTGGGGCACCTTTTTTGGGTAGAAACAGCTCTTTTCTCTTTGAGAAGAAACAGGAACAAGCTCTGGGGCCTGGCTTCCTTTTTTCCTGTAGGTACTGGTTGCTTACAGTTGTGCAAATTGAATATAGAACAGAAACTGAAATTAAACTACTTCACTCTTTCTAAATTTAGCTGAAACTCAGATCCCAGAGAATCAACCCAGCTTTTTAAAATGGGAATGGCTGTAGGTCAGGGTCCTAAGAGCTCAGTTTGAAAGGAGGGTGGGTTTGATATTGCTTCCATAAAAGAAATACAGTTGATTTCTGGCAGTAATTCCAAGCCCTCTTTGTGCCAGGTCAGGCAGTGAACAAAGAGCTTCTGCTCCTGGCAGCTGCTTGGTGCTGGGGCAGGGTAATAACAGTTCCAAACCTGCTTCTTCTTAGATGAAGCAGATGATGATGATGACCCTGAGTACAACTTCCTGGAAGATCTGGATGAACCAGACACAGAGGACTTCAGGAATGACCGTGCTGTGAGAATCACCAGTAAGTTCCCCAGGAATTCCCCCTCCTTTCTTGTTGGGAGTAGTAATTCATTGGGAAAAGTGTTTTGTTGCAAGGTTTTTTGCAGTGTGGGGTCATTAAATCAAGAGCTGCATGCTGGCTTGAGCAGCTTTTGGCTCTCTGGGAGTACGTGGAAGGGTCTGGGCAGAGCTGCTGTGCTCAAGAACAATATTTAGGTGATAAAACAACCTGAAATTAGGTGATGATACATCCTGAAAGCTTCAGGCAATTCAGATTTGAAGTCTTGCCTTGTGATTGAATGTAATTAAATTTTCTCTAAGTCCTCACAGTCTTCAACTTAGTTTTATAAACACATCACTTTCCATCTTTGCAACAAGCCACACTTGCTTCAGGTCTTATTACAGATTAACATAACTTTAATCATGAAAATGAGTTTTTATATGGTATTTTTGAATCCAGACAATCTCAGCTCAAGTTTTTTTTTGGGCCCAGCATTAAAAAGGGAATTATCAGGTGCCTTTCCTTTTTGGTCCTCTCTTTGCAAGAGGAGGGTTTCCCTTTCTGAGAGGAATTCCTTAAGTGAGTTGATATTCTGACAGCATTGCTGAGTGTTTCTTGGAAAAGGCATCTTCATAATTGTTTTTAATTTTACTTGCAGAAAAGGAGGTGAATGAGCTGATGGAGGAGCTGTTTGAGACAGTAAGTGATAAACTGAGTGTGGCACTGAGGAATGGAGCTGTCACATGGGACGTGGAATCTGGAGGGGTGGCTCTGGAAACACTCAGGGCTGGGGGTGGGCCAAGGGCTCTGCCATAACTGGGTTGTTTTTAGCCTTAGGAGGGAATGTCTGTAGGGGTTTCCTCAGGGGAATGTCTGTAGGGGTTTCCTCAAGTGAATGTCTGTAGGGGTTTCCTCAAGTGAAGATCTGCAGGAATTTCCTCAAGTGAAGGTCTGTAGGGGTTTCCTCAAGTGAATGTCTGCAGGAATTTCCTGATGTGAATGTCTGTGCTGAGAGGATCATCATGAACTTAATTAGCCAAAATAAATGTACTCCTTGAGCTTTCTCCTCCTGACTTGCTCCGTGTTTGCTGCCAGTTCCAGGATGAGATGGGCTTCTCCAACATGGAAGATGAAGGGCCAGAAGATGAAGATGCTGTTACAGAGTCCCGGCCAAATTTTAACACCCCACAGGCCCTCAGGTGAGAGCATTTGTTTATGGCCCTGATCTCTGCTGAGAAAAAGCCTCTGGTTACCTGTGGGAGCCACCAAAGAGAGAGATTGTCTTGGCAGCTCAGGCCACTGTTCTGAAAGCCCTGAGTTATTTTTATTCATGGGATTGGACAATTAAATTGAGCCTTTTTTTTTCCTGTTTGCCACCATTGATTTTGCTGATTGTGATGAACCTGAAAATTAAAAACAAAGAGAAAAGTGACAGAACAAGAGTGCCTGCACTAAGGTTGGTGCTTATCTCAGCTGAAAACAGCCACGGCCTTTCAGAATGTGCCCCAACAAGGCAGGATCTGCAGTGGGGAATTCTGTTCCTGCTTCTTCAGCCTCTGTGCTGTGTAGAGAATCATGGAATGGTTTGGGTTGGAAGGGAACTTAGAGCTCCTCTCATTCCACCCCTGCCATGGCAGGGACACCTCCCACTGTCCCAGGCTGCTCCAATCCCTGTCCAGCCTGGCCTTGGGCACTGCCAGGGATGGAGCAGCCACAGCTTCTCTGGGCACCCTGTGCCAGGGCCTCCCCACCCTCATGGGGAAGAGTTTCTTCCCAAAATTTGATCTAAATCTCTCCTCTTCTAATTCAAAACCCTTCCTGTGTGTTCCCTCATGATCTATCCATGTAGAATTGTCAGTGGCACTGCTCAGTGGAGCACGAGGTGGCACAGATGGGGTACTTGTTCCCAGCAGTGGGCAGAGAGCCTGGATCTGCTGTGTGTGGGGCCAGAGCTCTGCAGGACCTGTGCAAAGCCTGTCCCAGCCTCAGGGACAGCCACTCCTCATGCCTGTCCTCTGCACTGTGCTGCTGGTTGTTGTGATCCACCATCATTGCAGAAAAAGAAGAATTTTCTTTCCCTTTTCATTGCTAAGGGAAGAGCAGAGTTCCCTTGCTGCCCTGACAGCTCCAGGCAGGAGGAGCTTGAGGAGCTGTTTTGTCCAAGTGTGTCACCTTCTCTTTTAATTAAATCTTGGATGTGTGTTGGCCTTTTCCAAGGAAAATGAGTGCCTGGGATAGCTGAGGCCTGGGAATGAGGTGTCTGTGAACGTTGGGCACTGGCTTGTGATGATTTTTGGTTTATACACAACAGCACCTTGAAAAGGAAGGAGACTAAAGCAGCTCCATCCCTGGGAGTGTCCAAGGCCAGGCTGGGCAGGGCTTGGAGCAGCCTGGGATAGTGGAAGGTGTCCCTGCCCATGGCAGGGGTGGGAATGATGGAAGGAGATGATCTTTAAGGTCCCTTCAACCCAAACCATTCCATGATTCTGTGCTTTCTCTCTAGGTAATAATCCCACTGTAGTTACCCAGCTGCAGGCTCTGGCTGAAGAGGGGCTGCAGGATGAGTGGGGTCTCCTTGTGTATGGGGCAGAGCAGCTCAAGATCAAGCTGTGTCTGTTTGGGAAAGGAGGTAAAATGAAGGCTGGAGTTTCTGGATGCTCTCTCTGGGCTGAGCAGTGCCAGAGGGGAGTGCAGCAGCTCTAAAACCAGCTACAAACAAAAAGCCAGGCAGCTTTATGCCCTCTGTTATTTGTTTGCATTTGGCTTTGATAATGGGTGGTTTGATTAATTTTTCTTTGGTGGGCACTTCTCCCAGTTGTTTCTTCCCTGGTTTTATCTGTGTACAGGATTCTTAAAGGCAGAAATATCTGTTTGCTGGATTTATTGTTGTTTTTATGATACCTTGCATCAGGAGCATCATGGAACAGCTCTGTAACTGACCTCAGGCCTGTTGCAGAAGGGAAGCTGATAGCCAGCAGAAGTCAGGATGTGAACTGGTGTAGCTAAAATAAATAAAATGAAATAATGAAGAAAGGTGGAACTGTTTTTGAAAGGATGGTGACATGTGCATCCTCTTTCCTGCTACAGCAGCAGCTCTTACTGTAGGATCTCTGGTGGAGTTCTCAGCGTAAGGCTGGGTAATACTTAATTAATTAATTTTTAAAATAAAGTAGCAGGATTTGAGGCAGTGTGGGGTCTCTCTGGAGGCCTTCCAGGTGATGAAATGCCACTGATAATACCTTGGGTTCAGCCCTTGCTGATGGTAGAAATTAAATAGGATTGGGTGATGCGTTCTGGAGTGGTTTGGATCCTGAGTGCTGGGGAGAGGATCCAAGCACCTGAGTGGGGCACAGATGGTTGGGAACGGTGGAAAAGGCTTTTTTTGCCCCTGGAATAAGCAGCTGAAGCGTTGTATCCCAAAGCTGCAGCAGTGCTGGGGTGCACTAAAAGACTTCCATGTGGAAATCACTCAGGTTTTTCAAGCTGGAGTAGTACAGGGATGGCCACCCCTGAACTGTACAAACCAGGTACAGAGTAAAGTGTTCTAAATAAACACGAATCACTGTGAAATCACACATTTATTCCATTTGGCTCTGCTTGGGTTCAAACAGATTTGAGGAGCCTCTGGCCAATTTGCTGAACGAGCAGCACCGGACGGTGAAGGAGCAGCTGGAGCAGCTGAGAATGAAAAGGTCCTCGATCAAAGCACCCCAAGAGACTGAAAAATCAAAAGCCCCCAATGAGAAGCCCCTCCAGAGCCTTGTTCTGGACAGTGCACAAAGGAAGAGGCTGCAGCAGCAGATGCAGCAGGTAATCAATGTTACCTGTGGTGTGATCTAAGGAGTGTTGGCTGTGCACAGTGAGGGGCAGGGGAAGCCAAGGGCACAGCAGGGCTCTGCTTCCTCAGAGGAATTAGTTGGAAAAGCTCCATGTGAATTGGAGCTTTATTAGGTGATATTCACATGCCTGATTTCACATGGAAAGGGAATTGGAGTTGAGTGGAGTAAAGCTCATTTCTTGGCATCTGTTCTCGTGTGAGAAGTTGCCTTGGCTGGCTGTGTTCTGTCAAAATCCTGTTTTCATCAACTTCTTTATTACTATCTAAGAATATTATTCTTGGTATAGTTTGGGTTCTTTTTTTTTTCCTCCTGCCAGCACACAAAACTGTGTAGAGATTCAGAAATGGGCAGTTCTGAGAGCTGAAATCATTGTTGCTAAAGAAACAGTTCTGTGTTTATTCAGGAAAAAAAATCCTTTCTGTGTTGGTCGTTACGAGACTTTGGCACAAAAGCTGGGAAACTGCCCGAGGACTTCAGCAGATGATGTGTTCAAAATCTGTGTAATAAACTTCCTGCCAGTGGCTATGAAAAAGTTTCCTCTCAGTTTTCTATTGCTCACAAGATTTTTTGCAGTCAGAGATTTTTTGGGGTGCTCGGGAGATATTTCTTGTGCCTTTAGACTTGTGCTTTCCAGTTTCTTGGATTTCTGATCAGCTGAAAAAACCAATTTGTCTGATTTTATTCCTCAAGCATGTTCAGCTCCTGACTCAAATCCATCTCCTGGCAAGTTTCAACCCTGCTTTAAGTTCAGAGGCCAGCACCACCCGGATGTTTTTGGTAAGGAATGCCTGGAATCAGAGCTCTGTGAATTCAAATGATTGTTGGCCCCTGGGCATAATTAAAGAGATTAATTTATTTCATTGATCCCATTGGCAGGAATGGCAGGAATTAAAAAAAAATAAAAGTCGTGGAATCCCAGAATGGTTTGGGTGGGCAGGGACCTTAAAGATCACTCAGTGCCACCCCCTGCCATGGCAGGGCCACCTTCCCCTGTCCCAGGTTCCTCCGAGCCCCTCCAGCTTGGCCTTGGACACTTCCAGGGATGGGGAATCCACAATTCTCTGGGCACCCCGTGCCAGGGCCTCCCCACCCTCACAGTAAATCCTCTCTCCCTGGATTTGCTACGCTCAAAATGAAGAATTGAAGGCTTTTTTTTTTTTTTCCCACACGACGTGTATTTGTTGTCCACCTTGCCCTTGGAGGCCTCTCTCTGACCTGTTTCTGTGCCTGGCTTCTCAGAGCGAGCTCGGGAGCTTTGCCCGCAGCTCCACCCTGCTGCGGGTGCCCCTCAACCCCAAGTTCCAGACCATGTTCCAGCCCTGTAACCTGCAGGGGGCCCTGCGGCTCCTCGAGGACTTCCACGCCCAGGTCCCGGTGGACTGGAGCCCTCGGAAAGCCGTGAAGAAGAACGGTGAGTGAGGGGGCAGGGCAGGGCAAGCACTGGCAGGGAGAGTTGTTCCATGTGTTACAGGAAATTCCCAGTTTGACCCTCCTGGAGCAGCTCCAGGGACCCCCAGACTGTCCCTGCTGGGACCGAGGCCCCTTCACAGTGACCCAGCAGGGCCCTGCTGGACCTTCCCACACTCCCAGCTGGTCCCAGTCAGACCAGTTCCCTCCCAGCTCAGCCCCAGGCTCTGGGTCCTTCCAGCCCTTGGATGGTGGAGCAGCCCCACAGAACAGCTCCAGCTGCTGCCCCCGGGGAGGGACCCCGAGCAAAGGCCCCCCCTGGGCTCGTGTCCCCTCCCAGGCTGTGCCCGATGCTCCTGGGGGGGCTCAGAGTGGCCACTTGGCCTTGGTCTTTGCCTTGCTACAGAGCAAAAGCAAAGATGGAAGGGGAAAAGAATTTTACCTTTTGCTGATGTAAACTTAGGGGGAAAAACGAGGAAATCTGCAAATTCCAGAAACAGGAAGAAAGTCTCTGTTTGCAGTGAGAGGAGTCAAAGAAACAGCCTTTTCAAGAAGTGAGCTGTGAAAAATGTTCATCTACACAACTGGCCTTACCTGTTCTTTCTTTCCACAGCAAGTGAATTCTCGTGTTTGCCAAAACAAGTGGCCTGGATTTTGGCAACGAGGAAAGTCTTTATGTACCCAGAGTTGCTGCCAATTTGTTCCTTGAGAGCAAACCCTCCCCGCGACAAGATCTTCTTCACCAAGGCAGAGGACAAGTAGGTGCTTCAATTATTGTGCAAAATGTGTGGAAATGGCCTTTGTTTGTTGAGGAGAATTTCTGGGGTGCACCACATCCCCAGCAGCCCCCTGAGAGGTTTCTTATCTCCTCCCCTCCCTCTTTCCCTGCTCAGCCTGTTGGCTTTAGGGCTGAAACATTTCGAAGGGACGGAGTTTCCGAAGCCTTTGATCAGCAAATACCTGCTGCCCACCAAAACTGCCCATCAGCTGACAGTGAGGATCAAGAACCTCAACATGAACCGAGCCCCCGACAACATCATCAGGGTAAGGGGCACGTCCTGGGCTTCGTTCCAGCAGGGCAGAGCTGCTCTGTGTTCCAAGGGCCAATAAAATGCCATCCTTTTGTTAGCAGAGAGGATTTATCCTTCTGTTTACCTTAGCCCCTGGACTTGGCAAGTACTTGGGTTACTGGTTTGACTCTTTAGAGCTCAGATAGGCCTGGTAGAACTCAGTGATCCTGACAAAAATTCATACAAAGAACCTTTTGAGTAGCAAAACTTAGGGAAAAGTGCTGTTTGCAGGCAGCAGGGCAATAATCCTGTGCCGTGAGCTGCTGAAGAGAGAGCAAGAGCCAAAACCACCTAAAACAGCACCTGCACAGGTGCCTGACCCTCTGTGAGAGCAGCCAGCATGGCAGTGAGCTCCTGTTCAGCCTGGGTTATTCACTTTTAACGTTTCTGTGGGTAGAACGTTATTAAAGAATTGCTTTGTTCACACGAAGGCTTTGTCAGAGCACAGCCCTGCTGCGTGCCAGCAGTGACCTGACCACGCTCACCTCGTCTGGCCTTCTCTCCTGTCCCCACAGTACTACAAAAAGACAAAGCAGCTGCCTGTGCTGGTGAAGTGCTGCGAGGAAATCCAGCCCCACGAGTGGAAGCCGCCCGTGGAGCGGGAAGAGCATCGCCTGCCGTTCTGGTTGAAGGTATTTCCTGCTGCTCTGCACCCGGGGCTGGGAGGGAGGGAGTTGTTGTATGGTTCATTTCTTGTGGGTTTTACTTGGGTTTCGTGTGGATTTCACTCGTGGGCTTTTCCTTGGAGGCACAGAGACCGTGCCTGCGAGTCAGTCAGTCAGGGAGGGCTGTGCCCAAGGGAAGAGCTGGACTCAGAGGCCATAAAATCCAGTTCTGTTGATCACCCGCTGTTACACAGGGAAGTTCCCTTCCCACAAAATCTTGTGTTTACTAAAGCAACCTTTATAAAGCAGTTTTCAGTCTTGTTTTTCTCAAGAGCTCAGAGTGTCCTAAAGGCTTTGCAGTGCAAGGCATGAATTTAAAGTACTGTTAAGTAATGTGCAGGAGGATGAAGTAAATAAAACCCACTTGTAGAAGCAGGTTGCTGTCTGTTGCCTTCTGTGGTGCTGTGTGAAGGTGGGAATACAGGAATAGCCTATAAATAATAAATTCCAATCAATTCTTGCTCCCTTCAGGCAATCTTGCCCTCCATCCAGAGGGAACTGAAGCAGCTGGCAGAAGATGCCAAGGAGGCACCGGGATCACCTGCTGCAGAATCTGTCCTTTTGGGGACAGAAAAGGAAACTTCAGACACGGAATGTGATGACAAATACCCTCTGCTGATGCCCAAGGGGCTCGCGCTGACCCTGAAGCCTTTGGCCAACCGGTTCTCCAGGAGGGCCTGGAGGAGCCAGAGGTCGTCGGCTCTGAAGCCCGTCCTGATCCGCCCCAGCCCCTGTGTGCAGCCCAGCTCCAGCCCTGTGAACATCCAGAAAGCTGTGAAGCTGTCCCAGTCAGAGGCTCCTCCCAGCAAAGTGCTGGTGCAGGTCCCTCGGCCCATCCAGCTGGCGCCGGCCGTGCCGGGGGTGCAGCCGCTGAGCGTTCCGGCAGTGGTGGGAGCTGGGGATGGTTTGGAATTCCAGAATGTGCTTCCCGCTGCCCATCCGGACTCCAGACAAGCTTTCCCAGCTGCTGGACCACCAGCTCTGGTGTCCTCAGAGCCGGTGACTTTCCAGCCCAAGCTGATGCTGCCGGCTTTGGGCGGGACGAAAACGCGCAAACCTTGTGCGCGTAAGGGCTACCAGAGGAAAAAAGGGACGAAATCTGCCCCGCTGATAAAACCTTCCCCTCTGATCCAGCCCTCCCCTGTCATCCTGACTGTCCCTGCCACCACGGTGAAGGTGGTTAACATAGGCAATGGCTGCAACATGATCCAGCCCCTCAACACGGCCGTGGGCCGAGGCGCTCAGGCCATTCCGGTCACAACCTTGCTGGTGAATCCGTCCACGTTCCCATGCCCGTTAAACCAGCCTCTGGTGACCTCTTCCATCCCGTCACTGATCGTCTCTCCCAACCCTGTCGGTCTGCCCGCACCTCCCGTGGGTGAGGGTGAGGAGCAGCTGACCCTGGTCCCTGCTCCCGGCGCCTTTCCCGCAGCGGAGCCCAAGGCGGAGCCCCCCGAGCTCTTCGTTCCCTGCTCCGCCGTCTCCCTCAAGGAGGAGCGTGGCACAAACCCTGCCCCTCCCCACGAGGGCACTCAGGACAAGGGCAACAAGAGCGACTGCTGCAGCTGGGCAGCGGGAGAGGGAGATGGCAACACCTCGGAGCCGTTGCCCGTGGAGCTCTTGCCTCGCTTGGAAGGTCCTGATGAGACAGAGAAAATCGAGTCCGAAGAGTCCAGGGATGCTGCCAAAGAAGCCAACCCGGCACAGAAGAGGGATCTTTTATGTGCTGAAGTGAAGGAGGAGTTCATGCTGGGCCTTGGCCAGGAGCTGAACATGGAGGCCGCGTGTCCCTGTGGGGATGACCCCAAGAAGGAGCACGTTCCCTGCGAGGACAAGGGAGAGGAGGAACGCCGGGCTCTGCCCTCCCCGCCCCGGGGGGAGCAGCAGGGGGATGCAGGGGGGGCTGCTGGGCCAGCAGCGAGTGGTGACTCCCCAAAGAACCTCCCTTACCCAGCAGAGGGGGAGGCAGAGTTCAGCAGCCCCCCAGGAAGACCAGAGGACTCGTCCAGCATCGATGGTCAGTCTGTGGGGACACCGGCCGGCCCCGAGGCTGGAGGAGAGAGGGAAGGGCAAGAAGAAGAGGAAGAAGACGACTTTGATGATTTTACACAAGATGAGGACGAGGAAATGTCCTCAGCCTCAGAAGAGTCGATTCTGTCAGTGCCAGAACTGCAGGTAAAGACAAGGAAAACTTTAAAACACTTCAGGGCAGCTGTGGGTGTCCCGAAACACCCTGTGGAGTCAGGGCCCATCCCACTGGGAATCTCCCTGGGAAGATGGGCTGATAGCTCTGTGATAGCCTGGCATTGTGCTGGTCACAGAGAAATTGGACCCCATGTTTTCCTGAGCAGATTTTAAGCCCGTGCTGAGGGAATATATTGCAAATACACAGGTTTAAACTCAGCCGAGCTGCACGGACTCCTCAGTGAGGCTGCTCTCGAAGAAGTACTTTAAGTAAAAATTACTTTCCAGGTCACAATTCCAGCAAACCCTTAAGAGCTAAGATGATCATTAAGGAATCATTAAGGAATCCCTTCTAACTCAAGGCTTAACCTGCTGAATGGCAGATGCTGAAATTTAATTTTGCACAGCACAATTTTAGGCAGCTCTGGAGGGGTTTGAATTCTGTTCCTTAACAGAATCCTTTAGTTGGGCAGGTGCTGATCTGTGAAATTGGCTGTTGGAGTCACGATGCAGTGAGGAAGTTGCTGAATGATGCTAAACCAAACAATAAAATAAACCAACCTGATTTATTGTTATTAATTGCTTTCTAAGGAGACAATGGAAAAACTGACTTGGCTTGCAACAGAGAGACGTTTAAGCCAAGAAGGAGATTCTGAAGAAGAGAATTCCCAGGAAGAGAACTCTGAGCCTGAGGAAGAGGAGGAGGAGGAAGGGGAAGGAATAGAGAGTTTACAGAAAGATGATGAAATATGTGGAGATATATCAGAGGAGCCTAAATCTGCCTTCACGATGGCCAAGGCAGCTTCCCCACAGGTGGAAGCCCACAGGATGCCAGCAGGTGAGTGCTGTGGGGTTTTTTGGATGCCAGCAGGTGAATTCTTTGGGTTTTTTTGGGCACAGAGAGTGGGGAAATAGAGCTGCTCTCTGCAGGGAAAACAAACCAGTGGGGATCATGTCTGGGTTTA
Organism: Dicrurus megarhynchus; assembly: GCA_013399195.1. Taxonomy (NCBI): domain Eukaryota; kingdom Metazoa; phylum Chordata; class Aves; order Passeriformes; family Dicruridae; genus Dicrurus; species Dicrurus megarhynchus. The sequence goes on along the minus strand of VXAD01010114.1, from coordinate 69,814 downwards.
ATTTCATGGATGTGTCCGAGCCAAGTGGTGCTTTCCAGCTGGAAATACAACTTTAGGACCCAGTCACAGCTCTGTGAAGACAGTCTCTTGCATGTGAGCCGAGGGTCTTTAGTGCCTCAAAAACCTGCAGACAGATTTCTGGTTTGTGTCAGCTGATACCCAATACCTGTAGAAGAACAATGTTAAGCAGTCAAATCTTTGCTAAGTTGAATTTTGTCTGACAAGATCGTGTTGGAGAAAAGGAAATGAAACAAAGCCCAGCAAGTGGTAAATGAACTTGAGCAGGGAGCTTTGAGGAGGGGACCTCAGCCCATTAAATCAACAGATTCCTAATCCTGAAGGCACAAAAATCTGCATTTAGCCCCTCATAGTTCCCTGTTCCGTTCCCTGCTGTGGGATTTTAACTATTGTGTAAATAATAAGCTAAAAGGACAATTTGCAGAGTGAAGGGCCAGCTCTGGTGCTCAGGTTGTGTCTGTTCCCCTCACAGCTGTTCTGCCCTGGTGTGCAGGATTCTGTTAGTCCCAGCACAAGCTGGGGTGGCCCTGTGGCTGTATCCAGGGAATTTTCCTGGCAGATGCAGTGGAAACAAACAGCCAGTTTGAGATGCTGGCCAGTGAGAAGTGGGAAGTGAATTTCTCCTACACTTCCAGGGAGCAACAGACAGGAGGAACTCATCACTGCCTCTGAGAGCTGCTTTCGTGTGGGGATCCTGCCCTGGCAGAGCCCTGGGGTACCTCTGACCTTGTGCTCCTCCACAGGGGAGAACCTGAAAGCCCCCGGGAAGAGCAGGGGCTCCCACAGAACCAGGAACAAGCGGGGCCGGGCTCGTGCCAGCAAGGACACGTCCAAGCTGCTGCTGTTGTACGACGAGGACATCCTGGAGAGGGATCCCCTGCGGGAGCAGAAGGACCTGGCCTTTGCCCAGGCCTACCTGACCAGGGTGAGGCAGCCCAGGAACAGGAACAGCAGAGATGTGGGGTCCTCTGACACAGAACTCAGCCACAGAGCTGCCAGTTGTGGCTGGGAGTACTGGTCTGGCTGGGCTGGAGTTATTTCTTCCTACACCCCATGTGTGGTGCTTCACTTCCCAGACTGTCCCTGTCTTGAGCTGAGTTTTCCTGCTTTTGCTGTTCCTCCTCCCTCCCCTGTGCTGAGTGGGGGAGCTGGAAGTGAAGGACTCAGGGGCTGGGGGTGCTCAGCTGCTGCTCTCAGTCCACAGCACCAGAACCTTGTGAATTGCTGAACTTCACAGTCTGGCCTGGGATCCCTTCCCTCGTGAGCAGCTTAGGTTTGTCTTTAAGGAAGAGACTTGGTTGCTTCACTGAAATTGCAATCACCGTGTAAATTCTGAGTAGAGGATATCAAAGATTAAAAGAATTTAGGGAGAAATTTAGGGAATTCCTCATCCTGTGAGGGTGGGGAGGCCCTGGCACAGGGTGCCCAGAGCAGCTGTGGCTGCCCCTGGATCCCTGGAGTGTCCAAGGCCAGGTTGGATGGGGCTTGGAGCAGCCTGGGATAGTGAAAGGTCCCTGCCATGGCAGGGGATGGGATGAGCTGGTCTTTAAGATCCCTTCCAACACAAGATACTCTGTGATTAATTTCTTTTCCTGCTGGATGTCACCAAGCCCTGTTGCTGCCCCCAGGTCCGTGAAACCCTGCAGCACATCCCGGGCAAGTACGAAGACTTCCTGCGCGTCATCTACGAGTTCGAGATCAGCACAGACAAACGGACAGCTGTGGATCTCTACTCCACTCTGCAGAAACTCCTGCACGACTGGCCACAGCTGCTGACGGATTTTGCTGCCTTTCTTTTACCAGAGCAAGCTTTGGAGTGTGGGCTGGTAGGTAGAGTGAAAGGAGGAGGCCACATTTGAAGCACCGTGAATGCTTGTGGGAGTGAAAGGATAAAGAGTTCTTCCTAGGGCCAGAAAGGCAAACAGCTGGTAAATCTCTTGCTTACCCTGCTGCTTTTATTAATCAGTAATCGGAAAGTTTGGTGTTCTTTGTAAATCTCCTGCTCGGTGTGACTGTGGAGGATCAGCCTCTTCCCACTTGCATCCTGTCTGACTGCAGAGACAACGTGCAGATACAGCAAACAGTGGTTCCCCTGTCTCCAAATCTGCCTTCTGCTTTGTAGGATAGAGGGTTTCACCTGCTCCATTCTTTCTGGATTTCCCTATCTTGTGTGCAAAGCCAAACTTTATAGCTCATGTGAGTACTGATTATACAAAGGGTTGTTTCTCTGCCTCTGCCTCTTCCTGGTTTTGCAAAGGGCATCAATGGAAAACAAAGACCAAGACAGCAATTTTATAGCTCGTTTAAGTCAATTCGAGATGCTTGAACATGAGGGGGAATCTTTTTCTTTTGGCCAGTTTGAGGAGCAGCAAGCCTTTGAGAAGAGCCGGAAGTTCCTCAGGCAGCTGGAGATCTGCTTTGCTGAAAATCCTGCCCACCACCAAAAGATCATCAAAGTCCTGCAGAGCTGTGCAGACTGTCTGCCCCAGGAGATTGCAGAGGTAAGCAGGGACCCCTTTTCTCCCAGTCTGAGTGCAGTCAGCCATCCTGATTCCCTGTCCCTGTCCTGCTCCTGGACACCACGGGATTTGCTGAGCACATTCTCCCTTTTGGGGGTACAGCTCCAATTTATGGAGTCACAGAATGATTTGGGTTGGGAAGGACCTTAAAGCCCCTCTCATTCCACCCCCTGCCACGGGCAGGGACACCTTCCACTAGCCCAGGTTTCTCCAAGCCCCATCCAACCTGGCCTTGGATTCAGGGGGAATTGGAGCTGCCTCTCCAAGAGGATGCACCATCGATGCCGTGTGTGTTTCCTCTCTCCCACCTCCACCCTGCCTTTATCACCTTGCAGTTGAGATTTTAGCTTAGTGCCCTCTACAGAGTCTGCCTGGAATTCTGGAGGAATATTTCCAGGCTAATTGGATAGCTAGCTGTGGAATGATCTCAGAACATCCAGGAAGTTGTAGCCACGCAAGCACCACCCCCCATATCCGAGCTGGAACGAGCCGTGGTGCTCCACTTGCTCTGAGAATCCTTCTGAGGACAGTGAGGTTATGTGGAACGAGACTCATTTTCTCTGGATTTTCTCTTCCAGCTGAAGACCCAAATGTGGCAGCTGTTGAAGGGACACGACCACTTGCAGGATGAGTTCTCTGTTTTCTTCGATCACCTACGGCCCTCAGCCAGCCGCATGGGAGATTTTGAGGAGATCAACTGGACGGAAGAGAAGGAATATGAGGTGGAGCAATCTTTTCCCTAAAACCAGAAGTGATGAAAGCAGAGACAAGAAACGTGTTGGAACTGGAATAACTCAAATAGAGGGTGCAGTTCCAGGGAGAGGGAAGCAGTGGGGTGGGAGAGCCGCTGGTGGACTGAAGCAAACTTCAGATTTTTGAACAGGATTTGTGTCTCTGGGGAAAACAAGATTTGGTCACCTGAGAGCAGCTGTTGTGTGTTTGTTTTGCTGCAGTTTGATGGGTTTGAAGAGGTGTCTCTGCCAGATGTAGAGGAGGAGGATGAGCCACCCAAGATTCACGGAGCCGCCAGAAACAAGAAGCGGAAAGAGATGGGAGGCCAACACCACGACAAGGTGGGCCTGGGGCATCTCCCTGCTGTTTCTGACCTCTGAGCAGATGCATGGGGATAAACTGTCTGATGGGGAGACCTGGCAACAACCTCACAAAGGTGGAAGGAATGGGATTGGGACGTTGCTGTTGTGCTTTGCTTGCCATCATCACTTCAGTTCTCTGCGGGTGTTGCAGCCCCTCGGCCCCCCATGTCCCCCCTGTTCCCTGGGTGTGTTTCAGCTGAGGATGTCTGTCAGCTGGAGGATGTCTGTCAGCTGGAGGATGTCAGCTGAATGTGTCTGTTTCCAGGAGGTCGAGTGGGTAGATGGGATGAAGGAATGTTCATGTTCCTGCCATGAAGGGAGTAGCGATCTCAAGCTAAAGAAAAGCAAAAGGAGGAGCTGCAGCCATTGTAGTAGTAAGGTTAGTGGAGAGGCCTGAGCGCTCAGGGGGAAGTGGAGTCCTGCCAAGTCTCCCTGGTGGGATGATCCTCGGGCCTTGTGTCCCCCAAACCACGGGGTGAGGAAGGAAATCGACCCACAGGTGCCCAGTGGTGCCTCCCTGTCTGGAGCTCTGACCCTGCCCGGCCTTCTCCCATCTCTCTCCTCCTCACTTTCTACTGCCCCTCCTTGCTCTGCTAAATAATGTCATTTTTGATGTTCTTTTGGGTTAAGAATAAGTTTTTTGAGTGGAAGATGCTGGCATGACCACTATGTGAAAAGACCTGTGCATCATCATCATCATCATCATCATCATCATCATCATAATAATAATAATAATAATAATCTTTCTAAAGTAAGCATAATGCCAAAGTGAAGCCTTTGGCAGGGCCAGGAATACCTGGGAAGCAGAGGCTGAGGTGTGGTTGGGATGGACAGACCACGTGTGTGTGATTGTGCCTGTGGCTTGGTTTGCAGGTGTGTGAAAGCAAGTTTTATAAAAATAAAGATTCTCAAGAGCTGCCTGCGAGCCTTGCTCAGCGAGAGTCAAGTCCCCAGCCGGAAGGGAAGGATCCTGGAATGTCTAAGGAACCTGCAGAAGAAATCCTGGAGAGCAGAGATGAGGGAGAGGACGTCCAGAGCAGAACGAAACCTGTCTCTAGGAAAGGGGACTCTGTGTCTTCAGGTGAGTGAAAGTTCTGTGCACAGCAGAGAGTAAAATCCTCTCCAGGCTGGCTCACAAATGAGCAGAGGTTCAGGACTCTCTCATGCACATTTATTGAGTATAATGAGAACTTCTAATCATCTTCTTTTTGCTTTCTTTTCTCTTGTTCCTCCACTCTGGATGCTCCAAACCTGCTGAGCATTCCCTTCAACAAAACCTTTCCTGCCTAGAGAATATTCTGCCCTTTTCACAATGATTGCTCCATTTAAGCTTCCCTTGCCCAGGATACTGGCCCAGTCCCCAGTCCACGGTACTGGTTCTTTCCCAGTTTCCATTTTAGCACAGCAGTTCAGAGCCCACATCCCCAATCTGCCTTTAAACAATCTCTGTGGTGCTTGTTTTTCCTCCACTCTGCTACGGACAAGGAGAACCAAGAATTGTGGCAGGAAAAACAACCCGAGGGAGATCTCTTCCTCCCCCCTGGAGCCAGGGCTCAGCTCGTGCTGCTGCTGGGGACAACACCCAGTTAAAGACAGTTTAAAGGTGCTCTCGTGTCTGGGTTTGTAGCCAGGGTGGCCAAGAGCAGCAGTGGCTCTTTCACTGGAGAGTTTTGCTCTGGGCAATGCACTTTTTAAATCTTCATCACTTCACACAGCAGCTGGCTGTAGCAACCCACAGGGGTGAAGAAAATTGGCTGTAGATTGTCTTCTTTGAAGTACAGGGTGGGTAAAGTACAGGTAGAGTCACAGAGCTGCTCCCAAACTGTTCTCATGTGCAGCATTGGGCTCTGTAAATAAAAATCTCTTTAAGAATGAGGCCTCCAGGAGTTTTTCCTTACAGCTTCTCTGACCTTGTTTGGGTTTCTTGTCAGGATCTCACCTGGAAGGAAGGGCGGCCTCCAGCAGACCTGGATCTTGTGAAAAACCTGCCCCTGCTGATGCCCAGGTTCCAGGAGCAGCTACCAGTGCAGGTGTGGATGCTGCCCAGGACAGGGACTCTACTGCCACTGGCTCCAGATGGACACAGCTACAAAAAGCTGCTCTAAAACTACCTCAAGAAACCAAAGACTGCCCTTGCACCGAGGGACTGAACCAGCAGCCTGGAGGGGATGCAGAGGCTTCCCTGGGGCTGAGCAGGGACCTGCTGCTCTCTGCTGCAGCAAAAGGGTCCCCGGGACCTCGACCCTCCTGTGGACAGAGCCCGTGTCAGGCTGAGGGGCTTCATTCTGCTCCAGCAGAGCAGCTCAGGGGTTCTGCTCTTGCTTCAGAAGGAGGTGGTGGCAAAGAACTTGAGGGACCTTTACCCCTGGAAGGAGAAGCTGAAGCAAAGCAGGGCTGGATCACAACGGGCAGCAAAGCAAGCCCGGGTAAGAGCTGCAGCTCAGGGTCCCCCGGTCGCTGCAGTTTGGAGACAGAGGACAGAGGCTGCACTGGAGATGCTCCCGAGGGCAGGTCAAAGTCAAATGCAACCAACTGCTTCCAGGTGCAGCAGCATCCTGAGCAGCTGGAGCCCAGAGCGGGCACAGCCTCCCCGGGGCAGAGGGAGGACGAGCAGCAGCAGCAGCGGGTGACAGAGGCCACCGTGTGTGCCAAGAACAGCAAAGTCAGCTCCACCGGGGAGAAGGTTGTGCTCTGGACCAGGTACTTCTGCCTGACCTCCTGCATCTGTCTGTGTTCGGGGTTTGGCTCCAGCTCTCACTGGATCCGTTGTTTCCATTTTGTATTTCCATTTGCTGCCCCTCCCTTTGAACATTCCTCTGATCCAGCAGTTTGGCCCCGTGAGCAGCACTGGCTGCTCCTGGCAGGGCTGTTATTGGAGCACTTCAGGCTGGGAAAGTCTTCTTTTCTCCTTCAAAAAACTTAAAACCAGGCTAAAGGAGCTCTGCTTAGAGATGGGTCCTGGGATTGGGGGTGGCAGGAGGAGCAAAGGCCTTGCTCAGGGGTTGTTCTGAACTGGGAACAGGGCTGGGGGGGCTTGAAGTCTGTCACTGGTCTTGGGCTGCTTTCACAGTGGTTGGTTTTGCAGGGAGGCTGACAGAGTCATCCTCACCACCTGCCAGGAGAAGGGAGCCCACCTGGACACCTTCCACGCCATCTCTCAGAAACTGGGCAACAAGACAGCGAGCGAGGTGAGGGCTTGGTGTGGGAGAGCTCCTGCTCCAGGGAGTGGGAGAGGGGCTGGAAAGGAAGGGAAGGTGGGGGGTGCTGCCATATCAGTCTCCCAAACTTCAGTTTGATGATAAATCATCTTGGTTAGAAATAAAAAAATCAAAACCAAACCAAACTCCGCTCTGTTTTAGTGGTGCCAAAAATCCCGAGTGCCCTGGTCCTTCTGACAGGGTTACCCTTGCTATTTGAGCTGCACATTTGGCACTGGAGTTGTTTCAGTGGCTGCTGCTCAGGTCTTCAGCCTCCTGCTTCTATACAAAGCATCTGCTTTTGTCTCTGAATCTTCCCAAACTGCCACGTTTTACCTGGAGGATGTAACTGTTCTTCCAGAGAAAACAACAACCCAGTGCTCTTCCATTTCTCTTCCTTTATGACTGAATCCTGTGTGAAATGCCATTGTAGTGTTTATTATTTTATTGTTACAATCCACCCTGAACTTTGTAGTATGAAATCCCAGTTCTGTGACACCTCTTAGGTCACTTGTCACCCTGGATGTCCCCCATTCTGCAGGTATCCCACAGGTTCAGGGAGCTGATGAGGCTGTTCCACACGTCCTGCGATGGGAGCTCTGAGGATGAGGAGGATGCCACCAGTACCAGTAACACAGACCAGCTGTCAGATAAAGATCTTCTGCTTTCTGAGGAAGAACCTGATGACTGAGGTGATCAACTACTGACTGCACCAGAAGAGGCTTTTTTTTTGCCAGTTTGCTGCTAGACAGGTGCTGTGGAAAAATGTTTGCACAGGTACTTGAGACAGCACCTTCCTTTTTTGTTTTCTTCAATTTCCTGCTGCGCTTCCAGCCTATACCAAACCAAAGGCAGGAAGTTAAGGTGAGAACGTTCTCCAGAACCTCCCTGGGGAGCTTCAGCAGTGAAATAACAGAGCTGAGGCTTGTGGACACTGACCTGGCCTCGAGGTGAAGGTTGGGCCCAGCAGCCTCTGACCAGGACCTGTAAATATTGTACCCTAAGAGGTCAGTTCTCGTGTGGAACAATCACATGACTTTTTTTAAGTTCTCCCCTTGTGCTGATTGTATGTGAGATAGTTACAGTCTGAGCTTTGTATTTATTGTGTGGGTTTATTTGAATGGGCAGAGCAAATCCACTTTTGCACAGTTGAAAAAAAACCCAACCAAAATACAAAAAAATCAGCCCCCCAAAAAAGCAGCTTTCCTCCTTTACAACACAGCTGGGGGTAGCTGGAGAACTCGGACCAGAAGTAAGAAGATTTTTGGTGAAATGAGAAGAAAGCAGCAGCTGGGCCATCTCCAAAACCATTCCCTTTATTCTGGGAGTGATCTCAAAGCCACTCTCACTCCCCCTACCCCAGAAATAAAGGTGGGTTAATCGGAGTCTGCTTCATCCTCGGATCCATCTGCTCCAAACCCCGTCTCATAGCACTGGGCCAGAGTCTTTAGCTCTTCCAGGGCCTCCTGGAAGTCGTCCTGCTCCACCCCAGCCGTGAAGAAGCTGCTGCAGCGCCGCGGGTTCCGCGCCCGCAGGTCCCGGCACAGCCCCGAGAGCAGCGAGTGCAGGACAGGGGAGCTCTGCAGGGCTGCCAGCACAGGGATGCTCTCAACACCTGCAGGGTTGGAGGCACAGCAGGGGTTAAAGATCCACCAAAACCTCATTCCCTGCCCTGTTGCACTTCACAAGCAGTTGCCTTACTCGAACTCGGCTGCTCCACACTCACAACTCGTGCCCTCCCCAGGGGGTTGGTTTGTTATTTGTGTGATAATTTTTAGGCCCCGATGTCTCCATTGCAGAGGTTAAGGGGCGTTTGTTACCTGCTGAGGAAGAGCCCTGAGCTCTGTCCTGGAGGAAGCCTCGGCTGCTCAGGAGAGGAGAGAAGAACTGGGGGAAGGGAGGCCGGGTGTCACAGGGCTGCCGGAGCACGTGGGATGTGCTGTGAGGAGGAGGTGAAAGAAGTTACCCAGAGCTCCCTCAAGCGTTCCCTGTTCCACAGCAGCACCCCCTGCCCGTGCCCACCTGAAGGCTCCCGGGAATTGGGTGTGGAGGTACTGCTGGAGCACCTGCTCGGGGCTCTCACAGCTCTGCAGGGGCGACCGGGGCTGGCCCGGGCAGCTGCTGCAAAGGAAATTGGGGGTTTTCCAGCCTGAAATCGCCACTGCCTCAGCTGCTTTTTAGCTGTTTCGCTCTAAAATTAGCAGCACTCAGTCACTAGACTGCTCCTCCCCTCAGCTGCCTCTCCGACTGCAGGGACTGGGGATGCCTGCAGTGAGGAATCCCTGCTGGGGAGAGCTCCGGGAGGTGCAGTTCAAATGCTGATTTACCTGGCGGCTTTCTCTTTGCAAATTCCTCGTAGCACAACAGACTGAGCAAAACAGCAGCTGACCTTTTGCTCCCTCCACGAGGACAGAAGCTTCCAGGGCACGTCCTGCTGGTGGGCACTGAAAGTATCGGGGAGCGAGGAGCCAGAGAAGGCAGGGAAGGGAAGAGCCGCCCACGCAGCCACAGCCTGGAGTGGGGGGACAGAGCAGAGTCTGGAACACGCTCCTGGCAGCGGGGGTGTGCAGAACAGCTGTGGCACAGCTGGAAGGGGCCCTCACCTTCCTCCCAGAGAAAGTCAGGGAATCAGCAAAGTGCATCATGGAGCCCTGGCAGGACCAGAGCCGGTAGGGAGCCGTGAGGGTGTCGAGTGCTGCTGCCAAAATCGCGCTGCTGTGGTAGTTCAGGGATGCCTGGGGAGGAGACAAAGGCAGGACTTACAGGACAGGTCGCAGTCACCCCTTCCTTAACCTGGTTTTGTGTATTTAACTTAACCAGATTGTAAACTGTGCCTTTAAAAGAGGAGTTTAACGGTTATGTCAGGGTTGGGATAAGCAGCCAGTGTCTAACAGCAGTTCCAGCCCAGCTGTCTGCTAACAAATGCTCTGGTGCCAGTTTCCTTATCTTTCTTTGGCTCCTTAGGGCTCCAGCAAGGCTGCAGTTACTCTGAGCATGGAGAATAATGTAGCAAAGCCTTTTCTTCAGTGCCAACACTGCAGGCAGCACCCCACCAGAAAGCACAGCAGCCAAGGAAATGTGTTAATATTTTCAAAAGTAGGAAGAAAACTACGGAAATTAAAAGTTGGCTGCTAAGTGCCAGTGAAAAAGCAGGAAGAGGTCTCTCCTGAGCAGAACAGCACCAGGAAAAACCAGCCAACCACAGAGCTGCAGAAAACACTTTGAGGGGGTAAAGCTCCAAGATCCCAATCCAGGACTTACGTCATATTTTATGTATGGAAACGTCACAGGAGGTTGTGGCTTGATTCCCAAACTCCCACTGAGTGACAGGGGGCAGAAGAGAGAACTGTGACGAGAGAGGTGGGCAATGCCCAGGGCCGTGTTCATCAGTCTGTAAAAACTGTTCTGAGGGTCCTGGGGGGAAAAAAATCCAACCATTGGAATCTTAAAGAGTGGGCAGGAACCTGTCAAAGCCAGGCTGGGCACCTGTTCTTGGTTCCCCTCATGCTTTACTCACTCCCACGGTACTCAGGACCGGAGTCAGGCCCCAGGTCAGGATCCCTTTCCGGGAATACTCATCGTGGAGCAGCTCTGTCACCTTGGCACCAACTCCAGAGAATCCGTTGTGAAGGTCACAGAGGACTTGAAACCCCTGTGGGAAACAACAGCAGCATCTCAGATTCTGCTTCATCTCGAGCAGAAAGCTTCCTGAAAGCCAAGGGAGCTTGGATAAGGTGTGAACCTGCAGGTAATCACACTCCTCAACATAGAAGTGCAACCGATCTTCCAGCTCCTCAACACAGGCAGGGTCCTGCAGGAGACTTTCACCTTGCCCAAAGGCTTCCAGACAACCACAATCCCTAAGGGAAAAAGGGGGAAAGAGTTTATTCTATCCCTTTCATTAGTCCCTGAAGGCAAAACTCAGCTCCTGTTCTGGATTCTGGCCCAGACCCCCGGCCGTACCCATCGTGCAGGTACTGGCGGATCACGTAGACACTCTTGGGGTGCAGGTGCACGCTGAGGTAATCGGACCAGAGCCGCACAGAGGGAGCGTCCTGGGACCCCGCAGGAGCTGCACCTGCAGGGAGAGAGAGGGGAGAGCAAAGGTCCTTTCAGCTCTGAGCATCCCCGAGAATGCAGAAATCACTTTTTAACTCGTCCCGTGTTTTAGCCCATTTGCTGCTCTGACCCAGCTCTCTGTAAGCCAAGCAGATTTATCCCGTAGTTTTCCTTCTCCTGGTTCACTACCGCCTTATCCCACAGCAGGGGCCAAGGGAATTCTGCCTTTCTGGAACTCCGATCCCAGCGAATGAACCGAACCCGCACCGGCCCCACGCACAAACCTGGCCCCGCAGCACCGGGATTCCCCTTCCCGTCCCCGGCAGCGTCTCCCTACGGGAACAATCCCGGCGCGGCGGTTACGGGGCGCTTCGCCTCGCCCCGGCTCGTGTCCCGGGCAGGGAGCGGTGCGGGACCCGCGGCCGCGCTCACCCTGCGGCTCCCGGTGTCCCGCGGCGCGCAGCCCCCGCCCGGGGCGCGGTCCCGGTAATCGGCCACGGCCCCGTCCCTGCGACACAAAGCGGCGGCAGCTGCGGCGGCCCCGTCCCGTCCCGTCCCGTCCCGCCCCGCACTCACCAGGTCACNCGGCATCGCCGTGCGGCCCCGCCCCAGGAACCGGGAGCGCGTCACGGCCGGGCCCGCCCCGGACGGGCGGGGACGCGAGCGGGGCCGGGCACGCGCGCCAGGCACGGCCACGGGCTCGGACACGGCCGCGGGCACGCGCACGGGACGCGGACGCGGACTCGGACACGGACACGACTCGGACACGGACACGGACACGACTCGGACACCGCGGGTGTGGAGCCTTTATTGCGCTACAGGGGCCCCGCCAGCCGGTCCAGCTGCCGCGGGTTGGAGCCGCTCAGGAACTGCAGCTCCGCCTTCCCGTCCTCCGTGTGCGCTGCGAGGGAGAGACAGAGAGACTGACGGACGGAGGGAGGGATGGAGGGATGGAGGGAGGGAACGGGAGCGGAGGCGCCGGCTCTGACAGCGCAGGGCGGGCACAGCCCCGGTTTTCCCCCCTCCCCGGGCACTGACCTTTCTCGTGCTGCAGCCATTTGCGCTCCAGGTAGTAGCCGTAGCAGCTCTCGAACTCCCTCGGGCTGTAGTTGGCGACCGGGATGGGCACAAAGGGGTCCAAGGCGTCGAACCCCTCCTGGGAAGGGAGGTCAGTCGGGGTCAGTGGCTGGGTGGGGACACGGCCCGGCCGCCCGGGCGCTCAAGCAGAGCTCAGTCATGGAATCGTGGAGTATCCAGAGTTGGAAGGGACCCACAGGGACCACCCAGTCCAACCCCCGGCCCTGCACAGACCCCCCAACAACCCCACCCTGGGCATCCCTGGCAGCGCTGTCCAAACGCTCCTGGAGCTCTGGCAGCCTCGGGGCCGTGCCCATTCCCAGGGGAGCCTGGGCAGTGCCCAGCACCCTCTGGGGGAAGAACCTTTCCCTGATATCCAGACTAACCCTCTCCTGACACCATTCCAGGCATTCCCTTGGGTCCTCCTGGTCACAGGAGCAGAGATTGGAGCTGCCCCTCGTGAGGAGCTGCAGATCCCTGAGGTCTCCCCTGAGTCTCCTCTTTTCCAGCTGGACAGACCAAATGCCCTCAGCTGCTCCTCCAGACCCTTCACCATCCTCATGTCTCTCCTTTGGACACTCTCCAGCAGCTTCAGACCCTTCACAGGTTGTGATGCCCCAAGAGCCCCCAGGACCTGAGGTGCGGCTGCCCCAGCCCAGAGCAGGGACAATGCCCAGGACACACCCCAGGACACTGCTGGCTCCCCTGGCTGTCAGGGCACTGCTGACCCAAATGTGTGTGTGATCCACAGAGACCCTGAACACTGTCCCCTGCAATAGAACCAGGTCACCAACCAGGATTTCTGTTCATTTCCCAATGTGAAGAGGAAAAAAAAAACCCCAAAAGAGGCCTGACTCACCTTTCCCAGCAGCTCGTGGGGAGTGTAGGCTGAGCTGGGTTTGAAGAGCGAACCAGTCTGGCTGAGGGTGGTCACAATGGCACCTCCACTCTGGAAGGCAGATCAGAAATAAAAATCCTGTTAGTGCTGGTTTAGGATCAACCCCTGAGGCATCTTCTTGGAGGATGGAGCTGCTGGAGCAAGTCCAGAGGAGGCCATGAAGGTTCCCTGATGGAGCCCCTCTGCACTGGAGCCAGGCTGGGAGAGCTGGGGGTGCTCACCTGGAGAGGAGAAGGCTCAGAGCCCCTGCAGGGCCTAAAGGGGCTCCAGGAGAGCTGGAGAGGGACTGGGGACAAGGGATGGAGGAACAGGACACAGGGAATGGTTTCACTGTGACAGGGTCAGATGGGATATTGGGAAGGAATTCCTCCCTGGGAGGGTGGGGAGGCCCTGGCACAGGGTGCCCAGAGAAGCTGTGGCTGCCCCTGGATCCCTGGAAGTGTCCAAGGCCAGGTTGGAGGGGGCTTGGAGCAGCCTGGGGCAGTGGGAGCAGTCCCTGCCACGGCAGGGGGTGGGACTGGATGAGCTTTAAGGTCCCATTCTAGAATTCTGGATTCTTCAAAAATTCTACAGGATGGACTGTCAATAACACTCCTGACCACACGAATCCTGGCTGCTCCAAGCCCATGTGAGCACAGGGAATACACAGCTCGTGTTCCCAGGGCTGGCATTAAAACTTTTCTTACCCATAATGTGTTTTCTAAGCAAACAAGTGAAATACTTTAAAAAGGACTTTCCTAAGTACCTTTGAATTTGAAGCCTACTCGTTCTAGCTCTGAGCATCCAGGGGATTGAGAAAGCAGCAGGAGGAGTTGACCTCCTACAGCAAAATGCTCAGAAACTAAAAGTTCTCATTAGTTCCAAGAAATCAGAACCCAAACTGTCCCAAGGGCTGTCAAACACAGGGCTGGAGCCTGGCAGGGGACTCAGGAAATGCTGTTACAGGTTTGACCTGCTCTCGTTCTCCTGGGTGCTGTCACAAACACTGGTGAGACACTGCTGCTGTGCCTGTGCTCTCCTTCAGGGGTGTTGGACTGGCAGCTTCAGGCTCGTGGCAGCTTCAATTGCTGGGAGTGACACAGGCAAAGGCAGAGCCTGGAACTCACCCAATCGTTCCTCACCATCTTCCGCAGGTTGTGCACGAGCGTCAGCTCCTCTGGAGAAACCTGGTGGAGATTGTCTGCATCACTTTTTTATTGCCAGCAGCTTCTAACTGAGACACGAATTCCCCTCCCCTCCTTCCAATCAGGCTGGCAGGATCATTTGTGTCCTTCAGGCACAGTTTTTTCTTTGCTTTCCCTCAGCCCTGCAGCATCGAGCCTGAGTCATGCTGCACTGAGCAACACCCAGGCCCTGCCTCTCCAACAACACCCACCTGCACTCGTGTCTCAGGGAGAGACAGCAGAAATTCAGTAAAAATCATCTAAAGCACCATGTGAACATTTCAGGCCCTGCCTCTCCAACAACACCCACCTGCACTCGTGTCTCAGGGAGAGACAGCAGAAATTCAGTAAAAATCATCTAAAGCACCATGTGAACATTTCAGGCTCCTCCAAAGCCAAATGAACATTTTCAGGGATTGCCACAGAACTACAACTGAACAACCCGCCCTCCCTGCTCCCCCTGCAGCAGGAATCAGGGCTGTCCCCAGGGCAGAGCTCTCCTCACAGGGCTCCTGTCCTCCTTCCTCAGCGTGGTCCGTCCCCAGAGCGCGTTGACGCCGTCCACGGCCACGAGGAGCCGGAAGGAGCCGCGGTGACTCTGCTGCTTGATCTCCCTCAGCACCACCCCCACGGCGTCACTGGCACTCCTGACACGAGCCAGACCCTGCAGGGAGCACAAGGCACAGCACTCAGCCTGGCTTTCTTGCTGGTGGGCGATGCTGGTGACTCTTGGGCCGCCCTTCCTCGGGGGAAGACAAACTGACAGTCAACAACCTCTTTGCTCCTTTCCAAGGAGGAGTTTAAGCACCAAAACGTGGCAATTTCAAATCCTAACTTTGTCTTCTATCCCAGTTCTCTGTACAACTTTCTTTACAGACCCACCACATCCTCCACAGCACCTTCTGTTGAGAGGGAGACCCCTCCTATTTCCCAGGACTCACAGCTGAAGGATCTTTAGGAGCAATCTGTTGCACAGACACAAGGATGGGATCCTCTGGCACAAGGTGAGACCACTCCAGCAGCAGTGGTTGTTCCTTACCTGCTCCACCACTTCTCCCAAAGGTCTGCCCTCCTCTGTGCTTTCTCGTTTGCCCCACATGTATTTTTTCTGTGTTTTTATCTGTGGGAAGAGAACTCTGATTAGATTGGGGATGGAAGGGGGCAAAGCAAGGCTGGATTGCAGAACCTGGGAGAAGGATCCACCACCAGCAGCCATCCCCGCAGAAGGGATCTAAAGTGCTTTTCCTACAGCACCTCGAGTCCAGCACAGGGCAGTGGGTGGGGTTTGCATCCACAAACCTCTTGCAGGAAACGTTCATTGGAGGTTTTGAAGTTCCTGAGCCACACAGAGGCCTGCAGAGGCTGATCCAGCCGCTCTTTGTTGTAGGAAGACTGCAAAAGCTCCTTGCAGTTCTTCACCCAGAGATGAGCTGTGAGCAAAAGAAAACATATTTTAATTTTTTTTTTAGTGCAAATAATGGTATGAGGTGGGGGTGGTGGGGGTGTTTGTGTTTCCTCTGGCAAGGAAAGCCACAGAATCATGGAATGGTTTGGGTTGGGAGGGACCTTAAAGATCAACCAGTTCCACCCCCTGCCATGGGCAGGGACACCTCCCACTGTCCCAGGCTGCTCCAAGCCCCCTCCAACCTGGCCTTGGGCACTGCCAGGGATCCAGGGGTAGCCACAGCTTCTCTGGGCACCCTGTGCCAGGGCCTCCCCACCCTCACAGCCAAGAATTCCTTCCCAGTATCCCATCTAAGCCTGCCCTGGCAGTGGGAGGCCATTCCCCCTCGTCCCGTCCCTCCATCCCTTGTAAAGAGTCTCTCTCCATTTTTCTTGTAGCCCCATTAGGTCCTGGAAAGCCACAGTTAGGTTAGCCCAGAGCCTTTTCTTCTCCAGGCTGAACAATCCCAATTCTCCCAGCCTTTCCTCACAGCAGAGCTGCTCCACTGATCCCTCTGATCATCTTGGGGCCTCCTCAGGTCCATGCCCTTCCTGTGCTGGGTCCCAGGGCTGGATGCAGCTCCACCCTTACTGGAGAACTCCCCTGGGATCAGAGGAGGGCACACAGACCCCAAACAATCTCCCCCTGTGCTGGTTAACAATGGGGAAAAGCAGACTGACCCAAAGCACCTGTGAGCAGGTGAAAATAACCAATTATGCTCTACTTTTATTTGGGGGGGTTGTGTTTTCTGAGCCTCCTCCACTATGGAAAACCAAGGATAGATTGAGGTAGGCTATCCTACAGCTCCTGAAGCGGCATCTTTTGGTGTTTGGTGTGGTAACAGAGCCCTGGTTTCCTCACCATCGGGGATGTGCAGCACCAGCCAGCCCTGCCTCGAGCAGTAGTGAACCACGTGGCACAGGGTCATGGTCTTCCCCGTTCCTCTCTCGCCATCTCCAGCAAGGACTGTCAAGGAAAGCCTCTGGAAAACCACTTCAGTTTGTACTTGACTGTGATTCCTTCAGAAAGGGCATAAGGGGAGTTCAGAGGCCATCAAAGCAAGGATTTCATTCTCAGCAGAGAGTTCCTTCTCCCATCCCAACCCCACGGAGCAGAGCTGAGGAGCCCCGTGCCCTGTTTGTAGGGCTGCAGGGCCAAGCTGAGTTACAACAACAGAATCCAAGCTCCAGGTTTCCCGAAGTGCTCGGAGTCCCTGCACCGACCACAGACCTGGAGGCTGAACCAGCTCAGGCTCAGAACAACCCTCTCACCTGCACAAACCAGTTGTGTTTCTCTTCGTTCCACCCCGGGGTAAGTGCTAAAGGATACAGATCACGTATCTGACAGCAGGGTGGGCGAAGTTGGAGCCCTTCAGGTAAGCGAGGATCTCGAGCGCCGGCCTCCGCACCATCACCCGCGCCTCGTTGAAGGTCTGGATCTGATGAAGGAGCAGATGTGCCCAAGCTGCCACGAGCTGGCCCAGCACAGCTGCTCCCAGCCCGGCTCCATCCCTGCCTGGAGGCTCCCAACACCCCCAGCTCTGCCCTCTCTGCCCAGCAGCACCCACAGGGCTGGTCAAGCGCCGCTCCCCCTTGGTGAAAGGACCTCCTTGTCCTTCCTGTGCCTGGAAAGGGTTTCCTGGATCAGCTGTTCCATGCTGTTCCTGTCCATGAATCCCAGGTCAGTGACCTGGATATGCACAGGTAAGGAATCTGTTCCTCACTCAGGCAGCTGCTCAGGGAGTGGAGCCCGGCACAGCTCCATCTGCCTCACCACACGAACCAGGAGAGATTTTTTTTGTTATTTCATGAGACAGCCTGTTCCACACAGAAATACAGCCATGGAAAATAGTTCTGTAATTCATTGTGTGCTCGGATGTTAGGGATGAAAAGTAATGGATGTTAGAGATGAAAAATAAGGGAATGAAGGTTGCCTGAGGTGGAACCCTCAAACTCTTCTGCTGCTGCTCTGGGTGGTTGCCTCATCTCTTTTAGATGTTGAAAACAGCAAGGACCAGCAAAAATTGCACTCTTGCTCTCTCTCATTCCAACAGGAAAACATCACTGTCACCAATGGACCTGGTTCTTCCCACACAGAATCATGGACTGGTTTGGGTTGGATGGGACCTTAAAGCTCATCTGATTCCACCCCCTGCCATGGCAGGGACACCTCCCACTATCCCACCTTGTTCCAAACCCCATCCAGCCCGGCCTTGGACACTTCCAGGGATCCAGGGGCAGCCACAGCTTCCCTGGGCAACCTGAGTGCATTCCTTCCGAGCCCCAAGCTGGAATACCTGCTGCTGGAAGCGGTAGGGCAGCCCGTGGGGGAACACAGCCTTCACCTCCTCCAGGGGGATGTTGTACAGACGACCCTCGTGCTGCTCTGTGTGCTTGGCCTGGAAGGGAAAAGCAGGAACTGTCACACTGGGGATCCCTCTTTCCTGGGCACAGGTGGCCTGGGAGGCTGGGACAGAAGGGAATGCTCAATCCCTCTTGCTGGGAGGCAGAACAAGACAAAGCAGGAATTGTGGGGTCAGGACACTGCTGTGGAGAGGCTGAAGAAAGGAGATCCCACCTGGCACTAAACAGTGAAGGGACTCCCTGAGCTTGTGTAGCACCCGTGGTGTTTTGGGGGGCACCAGTGGCCCCGTGCTCTGTGAATTGACCTCATGTTTCACCAGCCCCCCCAAACCTTAGCAGAGGTGTGACACCCTTTTGAGTCACCTGCTGGTGTCACACTCGCTTTCTTTTATGACAAAATGTTGTTTTCTGCCTTGGGAGAAATTCCCAGGAGTAATTCCCACAGTGCCATCCCGTTACTGGGGCTGGAGGCTGCAGAACTCACCATCCCTTCCCTGGGGCAGTAATTTCCAGTCCCTTGTGGTGACCTCAGGGATCAGGGTTATTCCTCCCCTGGACTAGGACCCTGCTGCATTGATTTCCAGTGTTTACCTGCAGGTCTGACCACACACTGCAAGAAGCTGTTGCCACTGGGATCTGAGAATTGAATGCCTGCTTTTCCCCTTCATTATTCTCTTTTCCTGCCATGCAGCACCTGCAAAGCACTTATTTGTTTCCTTTTGCTCTACTCATCAGGTTTTGTGTCTTGTCCAATTAGGACAATAAATACAGACGACCCTGCAGCCCTTCCTGTGTGACTTTCAGCAGTTTTGTGTTAATATTTGAAGTTTAGATCATGTCCTGCTCCGTTTTCTGCATTTTTCCATGGATTTAAAATAAAATATCCTCCTCTTTATTCTTGTGCATGCCAGCTTTTATATATAACAACAAATATAACAATTCCCTTGTTTTCTTTATTTTGTGTGCGAGCAGCTGGGCCTGCAGGTGTGACTTCTGCCTGTTTGGCCAGGAATATTTGGCTTTTCCCAGTTCTTGACGGACTCTTCATGGACCACTGCTGCACATCCATGAATTTTCTGGCCCCAGGATTCTTGTTGAGCCTCCCTTCCCTTCTTCAGACCCAATTTCCAGCCTTTCAGCACAAAACAGACCTCTGCTCTCACCTTCTGCCCCTTCCACTCAGCAGTACCCCCTGCTGCACACCTCCCTAGGAAAGGTTCTCCCAGGACAGGCCAGGGTGCCCCGGGCTCTGTGCTTTCCTTGGCACAGCTGCAGGATTCGAGGAACTCCCAATTCAAGGAACAATTTCTAGGAAGAAACCATTTGGTAACTCCAGCCACAGGCTGGGCTGCTGGAGCTGCCAAACTGGTGCTCACTGGTCAGGAAATCTTTGCAATGGGGGGGGAAATGTTAAATCTTGGCTGTTCAGGAGGTGCCCTGCTGTAAGGAGGGGAACTGGGAAGTGAGGTGCTTTTCCCAATCAAGTTTCAAACTGTGGATTCCCTGGAGTTGTGCTGCACTCAGACCAACAGCACCTCTGGTTTTCCATGGCTCAAACAGAAGAGCAGGACTCCAGAGCCCATTTTCATTCTCAGCTTCATCCCTGACCTGCTGCATAACTCTGGGCAAATTCCTTCACTCCCCTACATCTGCACAGTGGGTCAGTGTCTGTATCCTCACGTCCAGTCACCTGGAGCTTTGCTAATGGAAAGACACACGAAGCCTGATGAAAAATCTCATGTTTAGTGGCTTTCTCAGCCCCGTTTTAACGGGATTGCCTGCTGCAGGAGCTGGGGGGCACCGGGGTTTGCTGCTGGAGTGACCCAGCGAGCCCGGGGAGGGCTGAGCCGGCCAAAGCTGTGCCAAAGCTCAGGCACAAGTCAGAATGCCAGAGCCAGTTGCCTGGCAACGAGAAGGCAGGCACAGGACAGAGGGGACAATCCTGGCCATCTGGCCTGCGCTGTGCAATCCATGGAGACACCGGGTCACGTGCAGCAGATCATCTCCCCGCTGCTGTTTCCATAGAGACCCCGGAGGAATCGGCAGGGAGAGACTCCAATTACACAGGCAGCAGCAAAGCACCTCAGAGCCTTATCCCATTCATTTGTTCCCCTTCATTTTGTGCTTGAGACGGTGAGCGTGAGGCTGGAATTGCGATGCTGCAGAGCTGTGCTGAGGTCATCTGGGGTGTGGTTTTTACCCCCTCCACAGCCAACTCAAGGAGGCTTTTCCAGGGAAGAATAACCCTGGAGTTGAAATGAATGGTGTCTGATGACAGGCAGAGCCCCATCCCAGTTCTGCAACACGCTCTCTCATCCCTGCAGCTCCAGAGAAGGAATCAATACCCGTTCCCAGGGGCTCTCAGGCAGAGCAGCCCCATCCTGGCCCGTTCCCTCGGGGCTGGATCCCTGCTTTAGGTCTGTGTGCCCCCTTCCCTGGAACAGCACAGCCCCAGGCAGCGCTCCTGGCTCCAGCATGGCCCCTGGTGGCATCCAGGAGCGGCCGTGTGGCAAGGACAGGGGTGGCAGCCACTCACCGGGTCGCTCTCGCTGGTGTGGAAAACTGCTCGGGGCCTTTCTGGGGCATCCTGGGTGGACAGGGAGCTCAGGCCATCCCTGGCTGCCGTGTGGAGGGCACAGCCGTGGTCCAGCTGAGGGGAGAACAAGGCAAAGACACAACAAAGCTCTCAGCAGCCAAGGATTGCTGGTGACAAACAAGCCAGGGAGTCTGTTCTGTGCGCTCGTGGCTCACGCTCGGCGATCCCGCCGGGGCACGTGCAGCCCAGAGCTGAACCCTGATTGCAATTAGAATGAAAATTCGTCATTAGCATGGAAACTCATCAAGGAAACCCACACGCTGTAGAACCAGATTTCACACTCAGATACCTGCACCGAAACCATTCCCACCTCAGTGAGCCAGGCCCTGCACCCGAGTCTTACCCCACAAAATTCCTCGAGATCCCACATCCAGCCATTAAGGCCTCACTGCTGGGAAGCGCCCACCACGTTCCTGCCTACGCTGAGGAGTGGCAGCACCCTGAAAATTCAGGCTGTCTAGCAATCCATAATCACCTCAATTACCGAGGGATTAGTGCAGCTCTGCCCACTATTTGATATTTATAATTACACTCCCTGCACTGAGCTCCCTGACTGTGTCCCTGCATCCAGACTCTGGCATTAGGATACAGATGTGGCTGAGAAACCAAAACAGCCAGCTAAGCTGATTAATTCATTTTTCCCCAGACAGACTGCTGAAGCCTGCCTGCAAAGCCCAGCCAAAACAGGCAAGAAAGTGAGCAGCGGCAGGACAAGCATTTTATTATGTCGTGGTGAAAGAAAACACAAACATTTGTCAACGATTTCAAAAGTGCATCCTCCAGACGGGCTCTGGGAGAGGCTGAGCCCCTCACAGCACTGACAGGGCCAGTTGCAGCTGAACAGAGCCAGCAGTTTCCTATTTTGTCTGTCTGGGTGAGAGCAGCAGAATGCACAGCTCAGAGCCAGGGACAGCTGTCTCAGCTCTCCAGGGCATGACACAGCTCTGCTGCCACCCCAGTGCTCCTCAGGGGGCCACTGCAAAGGCACGAGGGCTCAGGAGAAAGTGGGATTACCCACATTCCACGCTCAACACACGCCAGATGCCTGAATCAGCATTTGGGCACTTGCCCTCCTGTTAGGGAAGGAATTAAACCAGTTTGGACCCTCTGGAACCAAGTGCTGCAGTGTAAACAGGGAGATCACCAAACACATCTTGTTCCCACATTGCCCTTTTCCTCCTCAAACCCCAGTGATCCTTCAGGATGGCTTATTTGGCTCTGTTTAGTTTAAAATCCATGGTAGTGACAATTCACAGCCTTGAGCAAGGCACAGAGATGCCAATTTAATACATGAATAGCTACAGAAGGCAACTCTTGTCACCTGATCCCCTAGAAAATGTCAGCCCTAAGTCACTGCCAGCCTGGAATCAGAGTCCCTCTCATTTCCCTTGAGCATCCTGCCCAGAAAAGCTGTGGCTGCCCCATCCCTGGAAGTGTCCAAGGCCAGGTTGGACGGGGTTTGGAGCAGCCTGGTCTAGGGAAGGTGTCCCTGTTGATGGCAGGGGGTGAGACTGGATGATGTGTGAGGTCCCTCCCAACCCAGCCCATTCCATGATTCTGTGATCCCACCATTTCCTCCTCCTCAAGTCCCAGGTGAGTGTGTGAGGGCTGTGAGCTTTGCTCAGCTGGCAGGGAAGCTCCCTGGACATCCTTTCCCAGGGGTACCACACCAATCCTTGTCCCTGACCAGCGCAGTGGCGAAGGAAAATGAAGCAAGGATGAACTTCTTGCTCTGTGTTCAGATTTTAGGGGTGTCCAGATACAGCCTTGAGCTGAATGATGCTTCATCACACCAATATTAGCAATCTCATGTTTTAAAAAGCCCAAACTCAGCTCAGCAGGACCTGGAATCTCCATGGGACACAAGCCAGCTCCTCGCAAGGAGCTGAAGGGAGTGGAAGTCAGAATGCAAGTGTGAGGAGACTTTGTCTTGAAGTCCAGTCCCCTGCTCTTGCAGCCAAATGCATTAAATCTCTATTTTTGCCACCAACACAACACATCCCATCTGTGAATGCCTCCCCCTGTCCCCTGGAGCGACAGTTTTACACTGTCACGGTGACAGCTCCTTCCCAAACCCCCGTGTAACCTCCTGGTGCTTTAGAACTCTCCCTTTGCGGGCTGTGGCTGTGGGAGCAGCTCCCAAGCACCTGGAGACGGGGAATCGCTGCTCTCTGAGGTGCTACAAGGTCCATGCCAGCAGTGAGCAGGGCCCTGCTCACAGCCCTCCTGAGCTCCAGAGATGCAGACTCGCGTTTCACCACCGTGTCTCCATTTACAAAACCCACTGGGGGCAGAATCCACATTTCAAACCGCCCACGGATGGGCTCAGGACAGCCCTGCTAAAGCATTTTATCTCCTGCTTTTAGAGCAGCAAGGTGCCCCTCGGTCCCTCCTACCCTGAACAAAAGCTCAGCGCTGATCCCTCGGCTCTGCAATGCCAGAACCACCCAGAGCCCTCCCCGTGCAGCTCCCAGCGCACATCCAGCTGCCCCTCCCGTCTCATCCTCTCCCAACGCCGCTTCCCCCGGCAGCAGCGAGCGGATTTCGGGCTAAGTTTCCATCTGCCAAAGGCCAGGAGAGCCTGGGATCCCTGAAATGGCAGCGAACCATCACGTGGTGGCCGGGGATGGCTCGGGAATCCCGAGCCATGAGGTGGAGCTGTTCCCGCGTGTTCCAAAGGCCGGGGAAAGGCCGGGCTGCTCCCGCAGCCTGCGGGCACCGGAGGCTGCAGCGTCACCCCGAGCCCCAGCGCCGTGCTCGGGGGGAAAAGCCTCGGGAAGGCAGCGGCGAACAGCAGCGCTGGGTCTCTTTTCCCGGCAGGAAGCCGTGCCAGAGCCGCACCGTGAGCTCCCGCTGCCGTTCAGGGTTTCGGGAGGCTCCCGCTGCCGTTCAGGGTTTCGGGAGGCTCCACCGGTACCGCGGGGCTGCTGCGAGCTGTGGCAGAGCTGTTGTCGCTACGCCCACCCGCAGCCCTGAGCCGCTTTTTGGCTCAGAAAATGGAAAAAAAAAAGAAAAGGTTCTGCCCCCAGAGGGTGCTCAGGCACTGAGCAGGTTCCCCAGAGCTCCAGGAGCGTTTGGACAACGCTCCCAGCACAGGGTGGGGTTGTTGGGGAGTCTGGGCAGGGCCAGGGGCGGGACTCCATCCATGATCCTCGTGGGGCCCTTCCAGCTCGGGATATTCCATGATTTTACGATTTTTGGCAAAGGTCTCCCCACCAGCAGCACAGGCTTCGTGCAGGGCTGGTGGGTTCTTCCTCTGGACATTCCAGCCACGCAGAGCAAGTGGAGTAACCCCTGTTTCCCCAGAAACACGTGCAGGGAAGGTGCAGGATCCCAGCATCCTGGTCCAAGCCAGGCTCCCTTTCCCCAGACTCCTCAGGGAAACGTGGAAATGCTGGACCAGCTCTTTCCTCAGCCCACAGTGGGAGCTTACACCCCCAGCTCAGAGGAGCCACCAAGGTTTTGGCTGACAAACATAAGAAGAATGTCACTTTTTACAGCAGTAAATTGTCATTCCAGGCCACGGGAAAGCTGAAATATTGGAAACAGCAGCAGGCTCTCACAGGACTCACCTTCAGAGAACGGTAGACGAGTCCTTTCAGACTTCTCAGCATTTTCCTGCAGGGACAGAAGTGGATATTTTAGTTGGTTTTGTTATGCCTAATTACCTGGTGCTGGGAGAGAATTGTTTGTGTTGAAAGAGCTTCCTGACAAGGCACACAAATAACTCAGACCAAGTGTCAGACGCTCTCTGCAGCAACACAGACTGGAGATCAGCATCGCTTGCCTAAGAAAAATCTATTAATAAAATAAAAACCATGCCATTAAAAAATAAAAACAACAAATAGTTTAAAATAAAAACTATTCAATTAAAATTAAAATTTTAAAAAGCCCCAAAACTAATAAAACAGAAATAAAACTAATAAAAAAGCCCAAAAAAACCCCACCAAAACTATTACTTTAATTGTGTGGCCTTTTCTCAGAGAGACATTTACAGAAAAAACCAAACCCTTACTTTGTAAATCAAGGTATTTCATTCTCCTGGTGAGGAGAACAGCCTTTTGTTGGGCTTGACTGGGGAGGGAAATTTGACTGTGGCTGCTAAGAGATGTAAGAGCAGCAGCAGTGATTATCGTGAAGGAACTGGAACCATGCAGAGACTGAAGGTGCTTCTGCATTTCCAGCTCCATCTGTACCTACTGCCCAGCCAGCCTTGATTAGAGCAGGAGAAAAAAACCCAAAACAAAACACTGGAGCAGTGGGGATGCACAAATAAGGGCAAGGAGTGAAGTACAGAGATTAAATCTGCCACCTCTGCTGGCACTCAGGGCCTTTTTCACAGAACTTCCCGAGGAGAAAACACTGACAGCGCCTAACAAAGATGCTTTGAGGATTCTTGGGTGCAGTAAGTTGCATTCGAAGGGAGTATTAATTACCTTAATTCCTCAGGAGGAACTGCTGCCTCAGTGGGATTGGTGGTTACCTGCAGCTGAGCAAAACAAAGCCGGTTCACCTGCACAGAAGAGCATTTCCACCTGTTACCGCAGGGAGTGGGAAAACAACCCCACAGGGGAGGACGGGAACGCTGCAAAGGCGCTTTCCATTCGTTCAGCTAAAATAAATACGGGGAAAACAACCCCCGCTTCGGCTATTTCAGGAATGAGTGAAGATCTCATCCTGCAGAGGAATTTCTGGTCATTTCACACGCCGCGCTGGCACGTGCAGCACAGCGAGGAGAAATCCTGCTCCACGTGGGAATGGATCCCATCGCTTCCACATCCGTTTCAGCTGTAAAGAAAGCCGGGATGGGAAAGCTGCTTTCTCAGACACAACTAGGAAAATTAAGGAGTCATAAAGGCTGGATTCTGTTAACATTTTAAAACTTTCTGTTCGTTTTTTTAAAAACTTCCCGTTATTTTTTTTAAACTTGCTGTCGACTTCTTTCAAAACCTGCCGTTAACTTTGGGCACCACGAGCATTGACCAACGCAGCTGTGGGGGCTGCTCCGGAGCTCTGTCCCCGGGAGAGGAGACGCAAACCGCGGCCGCTCCCCTGAGTGCCCCCGGGGCAGGTTCAGCAGAACCACGGAGCTCCCGGGGCGCTGCGGGAAAAACACGCGTGGATTTCTGTGGTTTACCACCAAAAACTCCACAGACAACCCCAAAGGCGCACTTGCAGCCATCCATCAGCGACCAGAACACCTCGGCTCTCCAGACTAAACTAAAACAACCCCCCGCTTGCTGCGGACCGAGCGCGGCCCGGCCCCCCCGGTGCCTCCCACGTGCTGCCCGCGGGCTGCGTTCCCCGTTCCCGGCCACACCCGGGGCCGGAGCAGCGAGGCCGCTTGGGCGCCGCCCCGGGGGGAAGCGGGAGGGCGCTGCCGTGCCCCCGAGGGGGTCGCGGTGTGACCGAGGGGGCCGCGGTGCCCCCGCACTCACCGGGCCCACCGGGGCCGGTCCCGCCCCGCCGCCGGCGCCGCCGCAGCCCCGCGATGACGCGGCCGCTACGGGAGGCGCGGAGGGACACGGGGGGCGTGGCCAGAGAGGGCGTGGTCGCGTGGGCGTGGCCAGAGGGGGCGTGGCTCGCGGCGTCTCCGCACGAGCGGCGTGAAAGCGTTTAATTGATTTCGTTTAATTGCCTTCCGTCCGGCTCCTCCGCGCCGCGTTCGGCGTGGGCAGCGCAAAAGCTGCTCGCGATTTGTGGCCAGGTTTTCAGAAATCGACGAGTTAAATCGGAACGCCAGGACGGGTCCGGTTGGGAGGGGTCACATCTGCTCCCACCTCCCTGCTCCAGCAGCACGGGGCACAGGATTATGGCCAGAGGGGTCTGGGATGTCCCCAGGGAGGAGACCCCANTCAGGGCTGGGCCCTGCCCAGGGCAGCAGTTCTGCCTCCTGTGCAGGGCAATTGCTGGGCTCAGGCCCTGCCCGTGGCTCTGGTGCCATTGCTGGGCCCCGGAGCAGAGCCCGGGCCCTGCCCTGAGCCCTCCCTGCAGCCAGGGACAGCCAGGGCTGAGGGCCCCTCTCAGCTGGGGCTCCTCTCGAGGCTCAGCAGCCCCAGCTCCCTCAGCCTTTGCTGGGCACGGATCTCTCCAGGCCCTTCAGCATCTCTGTCACCCTCCGGGAGCTCCGTGTCCCTGCCGTGCTGAGGATCCAGAGCTGGCACAGCACTGCAGAGGTGCCTCCCAGGGCTGGGCAGAGGGGCAGCATCACTGCCTGGCCTGCTGGGAAGGCTCTTCCTGATGCCCCCAGTATTTTGTTGGCCTTCTTGGCCTCCAGGTCACAGTGCTGGCTCAGGGACAGCTTTTTTTTCATTTCTGAGGAGTCATCTGCATCCTCAGTATTGAATTTTGCATGTGTAGTGCAAAAGAAATTTGCTGTTCATGGTTTCATTGTCAGGTTTTCAGGTATCGGCAATCTGCTTCTGCAAAGACTTCACATTTCTTTATGCTACGGGTATTTTAGTTCCAGGAATTTTTGTTCATTTGCATTTTGTATATACATATTTCTCGTAATCTAATTTTTAAAATTAATTTCTCCTATTTCTGGCAGAAAATGTTTTTAAAAACTATTTAACAACAATTACAAATGGCTGTAGTAATTTCCATCAGTCATTGTGAACATCATTCCATCATTCCCAAAATAAGAAGGATATGGAACTGTTGGAGCAAGTCTAGTGGGGACAACAAAGTAGATAAAAGGGCTGGGAGAGTTGGGAATGTTCAGCCTGGAGAAGAGAAGGATCTGGGGAGACCTCATAGCACCTTCCAGGATCTGAAGGGGCTACAGAGTGATGGAGAGGGACTCTTCATCAGGAACTGTAGTGATAGGACAAGGGGGAATGGGTACAAATTGAAAGAGGAAAAAGTTAGGTCACCGATGAGGAAGAAATTCCCCCTGTGAGGGTGGAGAGGCCCTGGCACAGGCTGCCCCGAGAGGCTGTGGCTGCCCCTGGATCCCTGCAAGTGTCCAAGGCCGGGTTGGACAAGGCCTTGCACG
The DNA here is from genome assembly GCA_013399195.1 of Dicrurus megarhynchus. Classification (NCBI taxonomy): domain Eukaryota; kingdom Metazoa; phylum Chordata; class Aves; order Passeriformes; family Dicruridae; genus Dicrurus; species Dicrurus megarhynchus. The sequence continues at coordinate 42,389 of VXAD01010114.1, read as the reverse complement.
ATCTGGGCTAGCAGAAGATGTCTCTGCCCGTGGCAGGAGGGTTGAGACTAAATGACCTTTAAGGTCCATCCCAACCCCTTGACACCCCATGATTCCAGATTCACGACAAGGCTTTAGTGAGCCCAAGCCGACAAGTGCGTGGGTGTGGCGTTCCAGGAGAGATGGCTTTGTGGATGAAAACACCCCCGGCATCGCTCTGAGCTAAAAGCGCCTTTTCCTTTCCCGTCCTTTCGCTCTCCCGAGCGATTTTCCCGGTGGGCGTGGCCTGGCTCGAGGGGGCGGTGCTTAAAGGGCGGGGCTAAGCGGGGCGTGGTCGACGAGGGGCGTGGTCAGGCGTGACCGCCGCGCCCTCTGCCCGCGG